>ML778597.1:131758-241245 GCA_009831015.1 Picea engelmannii | reverse complement strand
CTTCTTGTCTGGATGTAGCATCTCTCTAATTTATGGATTCCTGAGGTGGTAGAGCATCTGCTGTCATCTTTGCCATATTTCATTGTTCATCACTCAAACATATTATGTATTCTTTCTCCTCATAACCACATAAATCCTTTGTCTGATAGGTAGTTTGAATGCCTTCATTATTCACGATACTTATGACTCCATAGCCCAATGGTCCTGAACTGATTTGTAGTTACTTTTGTTAACTTTTCCTCTCTCTATAGTCTTACTGATCTACCTACTCAAACCATTCCAATACATTTACATTTTGATGGGTACTGGGCTTATCCTCTTGCAGTCGGAGGGTGACTCTCAGTGCTAACATTAATGGCACCATTGCTAGGAACGAAAGTGAATATATCTTCCCTAGGAGAATGACAACGAAAATATCTATTTTTAGATGGTGAATTGAAGATGGAAACATTGTTCTGACTTATCATCTTTCACCATGGAAACTCCATTGTTTGAAAATCTATTGGCGACTCCACTGGTTTGAAATGTACAAGATTTTAGCTCAGAGGTATGCTTTCTATGATTTTTCAAAGATAGTTGGTTTCCCTAATCCAGTTCCTAGTAGAGATGAATGGGAAAGTACCTTCCTAAATTTCAAGGAGAAGAGTGGGAGGTACTAGTTGAACACTTGTTGGATTTTCATGATTTTATTCATCAAATTCGTATCGTGCACAAAGATTTTCAAATAAATATTTTCAGGTATTCATTAGAGGGGATTTCTCATGATTGGTTTAGAGCTCTTCCAGTTGCAAGTATCAACTCTTTGACAGGATTTCATGCAGCTTTCCATTCCTTTTGCAAGGAATATTTTCTAGTTGAATGTCTTTTTGAGGGATGTTGTGATGAGTTTTATTTGCTCCATAAATATTATGGTAGTGATAAAAGCTAGATTTGTGATGCAACATTCATTGAAGAAGAAAAAATTTATCATAAAGATCAAGAGATGTTGAATGATATACATTATGTTAACAATAACATGAAAACGTTTGGAATCATATCAGATGTATCTATTGTTTTAAATGTTCATGAATATCAACATATCTCTTTTGAATATTCTGATGACGAAGAGTAAGTGTATTCTACAGTAGATATTTCTCCTAACTGTGAAGCTGAGATAAATGATAAGCTAGTTAAAAAAACTAGGGAAGATTCCTCTTTGTTTTTTCCTAGCTTTTCAGAATTGAAGGAAGATTTTGTTTACTGCTCTTATGAAGAAAATTAAGAGGATATTTATATCCTTGAAACAAATGTTTTGGCAGCCCTGATTATGATGAATAATTTTTTTTGGATACTGACCAAAAAAAAACATTTTTTGATGAATATCCCAATGAAGATGATGAAGAGAAGAGATTTTTCATGACCTCTTTGGAACCTTGTAGCATGGTTCCTATGTATGATAATTATGAACCTGATCCTTGGGAGGGCCATGAAGGAGAAAAGGAAGAGATAAACGTGCATATTATCTCATGTCCAACACTTGTAAATGAGAAAATATCGCCTGGGATTAGCCTACCTGCATCTGCTATCACATAAAGTTGGTCAGGTTCGTAGGTGAAATCCATGAGTGCAGACATGCATGCAAATGCAGTTACAGTGGCACAAATTGCTTGCACATTTCAATTCAGGGCCATCTCTAAACAAAGTTGGAAGGTTCCACAGTTAGCGGGAGGACAAAAATTTGGTGGAGGTGCTAAAATAGCAGGGGCACCCAGTTCGCAGATCGCGATCAGATCGACGAACACAAACCATTTCGACACCACAAGTTACATGGGCATTAAAAGTAGAGGGCAGGCTGAAATCCTAACCACGGTTTTTTTGGGTGGCTACGTGGCAAGAGGTGGTGTATTTTGGGCCCAAAAGCGGTGTGGGCCTAAACCGCTTCTCGCCGCCCCAAAATCATGTGCACATATGATGGTGTATCCAAATGCGAGAGGTGGTCTTCCTCTAGTCGTCCAACCACTCTCCAATCCCGATGAAGATCTAGTTAATGAAAAAAAGGACCGATAGTTGAAACCTCAGCTTAGTCCGTAAATGGAAAGCATACAATTATGGCTAAGGAGACAGAGTTGTTAGCCCAAGGTATTATGATGGATGGTTTTTCTTGCAGGCCCATGCTGACCTGAGCTTGTGTCTGACAGGAGGAAGCACACACAGTCTGACAGAAGAATGCTCAGATGAAGGATTTGAATGGAATGGTCATATCACACTCCTGGCAGTTTTGAACTGATCCGATTATATATAGGTGATTTTAAGATTTTGTTAACGTCGTCAACTGGTTGAACAAAGTTCCCTATTTTGTAATATTTTGATAACAAAATTGTTCTCTGGTTTTGTATGAGACTTGATACTTTCGCATTAATAGAAGTCAGTTTCTTTCATCATATTGTTTAATCTGTGATGAAACACTCATGCATGGAGGATCCAGGAAAGTGTTGTAGTCATATTGTAATGTAGGTTTGATTATAGTATGGTTGTGACTGGTTTTAGTTAGTTTCTTTGTTATCTTGTATCTTCTTATGTTGAAATGCTCATGCATGGAGGATCCATACGATTTGTTGTAATTGCATAGTAATGGAGGTTTGATTATTATGTAACTGTGATATATTTCAGTGTTTGAAACTTAAGTCCAAGAGTGCTCTTGTGCCTGAGTTTTTCTTCACCAAGCTGCTTAAAAGTCGGATTCTTATGGCAGACTTGTTCACCTTTCTCAATAAGTATTCTCTCTACTCACTTTTAATCTTAAGCCACTGACTAAAGTTAATGAGGACCTCATTTACCTATGCATTGTTTGTCAAGTTTCTGTGTTAAAACATTCTTGTATTGAGTTTTGTCCATTTGACCTCCATTCCTAAACATACCTCCACAAACATTTTGATGGGTATTGGGCTTATCCTCTTGTAGTCTGAGGGTGACTCTCGATGCTAACAACATCAATCCTTTACCGACTTTTACATGTTGAGAACATCAAACAACAGTTGAGCAATAATGAAGTAAAGGAGGTAATTTATTACTAGTTTAGCATGCCTTATTATAGATTTTATGACCATGTGGGGTTATATATAGAGTTTAGTTCTCTAAAAGCATTGGATCCTGCAAAATTATTCATCTTATCATCATTTGGGGGTATTGACAGTGTTCCAAAACATGTCTTCATTCTCCTATCATACTTCCTTTACCTTTTGTGGATAATATGCAGAGAAAGGAGGAATTATATTACCAAACAGTCTGGGTGGCTATGGAGGCAGTTTGCTTTCACCTAGCACATTGTAAAAAATAGTTAGTCTAGAATTGTACATAAATAATATCCTTATGGAGAACATGTGTTTGTTTTCTTTTTGTAAGTAGAATAGTGTACATGTCAGCTTGTGTTCCTCAACAGGATGTATTTGAGCTAGATTCCAAAACCCAAAGGCTAAGACACTAGAACTACGCGTTCTTGGCAGTTCGTAGGGAGCATGTTATCCCCGGTGGAGCCAAATGTTATCACATGAAACTGTTCAGGGTCACAGGCAACAACCATGAGCGCAGGAAAGAAGGAAGATGAAATTTGCAGCAACAGAAATACCCTGTGCATTTTGATTTAGCACCATCCCTAAATGTAGTTGGAAGGATTCTGCAGTTGGAAGGCAGACAAAAATTTGGTGGGGGCGCTAAAATAGCTGGCTCTCCCAGATAACAAATCACGATTGGATCGACAACCAACAATAATTTTGGCACCACAAGCTGCACAGGTGTTAAAATCCAAAGGGCGGTTCGAAATCCAAACCATAGTATTGTGGGGAGGCTACGTGGCAGAAAGCAGTGCATTTCAGGCCTGAAAGAGGTGTAGGACCAAACCACTTTTGACGGACCTGAAATCACGTGCTCTTACAAGTTCATATTAAACAACAACATGTGGCCGCCTCTTAATAGACCAATCACATCCCAATCCCGAGAAGGGGTTAACCAATCAACAAGGATTGAATTTTGCATCCCTGAAACCACCTGCTTATTCAACGCCCAATCCATGAGCTACATGTGGTCATCTGCTAATCGTCCAACCACGCTCTTATCCTAAGGAATATTAGTTAATGAGGTGAGGGACTAGTAGCTAAAACCTCATCTCAGTCCATAAATAGAAAGCATGGAGGCCACAACCGAGAAGATTGGACTGTCAACTTGAGGTACCACAGTGGGCAGATGCTCCAGCAAACCCATGTCGATCCAACTTCCCTTCTGACAGAAGAGAGGCCCATACTAGTCTGAGCTCACGTTTGATAGGAGGAAACATGCACAATCTGACAAAGGGATGTATAGATGCAGAACCATGGATGTGATGGCTAGTTCGCACTCCTAGCTACAGTCTAGTGTTTTGAGCATAAATAGATCATTTTAAGATTTTGATGGGATGAGATGTTTTTTAAAGTTTGGAAAGCCGAGAGAGTTTTATGAGCAGGGCTCTGTGTTTTTTGTTTGTAAGCCTGAGGGCTTGGAAGTAAATATTGTGTTATTGGAGATTCCTTTGAGTTGTTTTTATCAGTCTGTCTTCTTAGTTTACATGCTTTTCTATTTTTCTTGTCTGGATGTAATTTCTCTGATCTATGGATTCCTGAGGAGGTAGATGATCTGGTACCATCTTTCCCATATTTCATTGTTCATTTCTCAAACATTTTCTTTTTTTCTTCTTGTCTAGATATAATCTATCTTATTTATGTATTCTTGAGGCGATGGAGGATATTTTTTCATCATGCCCATCTTTCATGGTTCATCAAATATTTTATGTTTTTCTTCTTGTCTAGATGTAGCATCTCTATGATCTATGGATTGCTGAGGTGGTAGAGGATCTGTTGTCATATTTCCCATATTTCATGGTTCATCACTTAGACATATTATGTCTTCTTTCTCCCCATCACCACATAAATCCTTTGTCTGATAAGAAGTTTAAATGCCTTCATTATTCATGATACTTATGACTCCATAGCCCAATGGTCCTAAAATGATTTGCAATTACTTCTGTTATCTTTTCCTCTCTCTACAGTCTTACTAATCCACCTACTCAAACCATTCCAATACATTTACATTTTGATGGGTATTGGGCTTATCCTCTTGCAGTCGGAGGGTGACTCTCAGTGCTAACAGTATGATTTATGTATATGGAATTATTGGCAGTGTGTTTGTCAATGGATGTAAGATTGATGATTCTTTCTAATCCGACTCACATAAGGAGTAAAGGGGCCATGCATAGAAATCATAAATTTGAGGGAGAGGTGTGAAAACGTCCTTGTCACATCCTACTAACACTCCCATTGTGGTCTAAATTGTAGGTTAACTATCACCTAGTTCAAAATTTCCACGATGCCATGGGGGTAGACTGAGACATTTGCTCATAAATATTTCTAAGGAGTGCACAATAAGGGAGAGTCCTTATTCCTTAGAATCCCTTAGTCTCTCAAAAGGTTGACTGAGTGAAGTGTTGACTCCAAGGTTCAGACAACTTCCAAAACAAGTCTAAGGCGAGTGGCACCCTTGGAGCATGGAGGTGCTTCTTGAAGGGCACGTCGCATAATTAAACTTAAGTTAATAAATCTAGATGCTCTAGAAAAAAATTGAAATATTTAGACCTTGTTGGATTAAATAAGATGCTCTAGATTCAAGTAATTAAGTATTTTTGTTTCTTCTTAACTCAATTATAATTCATCCTATTTGGTGCTCTGAATGTATTTATTTGTTTTCTCTTTCTTCCATTATATAAAAACAATATTTTCACTGAACAATTATCAATTCCCTAGCCTATGATTCTTTGATAGTTCTATCCACCAGACACTAATCGTTCCCTTTGCTTTAAAAGTTGACTCCATGCCCAATGGATTCCTCCTCCTTCCTTCCAACAACTTTATAAATTTTTTCATTTATGAAAACCTAACCATTATTCTTAGGAGAAAATTTATCTTTTCAGAGACTAAGTGACAAGAGAGATCCCTCTCTGAACTGAAAGGGCTAGTTTTTGTTATAAAGTGGTTTTTTGGTTACCTTTGTGATTTTCTTTCTCATCCAAACAATTTACAAAGTGATAACACATAGGTTTCTTGTTTTTTTTTGTGATAACACACTTTATTCAACAAGGAAAAACAACCACTTTGTTGGTCCCATCAACAATGAAGACTTTCTCAAGCAATGAAGGAACAACCACTTTTTAAATGGAGGTTGATTGGTAACATAGATCATGTAGAGTCTAAGAGAGGAGGAGAGTGATCATGTAGAATTTGAAGTGGTTGATGAAATTCCTTCACCCAATTGTAACCCTCCTATGACTGGTCCTTTTGACCTTGTACTCCTTAGGGTAGGGTGACAATTAGTGAGCCTTTTTTCCTTTTTCAATGATTCGCATATGCTTCCACGCCCAAGTGATGCATCTAGTATGGCCAAGCCTTCAATATCATAAAAATGTGTCATAGGAGGCACCTCTGTGATGTCTTCCTTTCCATCAACTAATTCCATAAGACCTAGATCAACTTTTCTTAGTTCATCAAGTGTCTCCATTTGAGGAATGTTGGCAATAACTGATTTTACTTCCATGAGTGTACCTATCATTAGCACACCCATCACATTTGTCTTAAAGCACACCTATGGATTTTTGTGTAGTGGGGGGTGTAAGCCTTTTTTTTAACACCGTAAGTTGATCTTCTTCTGCTTTTGGCATCCCTATAGGTATCCTGACGATGCCAAATGTTGGTTTCCCTTTTGTATGGAATATTCATAGTGGTTCTGGAGTTGTTCCTAGTAATTTTAGGGGAAATAACATTTCTAGGATATTTAACATACCATGGGGTAGCACACCTATTATGATTTACATCTATAGTTCTCATCCAACTCATTGATGGATTTTAGCATTAGACTATGTCTTTTCTATAGAGCCATGACTGGAAGTGTTTCCAAATGGTACATCAAACTTAAAGGAACTTCCTACAATAACGTTAATACCTTGGTTATGGAATTTCTAATGCATTTTCAATTTTCAAATAGGTACAAAACTGAGACAGATCTATTGACATCTATGTGTCAGGATACATCCACCCACATTCTAATCACATTCATGAGTGGATGTAGTGATGTAGGATAATCAAAGACAAGATTCCTTACCAACTCCTCATGGATTGGTTTACTAAATCGTTGTTACCTCCCATCACTGAGGATGTTGCAATGGTAGGGGAAGTTACCAAAGAGAGAGCCATCATGTGTGCTCAACATTTATACTTGATTTAATACTAGTTGCCAAATATTTACACTATTGTCATGCATGCTCCAAGGTCATTGATGTCTCCTCACAAACCCACTCCCATACCACATGTCAATGGCATAATGGGTTCCATTTCTAGTGCATCTATGGGCCAGTTGGCTAGTCATTTGGATCAATTGGATATCACATCAAACCCACTAACCACTACACCCACCACTTAAACTACTAAATTTCTCATTCAATCCTCTTAGGTGAATTTAGTCCATTCCATGCAACAGAAGACTCCTCAACAACCTAGAGGGAAGAAGTAAAACAAAAGGAATAATTCTAACAATGAGAGTGGGACTTCACAAATCCAAAAAAATATTGGTGGAGACACTAAGGAGAAGAACTATAATAGGTTCCTATACAATACTTATGGTGAGGATCATCTTACTAACCAGTGTAAAAAAATGGATGATATTCATAGGTATTTTTCCTAGAAGAAATCTCCCTAGAAGCATGTTGTATTGGCCCATCCATTTCCTCCCCTACCACAAAAAATGGTTGCCACAAATATATCCCCTCCAAAATGGGGCATGGAAGGTACCCCTCATTTTAAGGGATCATCCTTGAATATCCACGAATTCATGTTTGACTAGACTATGTCATTGCAAACTCAAGCTCGCAATTATGAGACTCTTGAGGTTGGTCCTTCTAATCAGGATCAAGTACCATCTTCCCATATTGGTGGCCCTCTCCAAATTGAGAACCCATCATTTGAGACAGTTATTCTCCCACCTAATAGTGTTCTTCAACCAAAAACTCAAAATCCCAATGCATAGTCCACCCACGACTACAACATTATGGAAGACTTGGGCCAAGCACCAGGTGCCATGTTTTCTCTCAAACTCCTACAAATATGCCTAACATATCATAAGGAATTTTTTTTAGTAATAGGTGGGTTTGACCTCTCAAAGTCCAATTTTATTTTGTTTTACTTTGACCAATATCAACATAGGCTCTCCCACCAAATTTATTTTCAATTCCAAGTAATAGTCAATGGGAAAACAATCTACTCAATGGTTGTGAATGAAGGAGCCTCCACTTCTATCATTTCCATCTCATGTTGGAAAGTTATCAACTCTCCAAAACTTGATTTGTATAACACCTTAATAAATTATTTCGATGGATACATGTTTCGACCATCATCATTGCATTACCCATTGAGTTAGGTAGTAATATTGTCTCTATTGAGGTAGAAGTGGTCCATGCCCCTTTAGAGTATAATATTATTCTTTGATGCACTTGGTTATATGAAATAAAAAAATTTGTCTCATCCATATTTTGAGTCTTTTTCTTTCCTCATCAAGGGAAGATCGTAACCATTTACTATCTTGCATACTCCACACCTGACCTGAAGAGCAATGTAGATTCCAATCTACCCTTTGTTGGTGACTCCAACAATGCGCATATGAGCATTGGTGTGGGGATGTTCAAAGAATCCTCCTTGATGGGAAACTTTCCCTTTCCCCCACCACCTCATTCTTCGAATGTTTCTCCTATTAACATGATCCCTTTTGTCACTATAACATCCCCACTATAATCCCCAGTTTAATTTATGCATATTGTAGATATGAATGTGGCTATGACCAAGCGATGTAATACGTGAATGTATTTTCTATTTTTAAATAAATAAATTTGATACAAGATGCTAGGGTATATGGACAAAGATGGGGGATGATTTTTCCATAAGAGAAGAGAGTGTCTAAGGGGGGTCCAAAGCGGAAAATTAATTATGGGTATTAATTCAACCATTTTTCCCGAATTTGATTACCATTGGGGATAACTTATAATTTCTATTTGAGTGTATGAGAGCCCAATAATTAAAAATCATGTAAGAGGGTGGGTGTGAGAGTCACATCCCATAGTTATTGGAGAGCATGGGGCTGAAATACAATCAACATTGGGCGGAGTGAGCAGTCAATTGTCTTTGGAAAATAGAGGAAATTTGTATGCGAAGTTACATGCAGTTTTTACACATTCAGTTTTAGATGAGCAACAAGCAGTGCGCAAAGAAAAAGATATGGAGATAGATTAAGAAGGATGGGCGAATCATGGAGAATGTTGCATCATATTGGAGTTCTTTGGAGATGAATATTGTAGAACTAGGTTTTCAGGCATGAAGAGTGAACTCTTGTATGAGTTGCACTATAAAACCAAGTTTTTATTGTTGTTGTTGGTATTTTACTCATAGTGAGTTCCCTTGAGTTCCCATTAGAGATATTCCTAGTTACTTGTATTGGAGAGAACTTGATAAATAAATGGAACACCTGATGGACTGAGTGAAGTGAAGGGGTATATTCCTTCAGTTGGGTAGGTCAAGAGGAAGAGAGTTTTAGGAAATTTAGGATAGTTGTAGGAGAATATCATTGGGTTGTGGGATATTGAGTTGTTAGTGGACAGTGAGAGACATCCTTTTCTTGAGGATTCCTAGACCCAGCTCAAGGTGACTTGCTATTGAGTTTTGGAACATCATGTCTACGGTTGGGTGGAACGTCCTTCCCAAGAAAGTATTTGCAGAACCATTTTAAAAATATAATTGTTTATCATTTTTCCTATGTTAATTTATGAGTTTAACTATTGTGCATGAGAATGAATTATATGTTATTGTGGTGAAATTATTAGTTTCATTTACGTTTTTAACTAGTATGGACAACTGCATGAACTTGATTGTCATGTTGTTCGTAATTTAATATTTAAATTTATCTATTAATAAACTTTAGTAGTGATGGTAACATGATTATGGCGTAGTGCTCGAATCATCACACGCGCTATGAATGGTTGTCGCGTGTAGTACAAATCCTATTGTGTGCGATGTGAATAGTTGTTGCACATAGTACAAAGGTTGTTGCGAGTGTGATTTTTCTGAATGAGGATGCAAAAATCATGTTTAATTAGAATGATGTAGATGCCTTTAATTATAACGTACCATAAAATGGTTAAATATATGTATAACTCGTAGCTAGTAAGCTACAGGAATTTAGTTAGCAGAATTTTTTTGAATCTATGTCTATTTTATACAAGTAATGTTGGTTAAGTTGGGAAACATTACATAATGGTATCAAATATTTTTGGTTCAACACTGGACTTGTTTGGGCCCGAGATCAACATGAAGTGGGTAAATTCGTCATCTCGTCAGTTGAGTTGTGCTGAATTTTGGGAAAATAGTAAAGTGTGAGTGAAAATTCCCAAACTTCCAAGTGAATTCAAGTCGAAATTGCACTCATAACGGTTTTTATGGAGAGGTGATTTCAACTTCCAAGTGATTTAATTTGTCTTAGATAAGAAATTCGAGAATTTTCACGATGATCATGATGGTGCGAGTAAAATGTGCACGTACTAAAAATATGTGTGTGGAATAAGAGAGAGAGAGAGAGAGAGAGAGAGAGAGAGAGAGAGAGAGAGAGATTGTGTACACTAGATATTAGTGCACAAGATAAAAAGTTGTGCACACTAAATATGGGTGTGCGGTATAAAAAATATGTGCATTAAATATTGGTGTGCAGCATAAAACGTTATGTGCAATGGATATTATATGCGGTAAAAAAGTTGTGTGCACTAAATATTTGTGTGCGGTATAAAAAAGTTGTGTGCACTAGATATCACTGTGCAGGATAAAAAGTTGTGCACACAGAATATTGGTGCGCAGTATAAATGTTGTGCAGTCTATATATTGGTGCGCCACAAACAATTTGTGCATGTTGAATATTGGTGTGCAATATAAAAAGTTGTGTGCACTAGATATTGGTCCATGGCATGAGAATTTGTGCACATTGAATATTGGTGTGCAGTATAGAAGTTGTACGCACTGAACATTGATGCACGGGGTGTGTGCTAAATATTGGTATGGTGCATTGTGGATTTGATTCATGTTGAATATTGGTGCATAATATAGAATTGATGTGTGTGTGAGCTTCGAAACGGAAGAAGAGAAGAAGGATACCACATTGGTAAAATTGTTCTATAGTCCAAAAAAAAAATCAAGTCTAGAGCCAAAAATGTAATTTAGCAATAACTAGAAGAGATTAAGTAGGATTTAGATGAAACTTATGGGTTTTTTCCACAGTAAGGAGGGCTATAGAAGTTCTATAGAGGGCTACTATCCAATTATGCTCAATTTTTCTAGAAAATGAAAATTATATGTTTTCTAAGATCGGGGTCAAAATTAGTGGCAGGAGCATAGTTAGTATTGAAACTTATACAAAGTGTTATAAATGTTGACATGAAAACACTCTGTGAAGGCATTGGTTGGATTCCAAGGGGTGTGGAATGGGGATGTTGAAACAGGGAAAAATCCACTATTCCTAGCCACTTTTGGGGGATTTTTGGGATTTTATGAGGAAAAGGATCTTCAGATGGAAAATATGGAAAATTTTATTTATTTGAAATTTTGTATACTCATCAATCAAGACAACTTTGGTTTAGTGAAGTTTTTCCAAAAGAGTGCAGTTTGGGAGATAGTTGTCATTTCCAGATTGCTGCAATTTTTTACTATATCATGAGATTTATAATATGATAGTTTTTGTGAATTCCTTTTCATCATTGTTATCTATTTGTCATAAAATAAATTCTCTAGTTCTTGACAAATTTACTTCTACAAGTAACATAAGTTGGTGTATGGGATTAACTACACCAGAATGAAAAGTGAGCAAAAGGGGTGAATTAGAAATATTCAGATGACTATAATTTTTTTCTCATAACTCATAATTGATAAAGAAAGAACTCATTGGAAACATATTGGATAGGAAGATCCATATATAAACCCATAAAATTGATCTGGACAATTTAAGTTACAACCAACACAAAATAAGATGATTGGTGGCATTAGAAAGAAAAAAAATCTATGCAGTCTTTCCAAAATTGTGTATATATTTTGTCTAACAGAAAGTTGTTTGTGTGCAGATTTTCTTGTAGACTTTAGACATATAGGAAGGTAGTTTTGTTCCTGTATGAGAAATATAGCCATGGAATATTCCCAATGGTCCTACAACCATGAAGAGGAATTTAGAGGGATACATGTCAACATGGGAAATGTTGAGATAGAGTCTAATAAAAGAAGAGGCATACATGGACCTGTAATTATGAGAAGTCTACAAAGGGAATTGCATATCTATAAGGATGATAATGAAAGTATTATGAAATATTAAGAAGATATTCTACAGATCTTGAACATGTTGTAGAGGAAAGCTAATAAACACTCTGGCACAAAACAAGTAGTTAGTGTTAGATAAGTGAAAGCATCCATATCACATAGAAGAAGGGATGGGCATGGTAATGACAGGAGGTCAAGGATTATAAGCAAGGGCCATCATTCCCCAGGGAAATCCACCATGGATGATTTTAAGGATGGAAATTCATTTTAAAATGTAGAAACCTTGGCGAATCGTATTAATCCTTCATATGCCAACTATAAATGTTTGGCAATATTTTTGTAAAAATATTCAAATTTCTAAGGATTTTATATAGTTTGCATAATTTTTTTTCTATTTTTAAGGTAAAATAATTTTATCCTATAGAATTTGGGCAAATCATTTTTAGAATGGCGAATCTTTTTTCGGGAAAAAACATGGAAAATTAGCCCATGAGAGAAATTTATCCCCTAAAATCATCCCTGAAATCCACTAGGAGAGATCATGAAAGTTTAGGGCTAGGAGTATCCTAAGTGTGTCCCATGTCAGGAGACAGAGGAGAAGGCTTGAGGGAGACATCTTGCAAGGTGAAATCAAGAATATCAAGCCACCGACTTTCAATGGTGAGCACAATAAGGGAGAAGAGGTTGATGCCTTGCTATTGGAAATGAAGAAATATTTCCAGCTGCATGATTATCCCTCCAGAGTAGAAACAAGAATTCCAACCTACCACTTTCAAGGAAAGGTATCCATGTTGTGGGATCAAATTAAGCAAGAAAAACACCTCGATGAGAGGAAGGTATCATGGAGGTAGTTCAAAGTATATTTCCAAGAGAAATATTTGTTTGAACATTATTATGAAAGGAATATGAAAGAATTATTTGAACTCAAGTTGGGAAGCATGACAATGGATGAGTATGAGAAGAGGTTCTTTGAGTTGTTGAAGTATGTTGAGTTCATAAAGGATGAGAACGTCAAAATCCAAAGTTTTCTTGGTGGGTTACCCTCCTTGTATAGTGAAAAGATACAATATGATAACCCTAAAACTTTGGAGTATACCATAAGGATATAAAATCATGTTTATGAATAAAACAGAGGGAGGAGAGTCTTCCAAAAATCTTGGAATGAAAATATGGAAAGGTTTTAAGCCACCCTTTTCCAAGAACAACTCCCAAGAAAATCAACAAGAACAATCAACCCAGAATGAGCACAAGACAACAGATTCATTTAGGAAAAGGCCAAGGAAGTGTTGTCCCTAGAGATGTTCCAGGCTATCAATGGAACAATGTGGAGGCATCCCAAGAGAAAATAATTAGAACGAGCCTTAAATCCATCATTGTAATAGAAAAAATCATGCAAAAATGTGGGGTAATTATTTATCTCTCTCTGTTATAGAACTCTCGGCCCTCAAACAGTCCTAGACTAGATATCGAAACATTCAACCTCAAGAGGCATTTGTCCATGATTGCTTAAGACAATTAGATTTTAAGGGAAGTGGGTGATGGATTTAGAAGAAATACATGATAAACATGTGAGGAAACTTTAAAGTAAATCTCATAGTTTATGGAAAGAACAACATGATGAGAAATTAAGAATTTAGCAGTTTTAATATTTGTATCGAATAATTAAATCATGCATCGAAAAATAAACATATCCATACATTTAAATCCATGGAGGTACCCTCTGCCTATCATTAAACACATGAAAAAATGAGAAGAAGTGGTCATACATTAAGAGGAAATCACTTCAGTATCATAATATATACAAGACACAGTTACAATGAACATGTCATAAAACTTGTTACTGAAGATTTTATTAATGGTGATTAGATACAAGAAGCCAAAAATGGGATGGTGGATTTACAAGGACACATGCACAAAAGAAGCACATACTAAAGCATAACACAGGGGATGAATCTCTTAAATCATACAGCCTTAAAAATCTATCTATGTCAAAGGGGATCTTAGTCAAACAACTTTGGTTATAAGAAACTCTTAAATTCCCCAAAGTGACGACCTGGAAAATGAGCTCCTTATGCTTATTTATAGATGCTTCATCTTGAGAGAAAACTGCTCTTCTGGAGAAATACTACTTCTTGAAAAATTAATCTACTTGTCATAATCTTGATACAATCTCTGGCTTTCTAACCGAATCTATCTTTCGAACTAATTTTTACGGCTTTGGAAAAGTAAAAATAGATTTTTATCCCCAAAGCGTGTGTGTTGATGACGTTGGTGGGGATGTGTTCTTCTTGTCCAATTGATACTTTTAGTAAATCTCTCTAGACGAATCAATTGGATATGTTTATGTAGTGTGGGAGATATTAAACCATGGAATGATTCAGATTCATGGATGGTCATAAGAACTTCCAATGTCTTCACCTCAATCTCCACCAATCATCCATGTATATCATCATTGACCCACCCTTTGAACCTCTTGCCTTGAGATACTTCATCAGGATGGCCTATTGATACAACTGCATATTAGTGTAAATTCCCAAATTCCCTTCTGACCTCAATATCAAGCTAATGATACCAAATAATTACATTCCTCCCTTAGATAAATGCAAAGCACATTCTCCCAACATTTGTGGCCAAGATGGTCCATAATCCACTCCTAAGTGGAGGGTTTCCGCAAGTAGGTTATCGTCTGAAACACCTTGCATATGATTAACTCACTCTTATAAATAAGATTACTTGCATATTAGTGGCTCATGATCCCCCATGGTTTTCCCTTCTAAGATCTTGACACACATATATGAGCACAACTGACGAGAGGCAACAATTTTCCACACTTGGAATGATCTATTAAGGTCTTGGGCTCGTGAAAATGCACATGTCGAGGTGATTATTGGTGTCCTTTGTCAGTTGCAGGTAGTGGAACGATGATGAATGAAAGGATGTGAATGTGGTACTAGATATATTGTTACGTGTCACATCCTTTCCAACCGATTTGGAAGACTATCAGTGAATCCTCCACTCGCCTTAGATATTTTACCTTGTGCCCCTATTTGGGACATGCATATTTTTCCAAATGGTTTGAATCCTTTTAAAGTTTAGAGAAAATGCATGTAATTTGGATGACGTCATGTTATTATCTGCATAATGTTTCTTTCTATCTTGAGCTACCTTTAAATTCTTCTTAATTCTAACCATCTGGTCTTCCATTTCCTTGAGCAACTCTGGCCCAGGTACTACCATGTCTGTTGGGTTGTCCCAACTCACTAGAGTATTGCATATTCTACCATACAAAGTCTCAAATGGACTCATCTTCAATGAAGCTTGATACCCTTCATTATAGAGGAACTCAACCAAATTCAAGTATTCTTCCCACTTAGATGATCTATCCATCACACACATTCTCAACATGTCTTCAATCACTTGGTTGATTCTCTATGTCTTCCCATATGACTGTGGATGGTATGATGTGATAAAATTCATATTTGTACCAAATCCTTTAAATAGTCCCCTCCATAAATTTGAAGTAAACTTTGTATCTCTATCTGAAACAATTGCCTTAGATATCCCATGAAACCTAGCAATTTCCCTCATGTAAATTTCTGCAATATTAGTTGTTGCATGAGTCATTTTCATAGGAACCAAATGAGAAACCTTTGTAAATTTATCCACAACTACCATTATATAATCATGTTTCCTTGTTGTCCTGGGAAATTTAGTTATAAGATATATGGTTACCACTTCCCATTTATTTTCTAGAATTGGCAATGGCTAAAGAAAACCTGTAATACCCCAAGGTTGAGCCCCTACTGAATTGTAATTGTGTTCATATGATGGTGAGACAAGTGTTTATAAGTTGGGAGGCTTATGTGAATATTAGGCCGGAGAGCCTATATGCTAAGGCCAATGAGCCTATTTTTGTATATGTAATTATGCATATCATTAATAAAAATACATCGTTGCGTGTAGACCGACCACAGAGAAAGTGTTATGGGGGATAAGCTCCACTGGGAAAAGAAAGGGAAGGGGCTAAGAGGCTAGGAAAAAAGGCTAACCTTGAAGATATTAAACCCAAAGGAATATTATAATATATTTTCCTAAATATTAAAGTTTGGGAAATAAAACCCTATAATCCTAAGTTCCTTTAGGGGAGAGGAGCGAACTCCAAGTGGTGAGGAATGAAATCCCAAGAGAACCATATGTCAATATTGGCACATGTATTTTTATGTGGGAAATCCATTGGTTGTGGGGTTCGTTTAGCCATTCTTTCCATGCACCCGATTCACACACTCACGCACTCAAACTGAGCATTGACACAACATCCACTTTCCTCCATCATTGACCTATACAAATTTCATGCAAGCTCTGTAACCTGCAACCCATGAAGCTAACCATACTTTCTTATGAACCATAGCATGTTTGTATTGTGTCTAAGCTAGATCGCCCCTTAGCCAATTATTTTTTCTGCCCCATTTTTCTTTGGAGTGGTGTGGCATGTTGTCATTACCAGAGCCATATCCATTTTTTTTGTTGTAATTATGTGACTGGATTGGCTTAGGAGATGGACATAAGAAGAAGGTTTTTAGGCCTGTGGATTGAAGAAGAAGGTTGTTAGGCCTATGAGAAACTCTCTCCAGGTGAGAGAGGTTGTTGGGGAAGTAATTTTCCAAGAGGGAGCCTCACAATGTTTGTAGTGCTATGAGACTTCCTGTCCAGCCAGTTACTGAATCCCTGGAAGGGGAGTGGGCCAGTCGAAGGATTGTCGAGCAGAGAAGGGGCACACTCCCTGCGGTAGTACATGCATGTGGGGAATGAGGGACTATAATTTGTGGACGTGAGTGGACTCCTAGGGACAAAATCCTTCCTAGAGACTTTGTAATCTCGACCTAGCCTAGGATTTCATTTACCCTGGGTGGAGTTTATTCCCAACTCGGGGGTGACCCACTGCTGAGAGTGATCAACATCGTGTTCTAAGGCTAGAAGATTTGTGGAAGGTATGCACATAGTTGGTGACATTCATAAAAATATAAGTACAATTTATATGTTAGTTTTTATGATGTGTATCTTGTACATGTCTTGATAATTATAATGTTGCATGTGTGAGCTGTTTGTAGAAAATGGTTGTGATTTCCGCATTAAAATTGTGTATTAGTAGAATGCATATTCTTTTAGAATTATATGTATGATGTTCCTCAAAGAGCTCTGTGTGCCATGACCCAATATGTCTATTCCTAGGAATGGACATTTCTAACCATCAGAAACAGAGTGAAAAGTTTTATTTCAAGTGTTGTTTCCCAACAGATGGAAAAGAGCTTGAGCATGGAAGTTTCGTAGTAGCATGGTCCAGCCTGGGAGGCCTACAGACATTGTAAATTGGTATCATAACTTGAACAAAGAGAAAAATTGAGGTAGAATACCCTGACTTGGGTGGCTCGGGGTGTTACAAATTGGTATAAAAGGCCATGGTTTCGACACTGAACCTGGATGGGCCACGTATGTGGAATTTGGAGTCAAAATTCAACAAGGATTTGATGTACAGAGTACCAGAGCGGTGTTGAGAGAGATCTTGGCTAGTAATGGAAATCCCAGTAGGTAAAGAAGTTCGAGAAAGTAAGAAGAGAAAGGAGACCACGGTAACCGTGGGTTTAGTACAAAAAAAATGAATTTGGGCCGTTGGATTTGTTTGGGAAGGGACAAACCCCTCAGAATCGTCAGATCTAGGGTTTCCTCAATCCGGGGGTTGTGCAGTGTTTCAGCAAGGAGATCCTCCAAAGCCTCGAAGTCCCAAACTCCAGAACCAATCTGGACCATCCATTCCAAGGATGTGTGTCCGCATATTAACCAGTGTTCAGAGTTTCGGTAGTCCCGGGGTTGTGCAGTGTTTCACCAAGGAAATCCTCTGAAGTCTCAAACTCTAGAGTTAATCTAGACCATTCATGTTTGAGGACACATGTCATAATATCATCCTATTCATAGTTTCGACAGTCTGGGGGTTGTGTGGGGGTTGTGTGGTGTTTCAATAGGGAAATCCCCTGAAGTCCCTAAGCCCGAAGCCCTAAAGCTCCGAAGTCCCATAGTGATTCTTAGTCGTAGATCATTCAGGAGAAGGTGGATCGTTGGATTACCCAAGTGGTTTGGTGATTCGGTGTTCGGTGAAATCCGTTGGAGATTTCATGGAGTAGAGTTTTTCTAATGTCCCAAAGCTACAGGAAGCAATTGTTCGGCAGACAACAGTTCGACAGTTTTGAAAATGTGTCGATGAGAAGAAATCACCGAAGTCTGAAGCTACAGGAAGAAATTGTTCGACAATCGACAGTTTGACAGTTTTGAAAATGTGTGGATGAGAAGAAATCACCAAAGTCTCGAAGCTATGGGAAGAAATTGTTCGACAGTTGGCAGTTCAGGAGTTTTGAAAATGTGTAGATGAGAAGAGATATTCTGAAGTGCCGAAATCACAAAACGTCAGTGTGACATGGACCTAATCGACAGTTCGGAAGTTCGGTAGTTTTAAAGTGTATAGATGAGAAGATATCTTCCAGAGTTTCGAAATCATGGAATGTCAGGGTGACGTGGACCTGATCGGTAGTTCGAAAGTTTTAAAAAAAGTGTCAATGAGAATAAATCGTCGAAGTCCCGAAGATATGGGAAGCAATTGTTCATTAGTTCAACATTCGAGAGTTAACAAGTTGTGGATTTAAAAACTATGGAAGCTCAAAGTGTCGAAGATTGAAGTTCCAAAGAGCCAATGTGACATGGAATGATGACGTCACCTAGGGTGATGTGGACTTATTATATGTCTACCACGTGTCACTTTATTTTGTACCTTTTACAGGCCTTATGTACCAATTTTTACCTGACATGTGTCACTTGACGGTGGGGTCACGTGTCACTCGAAGGTGGGGCCATGTGCCACCACCTTCATTGATGACAGTTGTACTAAGTGGACCCTTGAAGGTTTAGAACTTTGGAATTCTAGATCAACAGTGATTTAATCATGACCATCAGATCTACAAGGAATAGATCAACAAATGGGAACGATTGCATAATTCCAAAGGATAATTAACGAGGGAGCTATTTCACATCCCACGATCAATCGAGATCGTATATCTCCATCGGGAGGAAGATTAATGGTGGAAATTGAATTCCACTCCATCGTACATATTTCCATTGCAGAAGACGGGGTTGAGGTTAAGACGCGAACATGTTTGAGTTCTTCAATCATCTGGGACCGTCGATCTTAAAGTTATTGACAGATCAATGATTTTTATCCTAACGGGATTCGGACACAAATAATATTGTGGTCGTAGCACCTAGTAATATATTTTATCCCTTGGTTATGAGATTAAACATAGGGAGCTTATAATAAGGTTTGAAAGGTGTACTTCACAATGAGTTTTCCCGTTCAGCGGTGTGGGGGTTTTGTGATGTGCAGAAGGAGAAATCGTCGAAGCCCAAATTTCTAGAGCCCCGAAGTTCCCTAGGCCCTAGATAAGCGCCTATCTGCTAGCGCTTGGTCACATGTGTTTGAGGGCCAAATAAAAAGGGTTAGTGCCATAAAGTTATTTATTTTTAAGGATAAAAGGGGACTGATCAAACAATTACTCAGAAAATCAGAGGAAATAAGTCCGATAGGTTAGTGAAACAAAATGGTTCATGTTTTTATAAAAAATGTTGAATCAGATAGCCTGATAAGATTCTATGGGATGCACATTTTGCAGAATTAACAGCATATTGATCGGATCAGATCATCACAGAGTGCAGAGAGATGGATGATACACAGGTAGTCTACAATCAAGAATATGAAATCAAAGGGATGAATGTTCAATTGGGTATGGAAGGAACCAACTCCAATGGACATGGAGGAGTAAAGGAGGAAGACACAAATCTGGCTGAGACCATCAGAAAATTGCAGACAGATGTCTAGAGCCACAAGGATGATAATGAAAGGCTTATGAAGGCCAAGGAGCAGCAGCAATACTTCAATATGAAGTTAATGAAGAGCCTGGATAGAATTGAAAATAATTTGGATAAGGAGAGTGGCTCCATCAAATCAAAAAGCCACAGATCCGCTGACGAGAAAAGAGGAATATCAAGGAGTGGTAGAAAACATCACCATCACTCCCAAGGACAATCCAAAAGGAGGGCACATAGCAGCTCAAGTCCATCCCTTACCAAGAAGCATAAGAGGTCTGGGGTGGATGAAATGAAAGGAGAAATGAATAAGATCAAGCATCCTACCTTTGATGGAGAACACAAGAAATATGAAGATGTTGAGACATGGATGATAGGCATGAGGAAGTATATTTAGTTGCATAATTATTCTTCTCATGCAGAAGGAATAATTGTTACCTACCATCTTAAAGGAAAGGAATCCATGTGGTGGGATCAGCTTATGAAAGTGCAACACATCAGAGAGAAGAATGTGACTTGGAGGGAATTCAAGAAGAATTTTGAAAAGAAATACTTAACCAAGAGGTACTATGAAAAAAACATGAAAAAGTTCTTCAAACTCAAGCTAGGTAGCATGACCATCGATGAGTATGAAAGGATATTTTTCAGAACTGTTGAAGTATGTCTCTTTCATCAAAGATGAAACAATTAAGATTCAAAGGTATTTGAGTGGGCTGCCACCATTTATCAGTGATAAAATTTAGTATGATGATCCCAAGAATTTGGAGGAAACCATAAGGAGGGCCAAGTGCTTATATGATCAACATAAGGGAAAGCCTACTTTACAAAGAGCTTGGGAAGACAAGAAGAAATTCAAGATGGAGCAGAGAAAGAAGGGGAACAAGCCACCCTTTTTCAAGAACAGTTCTCAGGGACATCAAACCCCTAGAGAGACCAAAGTGACTGAGACAGGTGGACAAAGGCCAAGGCAAACACCCATTCAATGTTGGATTTTTAAAGGAGATCATATGTATAGATATTGTCCACATAGAAGTTTTAAAGTGAGAGTTGTCCACAATTTTCAACAAGATGAAACAATGGAGGACATGGGCAAAAGTGTTCCAAGTATCTATGCAACCCTAGACAACAAGAAAGCGGAATTTCAATCGCACATGATTGAAGTAGAAGGTATGATCAATAACCATGTCTTTACTATTTTAATAGACTCACGAGCTAGTCATAGTTACATAGATCCTAAAGTTGTGGAAAGATTGAAATTTCCAAGAAGCAATCATGGGAAATCTTGGTTGGTACAAATGGCTACAGGAGCCAAGAGAAAAGTTGTTGAGTTGGTTAAATCATGTCCAGTGGACATTAATGGGCTAACTACCAAGGAATATTTGAACATCCTTCCCTTGGGTTCATATGACTGCATAATTGTTATGGATTGGTTGGACCAACACCATGCTATATTAGACTTACATAACAAGGATTTTACTTGCCTGAATGAGGAAGGGAACCCAAGAACAATCTAATTAATTCCTACCGTAGTTACTTTCCAAGAGATCTCAATAATGCAGCTGAAGAAGTGCTACAGGAAGGGCTACCAAATATTCACAGCTCAAATGGAGGAAGCACCTAAGGATAAGGTGCCAAGTCTTGAGGATCATGTAGTCCTCAAATATTTTGAGGATATGTTTAAGGATATTCTAGGACTACCCCCAAAGAGAGAAATTGAATTCTCTATAAATTTGATGCCTGGAGTAGCTCCAGTATCCAAGACTCCCTACAAGATGAGTACACTAGAGCTGAAGGAGTTGCAAATGCAACTTGAAGATATTTTGAAGAAGGGGTATATATGCCCAAGTTTGTCACCTTAGGGTGCCCCAGTTTTATTTGTGAAGAAGAAATATGGTACATTGAGGTTGTGTATTGACTTCATACAATTAAACAATGTAACTATAAAGAACAAGTATCATTTGCCAAGGATTGACGATCTCTTTGATCAGTTAAATGATGCAAAGATATTTTCGAAGATTGATCTCAGATATGGATACCATCAAGTAAGGATTTAGTTCCAGGCCATTATCTCTATTAAGGGTGCTTGTATTTCTTTGGATTTCAATCGCTTCTCTAATGCGACATTTAAATAGGTGATATTCTTTTGCCAAGATTTTTTGTATCTTCTAGGCGCACATGGTGTTTTGTTTTCAGGGAGTGTTATGTTAAGGATGAGGTGCGAATGCGTTAATTATTTATGTCATCTCCCTTTAATCAAAAATAAATTAATAGTTAAGTAATTAACTCTATAAAAAACCCTAATTTCAAATTAAAAACATTTTTAGTGCTAAAAATTAAAAAATTATAGTCTTCTAACACTAGATTAACAAACTATTAAAACCTACATTAATTTAATCCTCAAAACATAAAAATCTTTTAATCTAAATCACTATAACTACTTAGTTTTTGACCTTAATTAAAAAACAACATTAAATATTAAATTTTAAAGAAAGAGAAAAATAAAACCTTAATTAAAAAAGCAACTTAAAATTAAAGAATGAGAAAATAAAATTTTCAAATAAAATAAAACTTAAAAAACAAATAACTTTGATTAAACTATAACTAATTATTAATAAATTAGGGTTCTTTCTAGCCGACCTTTAAGTTTTCTTTCTTTCCTTTAGTATTTATATTAAGCCGATTCTCTTCAATTTTAATCCAGGTTTCTTGTCTTGAAGATGGATCCTAATATTTATGTGAAGTATTGACAATCCATTAACAACACTGTGCTTTTTTCGAACACTGTGATTGTGGTTTTTCAGAACATTGATGAAAACAATCCTCACCACATAAATCTCATTAAACAGATGATTTGATTTTGCTGTACGGAAGGAAAATAATTTCGGATGAAATTCGTGATCTTGAAAAGCTCAAGGTTAAAATTAAGATGAGAGTTGACGACTTAGATCTTCTAAAAAAATGCAGGAATATAAACGTTCTACCAAAATAAAAGTAGATTGAGCACAAGGCTAGAAACAAATGGAATAAATCATCTTTCTTTAGGCTAGGCCTGTCCATAACCAGAGAAAAAATCAAAAGAATTAGATGCAATCTGGAATACCTGTTCAAAACCGCACTGAAACTTCACCTAAAGCTTGCGCATACCATATGACTGGACCTATGGAAAAAATTAGATGCTATGACCGCCATTAAAGCCGAGAGTGAGGACGCACGAGTTCGCATCAGACACATGTACAAACTGGTACGATTAATAAACACCAATAGCGAACAGAATAGCACCAGCAACAACGAACGTAACAACACCAACGATCTAAATGAAGTCGAGCGTAGAGTCTTAGAGAATAAGGTCGAGAATGAGGACACACGAGTTCACAGCAAACACAGGTCCAAACTGGAACGTTTAATAAACACCAACAACGAACAAAATAACGCTCGCAACAACGAACACAATAACACCAGCAACGGGAAAGTAGTAAATCTCTCATTGTACGATCTAAAGGAAGTTTAGCGTAGCGTCTTAGAGAAAGGTCTGAACTTTGCGGTTTCCCCAAACTCCATTCCGATTGATAACATCATCTGTTGCATTGAAAATAGTATCCAAACCCTAATGGATGAAGACAAAAACATTGTAAGACAAAACTGCTCCCTCATTCTTCGGAAGGCGAAACCTCGAATAAGCAATATCAACAAAGAAGAATGCGCAGCTTTAAAAAAACCTCAGAAATAATGAGAACTTAATCATTCTTAGAGCGGATAAGGGTGGCGCAACATTACTTTTGAACCAAAATGATTACGACACAAAAATGATTGAACACCTTTCCCAAAGTGGAATCTATAGGAAACTTCCCAGCAATCCCATCAAAAAGATTATAAAATATGTTAAGAAAACCATCAACGTCTCCAAGTTAGATGAAAGAACCAAAAAACTTTTGAACTCCTAAAACGAGATCACTCCTAGGATTTATGGCCTACCGAAAATTCACAAAAAAAAAAGTTCCTCTCATACCCGTAGGCTCACCAACCTATGAACTAGCTAAACATGTAGCCAAGGTTCTTAGCCCCCTAGTATGCCATACTAACTCCTTCATAAAATACTCCAATGAATTTAACAAAATCATTGAAAAAGAAAAATTGAAACTTGAAGACACTCTAATAAGCTTTGACGTAGTCTCCCTTTTTATGAAAATTCCCCTAGATGAAGCTATCCAAGTTGTAAAACAAGTAACTCACCCAGAAACAACAAAACTAGATAAGGTTTGTCTTCGCTCCACATTCTTCAGTTACCAAGGGGAATTTTATGAAAGAACTAGTGGGGTAGCAATGGGATCTCCACTATCCCCAATCGTCGTCAATCTCTTTATGGAAAAATTTGAAAGGAGAGACTTAGACTCCTACCCTCTAAAACCGACAAGGTGGAAAAGGTATTTTGACGACACCAATGTACTCTAGCCCCATCGGAAGGAAGAATTTAATAAATTCTTTCAACACCTAAACAATATTTTAGAAGACATAAAGTTCACAATGGAACTTGAAGAAAACGGTAGCATCCCTTCCCTAGACGTTATAATTAATAGGAAACACAATGGAAGCTTAGGACATACACTTTATAGAAAGAAAACCCACACAAAGAACTATCTCCATGCAAACTCCCATCACCACCCCAACCAAAAACTAGGAGTCCTAAAAACTCTAGCCACAAGGGCCATTAAGATCTCAAATAAAGAACACTTTGAACAAGAAAAAGATCACCTTTCCAATATTTTCAGGAACATTGGATATAAAAATAAATACATTAAAAATGCAATAAAAAAAAGTCAAAGAAAAAATGAACATAGCACCTAAACCCCCTAACAACCAAACCCCTAATAACACTACTTACCTTCCTTACATCCAAGGAGTAATAGACAATATTGAAATATTCCTGAGCAAAAAAGAGATTAAGACCTCCTTCAAACCACATGAAACCATCGAACAAAACAAGAGATCCGTCAAAGACAAACTTGACCTGCAAAAATGCAAAGGATATTACAAAATTGAATGCTCTTGCGGTAAATGCTACATCAGTGAAATGGGTGCTCCTTTCAAGTTAGAATTAAAGAACATGGAGCTGACATAAAGAATGAATGCATTGACACCTCAACCTGAGCAGAACATCGCATTAGAGAAGCGATTGAAATCCAAAGAAATCCAAGCAAACTTAATAGAGATAATGTCCTAGAACTAAATGCAAATTAGCTCCCTTTAATAAAACAAAAATTAATAGTTAAGTAATTAACTCTATAAAAAACCCTAATTTCAAATTAAAAACACTTTTAATTCTAAAAATTAAAAAATTATAGTCTTCTAACACTAGGTTAACAAACTATTAAAACATGCATTAATTTAATCCTCAAAACATAAAAAACTTTTAATCTAAATCACTATAACTACTTATTTTTCGACCTTAATTAAAAAACAACATTAAATATCAATTTTTAAAGAAAGAGAAAAAGAAAACCTTAATTAAAAAACAACATTAAATATCAAATTAAAGAATGAGAAAATAAATTTTTTATTTGAAAATAAAACCTAATAACAAATAATCTTTCCTCAAAACATCAAAACTTTTAAATCTAAATCCTTAGACCTTATTCAAAACAACACTAAAATGAAAAATTTGAAGAAAAAAGAAAAAAGAAAAATAAAATAAAACTTAAAAAACAAATAACTTTGATTAAATTAAAACTAATTATTAATAAATTAGGGTTCTTTCTAGCCAAACTTTAAGTTTTCTTTCTTTCCTTTAGTATTTATATTAAGCGTTTCTCTTCAATTTTAATCCAGGCTTCTTGTCCTGAAGATGGATCTTGATATGGATCTGAAACGTCGACAATCCATTAACAACACTATGGTTTTTCCGAACATTGCTGAAAACAATCCTCACCACAAAAATCTCGTTGAATAAAAAGATTGAAGCTATTAAAGGGTGGACAAGACCTATGAATGTGACATAAGTTAGATCCTTCATGGGTCTAGCTGGCTACTATAGAAGGTTCATTGCATGGTTTTCAAGGATTGCTCACCCAATCACTTCCTTGCAAAGGAAGGGGGTGAAGTTTCAATGGACAATAGAGTGTGAAAAGATCTTCCAGCAATTGAAGCAGTTGTTAACCAGTGCTCCAATTTTGAGAATTGCGTATCCGAATGAATATTTCTTGGTTTGCACAGATGCATGCAAAGAAGGACTTGGTGGAGTCCTTAGTCAGAACGAATTTGTGGTATGTTTTGAATCCAAAAAATTGAAAGAGCATGACAGGCTCTACTCCACTCATGATTTGGAGTTGGCAGCAATAGTACATGCCTTCAAGAAGTGGAGTCACTACCTCATGGGAAAAATATTTGAGTTGAGGGTAGACCATAATGGTCTAAAATATTTGTTTGATCAGCCAACTTTAAATGCAAGGAAGAGAAGATGGTTAGAATTCCTTTGTGAGTATCACTTTTATATCAAGCACATCAAAGGAAACGAAAACAAAGTGGTTGATGCACTTAGCAGGAGAGTGCATGAACTGCATGTTACATCCATTATCATGTATCAAATTGATCTTAAAGACAAAATTTTTGAGGGTGAAAAAGTAGCTTTGTGGTACATGAAGTTAGTAACAAAATTGTAGCAAGGTAAAATGCAGCAGACGACTGAATATTATAAATTGGGAAATGACAAAATTCTCCTATACAGGAACAAAATTCATGTACCCAATTCTCATGAATTGAGGAGTATGATCTTGAAAGAGATGCATAATGTACCTTATGTTGGACACCCAGGATATCAAAAAACAGTTGCAGCAGTCAAAAGCCAATACTGTTGGCTATGCATGAAGAAAGAAATTGCAAAGTACATTGCTAAATGTCTAGAGTGTCAAAAGGTTAAGGTTGAGCACAGACACTCAAATGGATTGTTGCAGCCATTTCCCATTCCTAAGTGGAAGTGGGAAGTGGGGACAATGGCTTTCATCACCAAAATGCCTAGAACAAGCAAGCAACATGATTCTATCATGGTGGTGGTGGACAAGCTTACTAAAGCTTCCCATTTCATTCCAATGAAGATTAATCATGAAGCAATCAATGTTGTTGATATTTTTATGAGGGAAGTAGAACGCTTGCATGGAATTCCCAAGACAATAATGTCTGAAAGAGACCCAAATTTTACCTCGAAGTTCTGGAGGGGACTATTCAAAGGGCTCGGAACAAATTTGAACTTTAGCACAACTTATCATCCCGAGTCTAATGGGAAAACAGAAAGGGTGAACCAACTGATATAGGATATGCTAAGAATGTATGTGATGGACAAAACATCAAAGTGGGAGGATTATCTACACTTGGTATAATTTTCCTACAATAATGGGTATCAGGCATCTATGAAGATGAGCTCATTTCAGGCACTTTATGGAAGAAAGTGAAACACACCAGTAAGTTGGGACAACCCAACAGATAGAGCAATGGTTGGGCCATAATTGCTCAGGGAAATGGAAGAGAAAATGTTGAAGATTAAACATAATCTAAAAGTTTCCCAAGACAGGAAGAAAAACTATGCTTACAAGGGTAGAACTCATAGGGAGTTTAAATTGGGTGATCATGTATTCTTGAAAGTGAAGGCCAACAAAAGTTCCCTGAAGTTGGGAAATGGTTCCAAGTTGGCAGCTAGATATTGTGGGCCATTTGAAATCCTAGAAAGGATTGGTCCAGTAGCTTATATGATTGCATTGCATGCATCTATGAAAATTCATAATGTATTCCATGTATCATTTCTTAAGAAATACATACCCAATGTTAATCATGTTAATGATTGGAATGTGATTTAGGTGGAGAAAGAAGGTTCTTTTCAAGTGCATTTGATACGCATTCTGGACTAGAAAACCAAGCAACTTTGGAATCGATCCATCGGGATTTTAAAGGTGCAATGGACCTAGTGTGGTTTTGAGGATGCCACATGGCGGCACTAAGAGGCCATGCGGGCAAAATACCTACATCTTTTTGAAGTTTTTTGAAATCTTGTTGTAATATGTAAATATGATGCACTGAGGATAGTGCATAAATAAGGGGAGGAGATTGTAATACCCCAAGGCCGAGCTCCTGTTGAATTGTAATTATGTTCATAGGCTGGTGAGCTAAGTATTTATAAGCTGGGAGGCTTATGTGAATATTAGACTGAACAACCTAGAAGCTATGGTTAGTGAGTCTATTTTTTTATATGTAATTATGAAAATCATTAATAAAAATACATCATTGCGTGTAGACCAACCACGAAGAAAGATTTATGGGGAACTAAGATCCACTAGGAAGGGAAAGAGAAGGGGCTAAGAGGCTATGAAAAAGGGATAAACTTGAAGAGCTTAAACCTAAGGTAATATTATAATATATTTTCCTAAAGATTAAAGTTTTTGAAATAAAACCTTGTTATCCCAAGTTCCTTTGGGGGAGAGGAACTACCTCCAAGTGGTGAGGAACGAAATCCCAAGAGAGCCATGTGTCAATATTGGCACATGCAGTTTTATGTGGGAAATCCATTGGTTGTGGGGTTCTCTTAGCCATTCTTGCCATGCACCTTATTCATGCACTCAGATTGAGCATTGACGCAACATCCACTTTCCTCCATCATTGACCTCTGTAACTTTCATGCAAGATCTATAAATTTCATCCTGTGAAGCTAACTGTATTTTCCTGTGAATCATAGCATGTATGTATTGTGTATGAGCTATATCACACCTTAGCCAATTGTTGTTGTTTCCTCATTTTTCTTTGGACTGATGTGGCTTGTTGTCATTACCAGATCCATACCCGTTTTTGATTTTGTAATTACCTGACTGGATTGGCTTAGGAGTTGGACAGAAGAAGTAGGTTGTCAGGCTCATGGATTGAAGAAGCAGGTTGTCAGTCCTGTGAGCAACTCTCTCCAGGTAATAGAGGTTGTTGGGGAAGTAATTTTCCCATTGGGAGCCTCATGATAGTTGTAGTGCTCTAAGACTTCATGTTGAACCTATTGTTGAAGCCCTGGAAGGGGAGTGCGGATGTTGAAGGACTGTCGAGCAGAGAAGGGGCACACTACCTAGGGTGGGATAGGAATGTGGGGAATGAGGGACTATAAGTTGTGGATGTGAGTGGACTCCTAGGAACATAGTCCTTCCTAGAGATTTTGTAACCTTAGCCTAGCCTAGGATTCCCTTTAACCTAGGTAGAGTTTAGTCCTAGCTCGAGGGTGACCCACTGCTAAGAGTGATGAGCAACGTGGTCTAAGGCTGGGAGGTTCATGGAAGTT
This sequence comes from Picea engelmannii, assembly GCA_009831015.1. Lineage (NCBI taxonomy): Eukaryota > Viridiplantae > Streptophyta > Pinopsida > Pinales > Pinaceae > Picea > Picea engelmannii. Next base: position 211,656 of record ML778597.1, on the reverse strand, counting down.
ATGAACGTAGTTGGTGACCTTCATAAAAATATAAGTACCATTTCTATGTTAATTTTTATGGTGTGTATCTTGTACATGTCTTGATAATTATAAAGTTTTATGTGTGCATTGTTTGTAGAAAATGGTTGTGATTTATGCATTAAAATTTTGTATTAGTAGAATGCATATTATTGTAGAATTATATGTACAATGTTCCACAAAGATCTCTATGTTCCATGACCCAATAGGTATATGCCTAGGCATGGACAATTATGACCATCAAAAATAGAGTGAGAAGTTTTATTTCAAGTGTCATTGTCCAACAGATGGAAAAGAGATTGAACATAGCAGTTTCATAGTAGCGCGGCCCGGCCTGGGATGCTTGGGGATGTTGAAAATGGGTATCAGAACTTGAACACGTAGAAGAATTGAGGTAGCATGCCCCGACTTGGGTGGTTGGGGTTGTTACAAAACCTATTGGGTGTCTATGCTCAACTTTTACTCTCTGACATTCCATACACCTGGAAATGTAATCAACAACATCCTTCTTCATTCCTAGCCAAAAGAATTGGCTTCTTACTGCTACAATTATTTTATGGTAACCAGGATGTTCGACATATGGAACATATACATTTATTTTAACACCAAATTCCTAAGTTCTTTGGAACTAGGAACATAAATTATATTTTTGTGCATAAGTAATCCATCTTCCTTAATCTCGTACTCTTTAATTTTCGGTTGAACATTTTCTTGCTGTAAATGTTCTTTTACCTATAGATAATGTTGATTGGTAACAATAACATCTAAAATTATTCTCTTTAAATCCGACTGATGCATACTAATAGTTGTAGCATGCATGAGATTCACTCTTCTGCTGAGTGCATCATAAACTTTATTTTATTTTCCCCTGATATGCTTGATGTCAAAGTCATACTCACTTAAAATTTCCATCCATCTTATTTTCCTAGAATCCAAAGTTGGTTGTTCAAAAATATATTTCATACCACTATGGTTTGTTCTTAATTCAAATATTTTCCCCATGAGATAATGCCTCCACATATTCAATGCATGAACTATGTCAGCAAGCTCCAAATCATGTGTGGCATAATTCCTCTCATTTTCTTTGAGTTTTCTAAACTCATAACCAATGACACATCCATTTTGAGTGAGGAATCCACCAAGTCCTTCCTTGCATGCATCTGTACACACCAAAAGAAATTCATTTGGGGAAACAATCTTTAAAATAGGTGCAATAGTAAGTAATTCATTTAAAAAATTAAAAATATCTCCACACTTTGTTGTCCATTAAAAATTGATTCCCTTCTTCTATAAAGAAGTTATTGGATGAGAAATCTTAGAGAACCCCGCTATAAACCTCCTATAGTATCTGGATAATCCCATAAAAGATCTAATTTCTGAAATATTCCTGGATGTTGGTCATCCTCTAATGGATTCAATATTTTCTGGATCTACTACTATACCTTGTTCTGAAATAGCATGACCCAAATAATGGGTTTTTTCTTGGTAAAAATAACACTTACTAAGATTGGCATAAATTTGATGTTCCCTTAGCACTTGAAACACCAAAATCAAGTGATGTTCATGCTCTTCCTCAAACTTAGAATAGATAAGTATGTCATCCAAGAACACAATGAAAAACTTATCCAACTAATTTTTGAATATTCCATTCATTAAGAAAATAAAGACGATTGGTGAATTGGTCAGCCCAAATAGCACCACTACAAACTCATAATGTCCATACATGGTTTTAAAGGTCGTCTTATTGATTTCTTCTTCCTTGATTCTTACCTGATGGTATATGGATCTCAAGTCTATCTTTGAAAATATCTTTGCTCCTCTTAGATGATCAAAGAGGTCATCAATTCTGGGTAAAGGGTGTTTGTTCTTCATAGTGTCTTTATTCAATTGTCTAAATTCTATACACAGCCTCAATGTTCCATCCTTATTTTTTAAAAAGAGTATTGGTGCTCCCCAAGGTGAAACACTTGGACGTATGTACCCTTTCTTCAACAACTCTTTCAACTGCATTTGCAATTCTTTCAATTTAAGTGTACTCATTCTGTAAGGTTTTTTTGATACTGGGGAAACTCCTGGTACTAAATCAATATAGAAATCTATCTCCCTATTTGGTGGCAATCCTGGTATTTCTTGGAATACATACTCAAACTCTTGCAATACTAGAAAATCTTCAAGACTTAACCCTTTTGTATTTTCAGAGTCTTCCGCATGAGTTGCATACAATTGACATCCTTTCCTGAAACATTTCTGTAGTTGTAAGGCTCAAATCTCTCTTATAGAAATGGGTCTTGAAATTCCTTTCATAGTTCTCTATTTTCCTTCTTCATCAAGACATGTAAAGGTCTTGTTATGACAATCTAGGAAAGCATAGTGTTGTTCCAACCAATCCATTCCAATTAGGATGTCATAAGATCCTAATGGTATGATATTCATATCATCATTATTACTCACTCCATTCATATTTATTGGACAACTTATAACAACCTCATTGATCCTTCTTTTGGTTCTAGTGGCTAGCTAGACCAAAATTGACTTTTTCAGTCTTACTTTTTTCCAAATATAGTCTATCCACTATTTTAGGAACAATGTAACAATGAATTTCTCCTAAATCAATTAAAATAGCAACAAGTTGATCAATGATCTTACCTTCCACTTAGATCATATTGGATTGGTACTCTTCTTATTTATCTTCTAAGGTTGCATATATCTTTCCCATGTCCTCCATTGTTGTATCATCTTGGATGTTGTGCATGGTCTTTTCTTTATCTCCTATGTTAGGGAAATCCTTGTACAGATTATTTTCCTTGCACCAACAACATTGGATTGGTGGTCTTCCTATTTCCTCCAAGGAATCCTCTTTATTGGATTCATCCTTAGCATACTGATCTTGTTGATTTTTATTAGGGATGTTTTTATTGAAAGGAGGTTTGAATCCCTTCCTTCTCTTATCAAATTTCTCCTTTTTCTTATCCTTACAATATTTTTGCATGGATTCTATGTTTGTTCCTTGCTCATATAGGTACTCATCCTTCCTGATGGTCTCATTCAATGTCATGGGCTCATCATATTGAATATTATCTTTATAAAAGGATGGAAGTTCACTTAAAAACATATGTATCTTCACTTTATCATCTTTGATAAATCCTACATACTTCAACAATCCCAAGAACCTCTTCTCATATTTTTTCATGGTCATGCTTCCCAACCTTATCTCAAAGAACTCTTGCATATTCTTGTCATAAAAGTGCTCTGAAAGGTTCTCATTCTGAAAATATTTCTTGAACTTCTTCCAATTGATCTTGTTGTCATTAATGTGCTCAACTTGCTTCAGTTGATCCCACCAAATAGCAGCTTTTCCATGTAAATGGTATGTGGAAATTATTGCTTCTAGGTTTGAGGAGTAGTTATGCAATTTAAAATACCTCATGAGCCCAAGAATCATGCTTCAACATCATATTCCCTTTCTCTTTCACCATCAAAGGATGGTGGCTTAAGATTCCTCAACTCTCCTTGAAAATTTTCTAATTAATTCCTTCTTCTTTGGTTCCTAACATGAGACACTTCTGGACTACTTATGGAGTCTTTAGATGCATAAAATTTCCTTGTTGATTAAGACGAAGAGTGATGTATATGAGTTATGCATCACTTCTTGAATGAGAAACTCTTTTGTAGTCACCTCTTCTTTCATGATATCTTTCATCTTCCTCCTTCCTTAAGTCTGATCCATTCCTTGCTTTCCTATGCAACTAATTTAGGCTTTGCATTACTTAAGAATTTATCTTATTTTTTTATCTCATCAACCTCTCATTGTCTTCTTTGTAACTATGCATTTCTATTTTTAGGCTTCTCATAGTCTCTATTAAGGTTTCTTGTTCCCCTCTGCTCCTATGCCCATTTGATTGTGTCTATGAACTACCAACATTGGTATTTTGACCTTTCGCTTCTTTATCATGATTGAAGTCTCGCTCTCCTTCCTCAATTTCTTTAATATGCATTATTATCTTGAAATGAAATGGTTATACTCCCTAATTCTTCAAAAATGTGCAAGCAACCATTTTGTTAGAATTATGCATATTATAAAAAAAAATCCAAATAATTCTACATGTCCTTTTTCTGCTCAATTCATGAAAAATATATCATCATTATCCAAATTTAAAAAAATTAATGTTATTCTCCTCTGAAACATCTTTCTAATGACTATTCCCATGCCCTAATCGGATCTCTGAGCTAAAAGTTATGGCTTCCTAAAAGAGTCACTTTCACCCTTTTTGTGTAAACATGATCTTGTAGGGGCAATGGAATGTTTGTGTGTCAATATTGTCAAATTATTCCATAGGACCTCATTTGAAAATGTTCACGGGATTGTTTACTTCTAGGTCCTTTTCACGTCTAATCAACTCCTTTACCTTATCATGAGACCGACGTTGGAACCAGGTCCTACAGACTTCAACATTCTTGCATTCTTCCGGAATGATACTTCCTGAAGTACACTTTGTCGAAGTACGTATGTTATCTCTACTAGTAGAATGGATGATTGATATTTTATCTCCCATTCATTGGACGACCTTGTCTCATCTGGAGGCTTCAACGAAATCAATGATCATGACTTAATCAGGTGTTGAGATGAGCGATCCTTATTCATTTTGGGATTTCGACACTCCGAGACTCTGGGATATTACAAATCTCAAGTTGTTCAACTCCCCAGGAGTTATACTTGTCGAAGTGGTCACAAAGTGACGATGAACAGTTACCATCGGTTAACACCTCCACTTACGCTATCCTTCCACCATATTAATCCAACGGTTATGACTTAATGAGATGGATGGTTCTTATTCATTTCAGGGCTTCAATGCTATGAGACTCTAGTATATTACAACTATCAAGTTGCTTAACTCCCTTGGAGTTATACATGCCAAAGTGATTACGTCATCCTTCCACTACTTGATCTAATGCTTGATAAAAGTATGGAAGGAATATTAGATCAACGGTCTGCATGATTTTGTTACTTTGGCCTTCAACACTTTTGTTGGTAGAAGAAGCTGCACATTCCTAGAGGCCATAATATCGGAGATGACATGGCATGTTGATGTCACCTATGGTGATGTGGACCATGGTATGTGTGCCACATGTCACTCAAAAATGGACATCTTGGGGTCCAAAAGGAACTGAATTCATATGACATATGTCCCTATATGGAACCCCTACAACGTGGCATAAGACACGTCACCAAAAAAATGGATGGTCCACATTCCTCTACATGATATCTGATGGCCTGCATGATTTCACGACTTCAGATTTTCACTTCGTGGCTTCAGATTTTTGCAACTTTTCCTAGTCTCCAGTAATCGTTGAAGTGGTGTAGTTTCAGACTCCCGAAACTTTCTATCTCCTACTTGGACTCGATCAACGACTGGAGATCTATCAGTTTCATATGATGGATCTAGTTATACCTTAAATTTCTCAATAAGAACTGAAAACTCTTTCTTATCTAGCTCTTGAAATAACGGTCATGATTCCATGATCATTTACAAAGGATATTTGTCCGCATTTCCCTCCGACTTCTACGTGATTTCTGCAACGTTATTTCTCTTGAGATTTAGGATATCAAAGACATAATATTTCTTAATAACAATACCATGTCCAACAACATCGGCACATACCAATCCAGTGTTTCAACTAGAATCTCTAATACCAATCTGTAACGTACAGATCCACCCCCGGGTCAAGCATGCTACCTCAAAAACTATGTTCGAAACTGGTTTCGAACTCTGATACCATTTAATTATTAAAGAATAATGAAAGAAACATGATAACAACACATTCAATAATAAATATCCATGTTATAATATAAATAATGTGTAAACATTCCATGCATAGAAATAACCAGCACTCAGGCACATCAAATATACACATCTCCAAGATATTAATTAATACACAACAAAAATAAATATTCAGCAGAGAAACACATGACAAAGAGGACTTAAATTAATCAAAATTGTTCACCAACTGGTTGGAGACCAAGGAAATTCCACTCGACCGTAGACATTGTTTTTCCAAGTCTCAGTAGAAATTTCACCCCCGAGTTAGGGCTATGAATCCACAAGGACAATTCCAGGGTATCACTCAGCTTCCCAAACCAATCAACACTCAATCTCTCACAAGTTTCTCAACACAAAAAAATCCAGAGTACACCAACTCTCTTCTCTAACAGCGTGCACAACCCAAGAGAATGGACCCCCTTCTTTGCCACAAAATCCCTAAGGTTGTCCACTTCCTTCCATGGGTCCAGTGCATTTGGTCAAGAATATGCATGTTGGGACTCTCAGGACTCACAGCTATGAATAAAATTTAGTACATGCCAATGGCTCTCAAGCATGCATGCATTAATTCATGGATGAAACACATCAGTCACTACTACAACCAACAAATAATGGCTTCATCCTCAATAATTCACCCCCAAGGTCCCATTCCAACTGTTAGTCCTTGAATTTGTCGTGACTTTTTCATCCACAAATTACCCTTTTATACCATTATTTGTTTGCCTTATTTTCCCCTCTGACTCATTTCTTCTATACTTTATGGTATGATTTTATTGTTTTCTTGAGAATTATTTTCATGCATTAGTGAGATAAAGTTTGAAATTAGAGAATTTGAGTATCTCCCATCAGATTTGGAGCCCATTTCTATTATTTTTTGAAAATTTGAAATAAAAGAAAGGCACTACAAGAATACCATCATTCTTGTAGCACCCAAATCATAATTTTCTTAAAACGTGTTTCAATCCTGAAAGATCATGTCAGCAGTTACCTGAGATCATGGTGAGGATAGAGCATCGTTAATTATTGTGATCAAATCATGACTTGATTCTAGGTGATGGTTCAAAGAGATTGAGTTTATACCAATCAATTCTACATCCAATCAAAGGTTTCGGGCCATGATTTCAAACACGAAATTTTATGATTCTGTTAGTAATATCTATATTTTGGTATAACCATGTTATGCATATGAAGAAACTTCTCCATACCATTTGCAATTTCAGAAATTTCCAGAAAGCTTATCAGTTGAAACCCTAGTGCCTGTAGGCTAACAAAAATCACAATCAATATAATGGCTCTAAAGAAATGTGGGCAGGTCAGTTGTTTGGATCCATAAAGGATCGAATTTCTCTAAGAATTCCCTGATATCATGCAAAATTTAAAAAAAAACATGACGGTTCAAGTTCTGTTTCACATTCCAGGGTTACCATGAGGATATTTCCATGCTTTTTGCAAAGAACTTCGATGGCTTTGAGACAGTGGTGGGTAACATGTTAATACACATGAAAGAACATTCAATTGGAGATACATATAGACTATCTATGTATGGATAAAGGTAATAGAAAAAGAAAATGTTGCCTGTTGATATTGTCAACTAGTTCCTAGATCCAGAACATCAAAATCCCAACGGGAGTTAGCGCATTCCACATAAATAGCTGAAAGAGGAATGACAAAGTGTTTTAAAATCAATTCGAAGGTACATTACTTGTGAAGGGAGGTTATCTTTTGTTTATATTTATCATTTAAGACTGTTAATGCACTTAAATGGTGATAACCCTTTGTGTTTGCCTTTTTATTTTTTGAAAATTTTAACAAAGATGTCTAAAAGGGTACAAAGTCATCCTGCAACTGTTGGTAAAATTTTGTTTCACCAAGGTTTAATTAAATCATTGGTTTTGTATGCATTGAAAGAGATTCAACTTTCCTAAAATTGGTTACTTAGTTCATTAAATATTGAATAACAAGGATCAAAACAAGGGACCACTCTAGAAAAGAAATCCAAAAAAGAAAAAGTTTCCCCCAAAAGTTTTGCAAGATCACAAGAGGATTCTCTTATAGCCAAAAAGACTAGATCTTTCAAAAGGAAACTCCAACTACAACAAGAAGTTGAAATCAAAAAGGAATCTGAATCCCCTATTTCTGAACATAAATATAAGATATTTGACAGAGTTTTTACAAGAAGGATGGAAAACAAAGAACAAAGCAGCTGCAAGAATTCAAGCCAGAACCTGAAAACAATTATGATGGTGAACCTATGAAGAATACCATTGATAAAAAATAGAGTAAGTTGTAAAAGAGAAAAAGAGTTGCAAATTACAAAATCATACCTAATACTAGGGCTACTAATAAATTAAGGCTCAATTCCAAATCCTTATTCAATCCTTCTTTGAAAAAGGACAATCTGATTGTGCTTGATGATGTTACAAATGATAATACAAGTGCTAGCAACAGTGAGTTCTAAAGATGAATTGGAGGAAGATCCAACATATATCCCTAAGGTGGATGAGTTACTATGTCCATATATGCAACAAGTTCAAGTTCTAGAAAATCACACAAGAAAGGAAATCATGGTGGGTTCATCTTCAAAAGGGGATAGGTATGAATTTAGAGCAAGAAATCCCAAGTTGTAAATTGACCTAATTTGACCTGCAATAGAGGAAATCCATGAGGAATATTCCATAGAGACAGGAAATTAATTAATAAAAGAAAATGAAAAATTGCAAGTAGTCATCAAAGAATTCAAACAAGAAAAGTTGGCAATTGAACATTAGAATGGTAAGAAAAATTGCAATAGCTTAAGACAAAGAGTAAGAATCAACGAAAACTGCTTAAAAGGGTGAGGAAAGTGAAAATTAAGATTTATTGACATAATGTAGTTCTCAAGACCAAGATGAAGCAGGATCATATCAAAGGTTCCTCTTCTACTCCATAGTGAAGCTTCTAGAATCAAGGCAACATACAATTTTGAATTTTGTCAACAGGAGGAGCACCTACATCTAAATAAGGTGGAAAATTTGAAGTTGTTTTTGAAGGGTTACACATAGGTTGGATATTTTTGCAGTTGAAGGAGAATACATGGACTCAACATATGCAACATATGAGGACCTTTTCAACATAATTTTGTAGTCTTATTTCCACTAGTTTCTAAAGTGATTCGAGTCAATCAAGGATTTGATTACAACAACAGTTTTGTTCACTTTTTATGCAGGTTTAAATAACCAACTCAACAATCAGTTGCAACAATCCTATTTTATAGGATCTGAATATCTTATAAGATCATGACTAGTCAAATGTCAAGTCATCTATCTAATAAGTAGGTTTGGGATATTTTAATGCAATATATGTAATAGGATTTGTCTCCTAGATGCTAGATAGAAGATAGGATCACATCAAAATTGTATCTAGGAAATAGGATCTATTGAAACCAATTGATGTGTATAAAAAGGAAACTTACTGACAAAATTTGGGGGTTGGTGTGGTGGTATTGGGATACTCTGCTTCTGATTGTAAATATGGAAACTTATTTCATTTTTCACTTAATGGATACTCTATTATCTGATGGTTAGACTGTCTCTTCTTGTCTTTAATTATTTCTCTTGTTACTTGAATGCATGTTTATCTTTTGCAAAACAGTTGATATATCTTGTTATGTTTGTAAGCCAATGAAGATTTTACTGAATTCTTGCTCATTACAGGACATGTTTTTAAGTACATTATTCTTTTTTTATGAATGATATTTAGAATCAGGAATTTTCCAAAGGGGAGATTAGCCTATCCGTAGGGTAATATTTCTCTCATCAACCTTGAATTGAACTCTTGACTGCTTTCCAAACAAACATGACTTACAAAGAATATTCTTAGGTTTGGAAATTTTGGGCATATCTCTCACATCATATTTTCTTCCTAGCTTAACAAGTTGATTAAAACTATGATGTCTTACTCTTTTGTGCCAAATCCAACTCTCATCAGTTTTACCAATGCAACATTTTTCTTTGCCTTCTTCTAAAACATACACATTTCTTGAAGTTTTGACTGCCTTGAAAATAGTATTTCATGTATTTGCATCCATTACATTACACCCTATTGAATTAAAGAGAACATTGTGTCCTTGGTCACACATTTGACTTAGACTCAACAAGTTATGTTTTAGACTATCTACATACAACACACATTTTTCTTTGTTATTTACCTTCTTATCTTCATCTAGTAAAACATTTCCTTTTCCTCTAATTCTAGTTGGAGCATTGTTTCCAAAAGTAACATTACCACCATCTTCTTCAGTTAGAAATTCAAACTTACTCTTGTCTCTTTTCATGTTCTTGGAGCAACCACTGTCAATATATCGTTGATTTTCTTGATTTTTGGCATATAGAGCCAGTCCACAATTTTATTTGTTTTAATTTTTCTTCCTCCAAACCTTCGTAAAATCTTATTGTCTATCTTGTTTATATATAGGCATAATCTTTCTTCTCCATTCACTTTCCTTGTGTCCAAAATTATTGCATATGTGTCATTCAGGGTCATTTAATAGAAGGGAGAAGGAATTTTGATACATAGCCATTCGAGGTTTATTGAATCGCATTCCTACATTTTTGTTAAAATTCCTACAACTCATAGCCTTATGTCCAAATTTGCCACAAGAGAAACAATATCCATAGAAAAAAATTGAATTCCTTGGAATGAAAAACTTACTTGTAGGTATCATTCTTTGCCTTCCAGCTTGATAAGATTCAGGCACATGTTTCTTCCTTGCTTCATATTTGTTTGCATAGTTGGGTTGATCCAGTTCTGACTGGTTCTTCTTATCATATTTTGATTTGTTAGGCTGATTGTTGTTTCCCTTGAGATCATTTGCATAACTTGTAGGATTCTCACTAATTGACATGTTGGTTCTCGATTCCCCTTTGATAATTTTCAAACATTCCTTATATCCTATCCATGTCTTGTCATTTGGTGATATCTTATTGCTAAGAATGTTAACTAGAGTTTCATATCATTTTATGAATTTGATTTGAGTTTTGGACTTCTCTAGATATTTTCTTGAGGACACTTGTTAGTAGCAGGCCAAAGTGGAAAGAAGGATGATCATGGGGAAAGAAAGTGTGTAGAGAGAGAAGAAACAATTGGAAGGAAACACAACACACACGTATGCAAGAAAGCCTGCACAAGGAAAGAAACAACTGGAAAGAAGAAGAACACGCACATGAGAGGAAGAACTAACGTCAGTAGGGTTAGGGTTTTGGTAATGTATTGTAATGCCTAAAGAGAAAAAGATTTATAAATACCGATACTGAGGTATTATAGGTTGTGGTTTTTTTGTGTGGATATTGTAGTTATTCCAATTTAGTTAGTAATCAGGTTTACATTCTGTTGTATGAACTATTTTGTAAGTTGTTGAGCTAGAGGAGATGAAAGAAGGTAGATCTTGAGGATTAGATCACAGGATGAGGAGCCTGGTGTGATATAGTTCACCTCATATAGATCGTACCCATCTAAGGAGAGTTGTAAGTGCACGACACTGTAGATGCATAACTATCATAATAAAAGAGGCAAGAAACAAATCTTTGTGGACGTAGCCCAGAAGGGGGTGAACCACAGTAATATTTGTGTAATGTGATGAATGCATGCATATATTTATCCTCTTTTCAGTAGTTATTTTTTGCGTAATGAATGAATGAGTTATTATATTGCTTGTTTAAATACTGTCGCAATACTGAGGGAACAAACTGCTAAAGTTATTGCATAATCATGAATAATAGTATGTTTCATTTACCAATTCTAATAGTATGTTTCATTTACCAATTCTAATAATAGTATGTTTCATTTACTCAATCCTAGGTTGTAAACACCTGAGTCTTGCATCCACCCATTAAAGCTATCTCGGGTGAGACTGCACAATGCATTTTGTGTGTTTTGTTGACTTCTAGTTTACCAGGAGGGCCGATATTTTTAGACGCTTTGTTGGAAACCTGAAAGATATGAACCCTAGGTCAATAACTTATATGGTATAGAAGAAGATATAACCAAAAAATGGTTATGTTGTCGTTGGTAGGAACAAGAGAGGATTGAGTAGATGTTGAACATTTGTCGGAGGAAGATTAAAAAAAGGTTAGGGCAGAGACAAATGAGCCATTAGAAGGGAATTTTGAGACCGTGGAATCCCACAAAAGCAGAGATCAAAATTTGGTTGAGAACAAAAGAGCTAGAGTTTGCACAGAAAGCCAATAGAAACCTTATAATAACACCTTGCAAATATCTTGAAAAATACGTGTTTACTGATTTGCACAAAGTCTTTTTCTGCGATTTTCCACATCTACTGCAGGAGTGGATACTAAGGTTGAAGGATAACCATGAAACGGACCAGATTCAATAGTTATATTGGACCTCAGTACAGCTTGAGCATTTACAATAGGTGAACAACAAGTTCACTTGCGTAGTAGACTTTTGGCTTGAAAATATTGTGGCAGGGTTTATAACAGAGTTTGCAGTTGACACAGCGAAGTCATACAATGCAGTGGAGAAAGAATTTCTATGCAGACCTCGAGGAAGGTACATTTAATCATTGTATACTTCTATTAATATACTGCTATATAACAAAAATGTAATGACAATGGAATCAGACAACTAAACTTCCCCACGTGCATGGGGGAAGCACTGATAGAAAGAGGAGAAATGGAAGGAAGAAAGGATAAGGGAAAGAAGGAGGAACCCTTAGACCTAATCATTATGGACGACGACCAGATCAAGTGGATCTTGGAATCAACAGGAAAGACACGTAATGAAGTACCCTACGAATACAAGATGAATACCAAGAAGAGAGCCATAGCCGCGAGGGAAGGATTGGTGAGTGATGAGGAAGAGATAGAGGATCTCCTGGCTGTGGAGCAGATTGAGGAAATCCTACACACAACATATGAGAGGAAGATGAGAGGTCCAAGAGTGAGAGGAGAAGGCAGCCATCCTATCCATATTGATGTCAGTGTGGAAACCATGTGAGACTAATACACCAAAGAGAACACCACCATTTAGACAACTAAAGTTCAGAAGTAGTCAGATAGCAGGAAGTACATATACACAAGTAACAACAATTGGAAGAGCCAGTTTAGGTAGCACTAGTTAGGTATATACACCGCGCAGAGGTAGTAGTTCAACATTCAGGATGGCAGGACATGATCCCACCATCAGATTACTAGAATTCCAAGGAGAAGCAGCAGACAACCCTGAGAAACATTTGTTCATTTGTGCAAAGATCTGGGAAGAAAAACAGATCGCTGATGAAGATACTAAAATTGCACATCTAGCTATTACGCTAAGAGACCATGCACTAGACTGGTACATGAGTCTAGACACATAAAATGCCCCTGGGACGACAAGGAAACTGGAAAACATTAAGAAGTTACTGATAAATGAGTTCCAGAAGCCAAGCTCATAAGATCAGTACATGAACAAGATGATTGAAATAATATAGAAAGAAGGAGATTCTGTATGGGAGATTGATCAGAGATTCAAGTGATTGAAGGGAAAGCTAAAATATCCCATGATCAAGATGCAGCATCGGCACCTATTTTTCAACTCACTACTCCCACACTTAAAATACCCTTTACGACAACATAATTTTCACATGTAGGCAGAGGCTCTACAGGCAACCTTGCAACTGGAATAAAACTAGTACCAATAGACAAACCCAACTATTGAAGAACTGAAAGATGATTTGAAGAATCTAACATTTCAGCTGAACCAGAACAAGAAAAAGGACAAATGAGAAGCCATTTGGTGTACCATATGTAGGATGGAAGGAAAACAAAAGAAAAAATGTCCAATGCTCGCACAGTATATGGCAACAGGAATGCCAAATATGATACCACCAAGAGGACTATGGTTCGAAATCTGCAAGAAACCGGGTCACAGCCCTTATCACTGCACGATGATGCAAAAATACCAAACAGTCCCAAAGATCTCATATTGCACCTTTTGTAGGTTAGTGGGCCACAATGACAAAGATTGTAGAACTATGGAGTTGATGAGAGAAAGGACATCAGATGCATATAGAGTATAGGAAGAAATGATGACTGGGAAAGCAACGCCATAGTTTAATCAAGTCCCAGCTCCATACAACAGTACGCAGTAGCAGTATAATACTATGCAATCACCGTACAATAATGCGCATCTGTAGTACAATACAACACAACCTCAGTACAATATCATGCAGTATAATCAACCACCTCAGTATAATGCGCCATGAGGAGATCGAGCAGGCTATAGAGGAGGAGGATGAACCAAAGGAGGTTTTCAATGAGGTAGAGGGCCAGTCACATGTCACAATTGTCAACAACTAGGACATTACGCAAGGGAATGTCTGCTTCCACCATCGACTTGTATGTATTGTCATGCATCAGATCATGATACAGAAGAATGCCCAACACTACTAGTAAATATCTAGGAAAAGAGGAACCAAAACAACCAGACCATTCAGTGGATCTCAGCGAAAGCAAGGGATGAAGGATGAAACATCAATATCGTTACTCGCGTGGGAGCTAAAATAGGAAATGACGCATTTTGACAAGAACCAGCGCAGAATCAATGGGTAAAGAAGAACACTAAACCAAGGAAGTAGTTCAACGCGCAGAAGGAAAAGGATATCTTTGAAGAATCCATACAAGAATTTCAAAAGAAATACATAGCATCGACTTCAACTGCGTAGCATAACAAGGAAGCACCAGAATACGAGATGTCTCCATCATTAGATCATACCAATGAGATGAAACCCACGGGACAAGTAAGTACAACCAAAGGCTTTTTGCAATCATTTGTAAAGGTATTAAGTGATCCATCATCTATGAAAATATTGCAAAACATACTAGAAAAATGTAGCATTGAGACAGAAGGAAAGCTAGAACCAAAGACAGTCAATCACCTGCACACGAGAAGAAGAACAAGTAGGGATTTTAGACTAAATGTTGATATTGGGGGTTTCAATATGGGAGACATTATACTATATCTAGGATATGAAGTTAATGTATTACCAAAGAAGACATGGCAATGCATGGGAGAGCCGACATTAGGATACTCACCTGTTCAATTAAAATCGGCAAACCAACACAGAGTATTACCAATAGGTAGACTGAAAGGATTGGCAATCGACCTAGATGGAGTGCGCACTAAAGAAACTTTCGAAGTAATTGAAATAGTAGATGACACAACACCTTACCCAACATTGCTTGGTCTGGATTGGGAGTTTGACAACCAGGCCATAATCAATTTGAAGACCAGGAAAATGACATTTGAGTCAGAGGAATACAGTGTCATCATGCCATTAGACCCATCTGAAGGGGATAGGTTTGTAGAACCTACTTTCCTAGATCTAGAGGAAATTGGCCAGTTACATAGAACAACTGTGTGCGATGAGGATTACGTAAACCCAACTGCAAATGGGGTACTCAGTTAGTGGAGAATTACTTCATGCACAATAGACTCAGACACTGGTTTAGAAAACTGGAAGCAAAGGCTACATGAAGTATCCATAATAATATGTGCAAGAATAGACCATGCAGTAAGATGGGTAGGCACAAAAATTAGAGAACCACCCAATTTCAATGGAATAAACGATTTGGAAACATTCTTAACACAGTGTTACAGAAACAAATACTATTATCACTTGATTTATCACTCAAGGCCACACCTGCAAGATGGTGGGGTGCACACAAGGAGACCATCACAGATTGGTACCAATGTAAGAGGCTACTGTGCATAAGGTTTGGTGTAGAACAAAAAAACAACAAACAACATAAGTATGGACACGGGGCACCAACCGAACATGTGGAGGCTTGTAGAATGCTATGGAAAATGACACCCCCAGAGGAATGGCCTCATCGCTTCATACACACTTTATAGGGCATACCAATGAATTGGTATATAGACCAGGAGTTGCGCAAAGGAACTGCAACATGGACGGAATTGCAAAAAATTTTTACCATCACATTTTCATTTGAACATGAAAACCCCGACATAGATGAAGCTCTAAAATAGATAAGAGGAGTAATATTTATCAAATAACTATATATAGAAGTTATCACAGAAGAGCAACAATGGAATAAACAGACAGTTAAGGAACTGTTATCATGCTATCATGTGCAAGAGGAAGCACCGGATGAAGACGATATGCACGATATTCAGATTGAAGAAGAAGAAGGCGAAAGAGATGTGGAAGGCCCACCCATAGAATTAGAATTCATTTCCGCACCGATCAAAGTAAAGAAAGTTAACATTTGTATAGTCGAGCATCCCAAAATGGCCAGCATTGGAGACTACTGGGATGAGCAAATAGTAGAAAGCATCATAGAGTTGTTGTGTGAATACAGTGACTTGTTTCCCACAACCTTTATAGATATGAAGGGTATAGAAGGAGAATTAGGAGAGATGAAGATACCACTCAGACCTGAAGTGAGGCCTATTAGACAGGGACCCTACAGGTTGAACCAAATATATAAACAAAAAGTCAAAGATGAGATCGACATGATGCTCGAAGACCGCATCATAGAACTAGTTGAGGAGTCAGAATGGATAAGTCCGATGGTAGTTTAGGAAAAGAATCAAGGAGGGATCGGGATATGCGTCGACTTGAGGAAGTTGAACAATGCATGCCTACATGACCCATTCCCTACACCTTTCACGGACAAAGTGTTAAAGAACATACGAGGAAATGAAGCTTACTCATTCACTGATGGATTCTCAGGGTACCATTAGATTAAGATAACATAGGAGGACAGATACAAGGCCATGTTTGTGACAGAATGGGGATCTTACCAATACACAGTCATGTCGTTTGGACTGAAGAATGCACCAACAATATTTTCCAGAGTAGTCATTTCTACGTTTAAGGAATTCATCCACCAGTTTCTCGAAGTATACCTGGATGATTGGACAGTCTATAGTTTATTGAAAAACCATGTGGAAGTTTTATGGCTGATGTAAGAAAGATGTAGACAATGTCGGATATCAATAAATATAAAGAAATGTATATTTTGAACACTGTTTTGGATACTATTAGGTCATATAGTATGCAAACAAGGTTTGATAATAGATCTTGCAAAGATCGTAGTCATTGTTAACTTACCACCACCAAAAAAAGTCTGTCAGCTAAGAGCGACATTGGGACACAAAAGTTATTACAGGAAATTTATCAAAGGATATGCATAGATCATTGCACCAATGGAAAAGTTGTTAAGAAAGGATACAAAGTTTCAATGCAATGACGAGTGTCAACATGGTCTAGATACCTTGAAGGAAAAGATGGTTATCGCATCGATATTAGTATTTCTAGACTGGTAGAAGACATTCCACATCCATGTAGATGCATCAACGATAGAACTTGGAGCTATCTTGGTGCAACTAGGAGTGAGAGACTTGGATCACCTGATAGAATTCATGAGAAGAAAGTTATCAGACTCTAAACATAACTATAAAACAACTGAAAGAGAAGGCCTAGCTATGGTCTACGTGCTTCATATGTTCTGACATTACTTATTGGGAAAACACTTTAAGAGGTTCACAGATCACTCAACCCTGAAATACCTAGTCAACAAGCCAGTGTTGGGGGGAGAGTTTGTTGATGGTTGATACTATTCCAAGAATTTGACTTTGAAGTAATAGTCAAACCAGGAAAATTGAACGTAGGACCTAATCACCTATCAAGGTTGACAAATGGAGAATAACCTACGAATTTAGAAGATAACTTTCTAGATGCACAGTTATTCTCAGTACAGATTGTTGATGAATACTTCATAGATATCATTCAGTACTTGAGTACAGGTACTGCGCCTCAAGAATATAGTAGCACACAGAAGAAAAACCTAGTAGTCCGTGCTCTTGACTATCAACTAATTTCAGGACACCTATACAAAATGGGCACAGATAGCATCTTGCAAAAATATGTGTTAGATCATGAAAGACCAAGAGTTTTAGTAGAATCCCACGAGGGAATAGCAGGAGGGCATTATGCAGGTAAACCTATTGCGCAAAAGGTATTGTGCACAGGACTTTGGTGACCAACGATTCACAGAGATTCAAACGAATACTGTCAAACATGCAATGTTTGTCAAAGTGTAGGCAAACCCAATAGAAGGGGGGTGATTCCATTATGACCACAAGTAACATTACAGGCATTTGACAAGTGGGTAATAGAATTTGTGGCACCAATCAACCCACCAACAAAAATAACAGGGGATCAGTACATTATCACCGCGACGGAGTATCTAACAAGATGGGCGGAAGCCACACCAGTGAAGGATTGCAGCGCAGAAACCTATTTGAACAAGTCATTACTAGATTTGGGTCCCCAAGATTTTTGATGAGCGACCAAGGAACACACTTTATAAAAAACACCATCAATGCTATGACTGAAGAATTTGAAGTCCATCACTAGAAGAGCATAGTGTATCACCCGCAGGAAAATGGCACAGTGGAAGCCTTCAACAAAATTCTGGAGAGTGCACTGACAAAGATTTTCAACATCAACAGGGATGATTGGGACCTCAAAGTACCAGCAGTATTATGGGCATACAGGACTATGTGTGAAAAGTTGACAGGGAACACACCATTTAAACTGGTTTATCGCCAAGAAGCAGTGGTGCCATTAGAGTTTTTAGTACCAAGATTGCGTGTAGAAACAATCACACAAATGATATAATGAGGTGCAGTACAAGGGAGACTAAATCAGTTACTGACCATGGAGGAAGACCGAATCTTGGCAGGATTCCACCAACAAGTTTAGAAAGAAAGAGACAAAGCTTGGCACGATAGACACATCAAGAAGAAAATGTTCAAGAAAGGAGATCTAGTACTGATGTATGATAGAAAATCATTTCGACCCCTCGGAAATCTCAGAATGCACTAGTTAGGACCATATGAACTAAAATCTATCACAGATAAAGGAGTTGTATAGTTAAGAGATTTATCAGGTGTAGAACTCAGAGGGATGATCAATGGGAGCCAACTAAAGCTGTACACGGACAGTCGACCATCCACCGCGCAGTAAAAAATAAATTGAAAAAGAACAAAAAGGAAACAAAAACAAAGAGGGCCCAGGATGCCAGAGGTAGAAAGGTCACACAAAGTAGAAACACAAACTTGGCAAGGAGAATGACAATGGTCACATACAAAGGGAAACAAGTAGGAAAATTAGAGGCGACAAAAGAAGGACGACAGGATAGCACTAGGTAGAATTAAAGGATGGCAAGGACCGATGGGATGCCACATTAATCATGCCAATAGAACAGGGCACAGTAGGAGTAATGGAAAGTACGAAACCGCCAAATATGCATTGAACCAGTAATCAAGGTACATTAAACCCATAATCAAGGAAGTGCCCTTGACAAGCTTCATGGGAAATCCATACAACACATGGGCGAGGGAGCCAATAGTCTATTCATGAAAAGAGAATAGACATAGAGCAACATAGTTAAAGATCATAGTGTGAGTTCACAGAGGCCGTTCGAATCTAGCAGACACTTGACATTCACCGCCATGGCACATCCTAAGTAAGAAGAAGCGAGCCATACCACCAAGAAAACTAGAGTTCAAACCAGGTCACAAGGACAGGTCGAAGAAGGTGAACAACATCCACCAGAGATCATCAATGTCAACGAAATCCCATCCCTAGAGATGATACTGGTCAAATCCACGTCGACACTAGAGGAAATTCAATAGCCAACAACAAAGGGCATGAATGTAGATACGCCAACAGCGGCTCAGGAGCCACATAACTAGGAAGCAGGAACCCTGAAGGATATGCCGCCAGAGCATACAGAGGCATCTCTGAAAGTCAATGGCATGGCGTCGAAGCTGACAACAACAGTTGAGCTAGTTGAGTCTCAAACGACCATCTCAGACCACTCAGCAAGGGAGATGGTTGAATATGTCTTGGCTTGGCCAGAATGGTATACAGAGGAACAACCAGAAGCCGCTGGAACTTCAAGCTAGCCACCATCAATGAATAAAGATAAGATATAGATACCTAGGTCACCTCACAAGAAACCTGCAGCAAAAATCATTCCACCGCGCATACCAGAAGGGGTACAGCTAGGACCAGAGCTATTAGGTCATATCGGGAAACTCAAATAATCTGACCATGATGTAGCAGATGAAGCCAAGTTTCTGGAACTTCTGAAGAGGGTATTTATGCAAACTATGGGCACAAATAGGGTTAGTGAACCGATTGAGTAGCCACTCCAGTGGGTAGTTGGGCTACAGAAAATGGGAATTTTAGGTCTGTTGAACTTACCACATTTTTTCATAGGTCAGCATGCAACTGCATGCATCAAAAAACTACTATCACTCACACATGGAGGGGATATATGGTTGGACAAGACCGTCCCCATAGTCGTTGAGCTTATTGAAAACATAACAAGGTTACCAATTAGGGGAATGGATTATGCGTTTTGGATGACAAAACCAAGGAGAAAGCGCTAGTAGAAGAGATGAAAAGGAAGTATGACACCGAAAGGGGGACAAGAGGGATCATCATCAAGAGGATCAATGATGTAGCCACACAATTGGGCACGAAATTCTTATCCTGCAAGATGCTAAGAAAATGCTGCAGGGAGGAAGTCTCAGCTGGAGTTGTTGGAGTCACAACCTAGTGTGCAAAAGGCACCTCAATGAGTTGGGTTTAGTACCTCTTCAACTTGTTCCTGGATGACTGCAAGGATGGGCAGGATCTAGGAACAGAGTTTCACTACTCATGGCTAATCACACTCATAGCCTTTATGGGATGGAGGGAACCAAGGTACGTAACGTTTTGTACCAGACCCAAACCGAACTAGGGAAAGAGGCATTCACTGCTAAAGGCGACAACGAGCACTAGTCACAAGAGGATGAACGGATCCATATTCGATGTTGGGTATGTGTTATATTCTTTTCATGTGTGTGTGTGGGCGCGTCAGATTCAACAACTGTGTCTGACAATTCTGTTATTTTTAGCGGTGTTCTAAATTAATCCCGAATTATGGGATTAGGGTTTTGGTATCTACGGAATACCTAAAAACATTGTATATATTGTATGGTGAATGGTGAAATTCGATATAATGAATATAAGAAAGGTTTTCCCTGGTTGATGGTTTCCAAAATAAATCTTTGTGTACTATGTGAATGAGCCATTGATTATTTTTTGTTTTGCTTAAGAATCTATATGCAATGCTTTACTTCGCAGGTTTAAAACTTACATGTGGTATCAGAGCTCATTTTTGCGTTCAGAGGGATGCCTTTGTTGCTGAAGGTTTGGATCAGTCTTGATAGATCAAGTTTATCTTGGGTTTGTGAGAAAACTGGGTTTAGTGGGAGCTTTTGTAGTGGTGATTTGGGTGTAGAAAGAGGAATGGTGAGCTCTTCTAGAATCGAGATAGAGATTTTCAATGGTAAAAACTTTGAGCTATGGAATCTCAAGATGGAGGACCTTATTGTAGACAAAGAACAATGGATCATTGTGGATCTTGGTAGACAACCTACTGGTACACCATCTACTAGCACAGAGGATACGGGTACACAACCTACTAGTACATAAACTACTAGTACACCACCTATTGGTATGTTGAAGGAAGATTGGGAGAAGTTGGACAAAAGAACAAGGAGTACTATTCGACTCTGCCTGGAAGATTCAGTGTTGTTGAATGTCTTAGGAGAATCTACAGCCAAGGAACTATGGGATAAGTTGGGGAATTTGTATCAATCAAAGTCCCTGGTAAACAAGTTGTTTCTTCGAAAGAAGTTGTATCATCTTAGGATGGAAGATGGATATTATTTGACAGAACATCTAAATGCATTTAATACTCTGGTAAGTCAACTTGTCTCTATTAATATTACTATTGCAGAAGAATATAAGTGTATTACTTTGTTATGTTCTTTTCCAGACTCTTGGGATAATCTGGTTGTAGCAATAGGTAGTACCACTCAATTTACATTGAAGTATGAGGATGTAGTTGCATCCTTGTTATCTGAAGAGATGAGGTGGAAAAGCATGGATGGTCATAGAACATATTCTTTATTTGTAAGAGGTCGTACCCAAGACAGGAATCCTGGTAAGTCTTCGGGGGGGAGATCTAAATCTACAGGTATATCTAAGTCTCTAGGAAAATCTTTGAGGAAATGTTGGAAGTGTGGTCAACCATGGCATTATAAGAAAGATTGCAAGTCTAAGAAGGTTGATAAACCAAAGGGATATGATAGTACCTCTTCCATAGAGGAAAAGACCTCCACTAAAGAAGGAGGTGATGTTTACCTGGCATCTACAGGTACACATGCAGACTATGATGTATGGTTGATTGACTTAGGTGTGTCATACCATATGCTCCTCATAAGGAGTGGCTCTCTGAATATGAAAAATGTGATGGTGGTGATGTATTCCTAGGAGATGAGTCGATAGCCAAAATCATGGGACGTGGAAGGGTTAAGTTGTTGCTAAAAGATGGAAGGATTAGAACTCTCCCTTGGGTTCTGCACTTTCCAAAACTAGCCAGGAGATTAATATCTGTAAGCAAGTTGGATGATGCAGGAGTGGATACTGTATTTGGAAAGAGAACTTGCAATATGGTACGAGGAGAAATGGTGTTGATGAGGGGAGTTCAGTGTGGAACTCTGTACAATTTGTTGGGAAGAACTTATACTAATGGGTGTAACAATTATGTTGTCCTTGAGCAGACAAATAAATAAGACAAGACCAATACCATACCTGAAAAGAAGACCATGCTGTGGCATCAAAGACTGGGGAATATTGGAGAAAAGGGCCTTCAAACACTACACGGTAAAGGTATGGTTGAAGGTATGTCTAATTGCACTCTGGCTTTTGATTTATGTGAACATTTCATATATGGTAAACAAAATCGAGTAAGATTCCCATCTGGTGCTAAAAGAGAAAAGGGGATATTAGAGTTGATACAAAGTGATGTGTTTGGACCTGTTCCTGTTCCATCCCTAGGTAAATCTATGTATTATGTTTAATTCATATATGATTTCTCAAGGAAGACATGGATTTATTTTCTTAGAAATAAATATGAGGTGTTTGATAAATTTAAAGAGTTTAAGGCCCTAGTAGAAAATCATACAGAAAAGAAAATAAAGGTATTGAGAACAGATAATGGTGGAGAATTATGCAGAATTGATTTCGAAGAATTCTGTAAGAAGCATGGTATAGCAAGGCAAAAGAATACTCCATGCACTCCTCAACATCATGGAGTTGCAGAAAGGATGAACAAGACACTGATGGAAAAATCAAGGAGCATGCTCAGCGGCACTGAGTTAGGACAATAAATATAGGCAGAGGCAATGGGTACAACATGTTACCTAGTCAATCGATCACCTTCATCAATGTTGGATGATAAAACTCCACACGAGGTATGGACTGAAAAGAAACCTTCTCTTCAACATCTTAGAGTGTTTGGTTGTGATGCTTATGTACATGTTCCAAGGGAAAATAGGAGTAAGATGGATAAAAAAGATGAAAAGTGTATCGTTATTGGTTATAAAGATGGTGTGAAAGGTTATAAGCTTTGGACCCATAAACTAAGAATACTGTTTACAGTCGGGATGTTGTTTTTAGAGAGTTAAAAGATGTGTCCAAACAAGAATTCCTACCAAGGCAAGATGAACCTGAGAAAATAGAGCTAGAGTTGGATGATGAAAAATATGAATCATCTGAAGAAGATAAAGCAATAGAAGAAGAAGAACCTCATACCCCAGTATTGAGGAGATCAGTGAGAGAAAGAAGGCAACCGGAAAGGTATAGTCCACCTGATTTTCGTTCCAATTTTTCTTTATCTATTACTGATGATGATCCGAGAACTATCAGGGAAGCAGTGAATTCAGAGGATAGTAAACTATAGAAGAAGGCCATGGTTGAAGAAATGGATGCCTTGGATAAGAATGAGGCATGGGATATAGTTGAGTTTCCAGCTGGAAGAAAATCTGTTGGTAGCAAATGGTTGTTTAAGAAGAATTTTATTGCAGAAGGAAAAGTGGAGAAATACAAAGATCGGTTAGTAGAAAAAGGTTATTCCCAGGTAGAGGGAATTGACTTTGGTGAGATTTTTTCTCCTGTTGCTAATTTAACTTCTATTAGATTTAATTTATCTATTGTTGTTGCTTTTGATCTTGAAGTGGAACAGATGGATGAGAAGACAACATTCCTACATGGTGATCTGGAAGAAGAAATCTACATGAAGGAGCCAGAAGGCTTTGTAGTGAAGGGAAAGAAAGAGTTGGTCTTTAAGCTAAAGAAGTCACTATATGGTCTGAAGCAATCACCTAGGATGTGGTATCAAAAGTTTGACACATACATCCTCGGATTGGGATTTGTGAGAAGTAGGGATGATCACTGTGTATATTCCAAGCAGGTTGGTAATCACTTCATTTATGTAGTGTTGTATGTTGATGACATGTTTTTGGTAGGAAATAACATGGATGTTATCAAGGAGGTGAAATTGCAGCTATCCTCCAAATTTGACATGAAGAATCTTGGTGCTGCTAACTTCATTTTGGGAATGGAAATTAAAAGAGATCGTGCTAACAGGAAACTCTGATTGAATCAGAGAAAATATGTTGAGATGATATTGCAAAGGTTTAATATGCATGGAAGTAAATCGGTTAAGGTTCCTATTCCTATAGGTGTAAAGTTATATGCAGATCAGTGTCCCAAGACACAGGAAAAAGAAGAGGACATGTCCCATGTTCTGTATGCCAATGCAGTTGGCATTTTGATGTATGAAATGGTCTATACTAGACATGACATTGCACATGCAGTGGGAGTTTTGAGCAGGTATATCTCAAAACCAGGGAAGGAGCATTGGACAATAGTAAAGAGGGTCTTCAGGTATTTTTGTGGCACTACCAATTATGGATTGTGCTACCAAGGAAGTGCATGATTGGACAAAGTGGTGGATATACATGTCTTTATTGATGCAGACTGGGCTGGAGATCTGGATCACAGAATATCTACAAGTGGGTATGTGTTTAACCTATTTGGAGGAACAATCAGTTGGATGAGAAAAAGACAAGTTGTAGTGGCACTCTCAACTACATAAGATGAATACATGGAAGCCACTCATGGAAGCAAGGAAGAAGTATGATTATGGAGATTGTGTTTAGGTATTGGGTTGGTACAACAAGAAGTGAGATTAGATTGTGACAGTCAAAGTGCAATATTCCTGGCAAAGAACCCATATTATCATTCAAAGACAAAGCACATTGATGTTCAGTATCACTTTTTGAGAGACATGGTTGAGGAAAAGAAGGTGTTACTGGAAAATGTTGACACTTTGAAGAATGTTGCAGATTTATTGACAAAGTCTGTGAGAAAAGAAAAGTTCTCTTGGTGTAGAGTAACAATGGGCATTGTTGCCCTGGATTGTTGACTATATAATCCTGTGGACCCCTAGATGAAAATAAAACAACAAGTAGGAGAATGTTGGGTATGTATTATATTCTTTGCATGTATGTGTGTGGGCATGTCAGATTCGACAACTACGTCTGAATATCCCTCTAGTAGTGATTTTTGTTTTTTTTAGCAGATTTTTCTATTTTTAGTGGTTTTCTAAATTAATCCTGGATTAAGGGATTAGGGTTTTGGTATATAGGAAATACCTAAAAACATTGTATATATTGTATGGTGAATGGTGAAATTTGATATAATGAGTATAAGAAAGGTTTTCCTCGGTTGAGGGTTTCTGGTATAAATCTCTATGTACTATGCGAATGAGCCATTGATTAATTTATGTTTTTCTTAAGAATCTATATACATTTCTTTACTTCATATGTTTAAAACTTACATTCTAGGGGTACCTACGTGACTTACAGGAATCCATCTCCTAGATGTGGAGAATCACACTAAAAGTTGTCACGCGATATGCAGACATCGCCACTTTCCAGGCCACATGACACACAATGTGGATACAGGCAAGGAGGGATCCAGATAAATAGTGGCTATAGATTCACTACTGCATCACCGAGGGTGACATTGACATGGTCATCAACAAATGGGCTGATGAATGGAGAATCCCAACCATTACCCAAGAAGTACCAGAAAGAACAACAAAAGAAGAGGCAGAGCAGGGAGAAATGTAGCCTCCAGAAATCCAAGTGCCCAAGAGACCAAGAATGAGCCAAGGTAATACAACACAGATAGATGAAGGGCCAAAGAAGACAGGGACCCAAAAGGGGAAGGCGAGTACGCAGCTGGCCAAGGAGAAGCAACAACAGGCTGAGCCCGCGCAAGAGACAACAACAAATCCTGACACACAGGAACCATGGGAAAACAAGAGGCCAACCACACAGACAATAGGCGTGTTCAAGAAATCAAAGGCACAACAAACACCACCAAAATATATGATCATAGATGATGATGGGGAAATGATCCATGATTTTCTATCCAAGGACTTCGACCATGCTGCACGCCATAGGCATAAGATCCAAGAGGAGTTGGCAGACATGCGACATGTCAACAAAAAATACTACAACAACACGTAACATTCCACATCGACTCTAGTATGTTGCGCATGGACGAAATTATGGGGCAGACACCCTTGAAGGACTTAAGCCAAATCCAACTTGTTTTGACAAGGATACCATCAGGAGCACTACATAGGTTGCAAGTGAGCGTAAACCACGAGGTACAGTCTCGCGCACGTAGAGACTTAACCAAATTGAAACAGGCAAGAAAGAAGCGGGACACACTGGAAATAATATGTGAGAAGGCTAAAGATGAGACCCAGGAGGAAAGGGAGCGAATAAAAGGATTGGAGCAGAAAGTGGCAGGAGCTTATGAGAAGATTCCACAGGCCGCACAGAGTGAGGCAATCATAGCAGTAGAAAAGATTGATCGGATTGCACAGGCAATTGATCAATACCAGAAGGAAATCAAGGATCTTCGAGAACATCTCATACCAACCACTCAATCAAGGAGCAAAGGAAGAAGGAAGAAACAATGCAACTGTAGGAGATGTTAGCTATTATGCGGTAGGTTAGCATAATAGCTAACTTGTTTGATAAAGAAACACAGCTTTGGACTAGGTTGGAGGAGGATCAGAAGGTCCACAAATGGGACATGGAAGAAGAAAGGATCAGCACCGTGATCCAAGAGATCAAGCAGAAGCAGAAGAGGAAGAGATTGCAGGCAGAGCTAATCACTGCACAAACCTAGAAACAAGAGAGACATGCTCAAATGGAACCATTGCAAGAGAAGGTACTAGAAGTCCTAGCACATGCAGAGGAAGCTAAGACACAGATAGCGCTGACCCAGGCAGAATGTGCAGGATTGATCAACAATGAATTTTCAGTCCAGGTAGTGGACACAATCAAGAAGAAGATTGTGCAGGTGCAGACACAAGCAACAGAGATGAAGGAAAATTTCCAGATGATCACCAAGGAGATCGAGGAAGCTCAGAAGGATTAGGTGGCTCGAGATGAGCCACATGTTAGTGTTGGGGGTCTACTAGCAGTAGGCCAAAGTGGAAAGAAGGATGATTGTGGGGAAAGAAAGCGTGCAGAGAGAGAAGCAACAATTGGAAGGAAACACAACACGCGCGCATGCAAGCAAGCATGCACAAGGAAAGTGACAACTGGAAGGAAGAACAACAAGCACATGATAGGAAGACCTAACGTCAGTAGGGTTAGGGTTTTGGTAATGTATTGTAATGGTTGAAGAGACAAATATGTATAAATACCGGTATGGAGGTATTATAGGTTGTGGTTGTTGTTCACGAATTTTGTAGTTGTTCTGATTTAGTTAGTAATTAGGTTTACATTTTGTTGTATGGATTGTTTTGTAATTTGTTGAGCTAGAGGAGACAAGAGAAGGTATATAGAGGATTAAATCATAGGCTGAGGATCCTAGTGTGATCTAGTTCGCCTCATATAGATCGTACCCATCTGAGGAGAGTTCTAAGCGCACAATGTTGTAGATGCAAAACTATCATAATAAAAGAGCCAAGAGCCAAATCTTTGTGGATGTAGCCCAGGAGGGGGTGAACCATGGTAATATATGTTTAATGTGATGAATGTATGCATATCTTTATCCTCTTTTCAGTAGTTATGTGTTGTCCATAATGAATGAATGAGTTATTATATTGCTTGTTTAAATATTGTCCTGATACTAAGGGAACAAATTGCTGAAGTTACTACATAATCGTGAATAATAGTATGTTGCATTTAATAGTTCTAATAATGGTTCAATGGTCGAGTTCTCATATTTCATACTCAATCCTAGGCTGTAAACACTTGAGTCTTGCAGCCACCCATTAAATTGATCTTGGGTGAGACTACGCAGTGCATTCTGTGTAATGTGTTGCCTTCTGGTTTACCAGGAGGGCCGATAGTTTTAGAGGCTTTGTTGGAAACCCGAAAGATATGAACCCTGGGTCAATAAATCAGATGGTATAGAAGAAGATATAACCAACAACACTATTTATACTTCTAGTTTATCACAAATGTTCACCTTTTTTTTAATCTAATTCATCAATATTTCTTCTCTTCTTTTGGCCTCTTCTAGCTAAATTTTTAAGATGACTATATCTTCACTAATCCCATTTCCATTTTCTTTATAAAATTGTAACTTTTATTTTCTTAGTTTATTCTTTCTTGAGTCGGGATATTTCCTCTATATCAATAATGAGTTCTCCTTCCATATATACTATAGCTTCACACTCTTATGTGTTTGTTTTTTGTTGGTCGTATTTAAGTTGCTCCAAAGACATGATAAATTTTTCATCTTGAATTGTATCTGGCTCATATTCATCTTCTTCAATGTCTGAAGAGTTGCTACTATCCTCTTTTGAATAAAAATTGTTCCTTTTGAAAGAATTTTTCTTTTTAAACTCCATAGGTTTATCCTTTCCTTTTCTTTCTTTTTCAATGGTGTTGTTTTGTTTGAAAGGAAATTTAGATGCAAGATGACCAACTTTACCACAATGGAAGCATTTGAAAGGTTACATACATTTATATTTTCTGGAGCCCCTCTTCAATTACCTTAGAAAATTATCTTCTTCTTCATATGAGAAATGTTATGATGAATCATGATCTTGAGATGTTGATGATTTAGATGATGCCTTGAATATTGCATCCTTTAGATCTGGTTGTTCTTTCCTATTTCTCATTTCATAAGTAGATAGAATTCCATGCAGTCTTTCCATAGTTAGTTTATCTAGTTCATGCATTTATTCTATAGAAAAAACCTTGGCATTAATTCTTGATGATATAGGTGGATATTAGTGGCCACCCACCTATTCCACAAGATCAAAAAACAGTTTTCCATCTTGGCAGTTTTTTGGCAATTTTTCAGGTTCCAAACTTATGGGGCCATTTTGAGGCCCTAAATGACGTTTTTTGGGAATTTGGGGCCCATGTGATATTTTAAGTATTTGAATTGGGAGACTCTAAAACTTTTCTTCTCGTTTAGACCTTTCCAACAGTGTATCAAGCGCACCAAACAAAGATTGTATGCAGAAGTTACGCCCCCGGGAAGTTGACGTATCAACTACCCCCATCGGGGCCCACAAACCTTTTGGATTTTCATCTTCCAGGGTTCGGGCTTTGGATTTTCCTTATGTTAAAAATTCCTTTGGAGACTCATTTTAACAATCATCTTCTTGCGAATGCAAGTATCCATCACATATTTTCTCAGAGATAAGCTGCCACCATTCTAGCGAGTCTTTCACTCTGTATTTTTACAGTCTTTGTACATTTTCGCTCATTAACAGAAAATTGTGTATTATTGTATCTCTTTGTTTATGGTTGCATATATGATAAATTTATGTTATATTATTGGATATCCATGACATCTCTGTGAATTTATTTATCATATCTCCGCTCTCATTTCATGCCGAAAATAATCCAGATCAATGGTATCAAAGCAGGATGTTCTTGATCGTTTTTTTCAGCACATGTCCCCGACGAGGTATGAGTATAAAAATTTCCATATAAATATTGTATCTCTTGAATATAATCACTCTCGCATGCCCAAGAAACCCTCCATGGTGGAATAAAAGAAAAATGATGGAGCAGGCAATTCTATGAATATGTTGCTTGAGCAAGCTGTCACACGATAGAGGGACGAAATGATGGAGAATTTTTCCCACATACTTCAATGCCTGGTGATAGAAACAGATGCATATTCATCAAACAACCAATTTGGAAGCACCTCTCCTTTCAAGGTATAGGTTAATTTTGATATTCATGTATTTGAAGGTCAGATAGATGCAGATTCCCTAGACAATTGATTAAATCTACTAGAAGGTTATCTCTTTGTTCACCATTTTTCCAACAGGAAAAAGATCACCTTCGCACTCCTTAAATCTCTCCCCCATGTCAAACATTGGTGGGAAATTTACTGGGACAAAATTTCCACAGAAGAGTCTGGAATATATGGGGTTGATCCCACTTGGGATTTTTTTGTGGACGCGGTAAAGGAACCGTATTACCCTGTTGGGAACTATGAGGACCAGTATATGAGATGGACCACACTCCGGCAAGAGAGGGGCCAAGAAGTTTTGGAGTTCACCAATACCTTCCATACCTTACGCACCAAGCTGGGTATCAAAGACTCTGAATGACTTTTGGTTCTGAAATACCGTGGGGCTCTACATAGATACATCCAAAATGAAATGGATTTTCTAGACATCTCATCACTAGGTGCTACTTATAGATATGCTGTTAAAATCGAGCATAAATTTAAGAACAAGAACAAATGGGACTTCAGGTCTACAAATCCGCAAAAACCAAAGTATGATAAAGACAACCCTAATAAACAGTGTCCCGAAAACCAATCCAAGCCATAGGAAAAGAAGAGTCACGGGAAGATGAAGAAGGACATTGGAAAATGGCGTGATTTCCAAAAAATCCCCTAACACAACACCAATGAATGTCGCTCAAAACAATCATTGGTGGCCAATATAAAAGACAAGGAACTGAACCTTGTTTTAGAATATGATTCTCAAAATACTGATAAAAGACAGATCGTCAATGCAGACCCCACTGCTATTGTCGTGACCGCAACAATTCAACCAGAATAACCCACATATCTTGAAGAGAGGGAGCATCTTTTTCATTCACAGATGTGGGTGAAGGGGACCCCGCTACATTTTATTGTTGATAGCGGAATCCATAAGAACCTCATCTCATCATAGGTCGTCAAACAACTTGGATTGTCAAAAACACCAAACCCGAAACCATACAACATTGCGTGGCTTCGCCAAGGACGAGATCTTTGTGTCAGCCAGCAGTGTCAATTGTCATATGACATCTATCCTTTCAAGGATGAGGTATTATGTGATGTTTCCCAAATGGATGTCTGTGATGTTCTCTTGGGCTAGCCATATATGTGGACGTGCCATGCTATCTATGAGTCTTGACTCGGTAGTGTCATTGTTACTCTGGGGGGTCATCTCTACAGAATACCAGAGGTAGTTCCAACTACTATCCCACCTAAATAGTATTGCAAGGTAGTATCTCATACTACAAAATTTAGCTTCTTCATAATCTGTTCAAAAGGTGAACATAAGGATACTGCAACCACTACAGCCTCGGCCCAAGCACCTTCTATCCAATAGAATCTTGTCGAAAATACTGTAGCAAAGTGAAAATATGCCTTCTTCACACAGACATCTCATGCAGCCCGACCGATTGAACATATTCAACCCCACCAGCAATAGGTTCATAAAAACCTTCCACAAACCAAGCAGCATGACGTCTCCAGCAAAGCAAGCAACTCACCAAGATTCAGATTCAGTAAATGGTTCCCCCTCTCCCTCGGGAACTCAATGAAATGGATACCATTTCTTCCTAAGGAGGGATGATTGATCCAGGTGGATAACGATGTCCACCCACATATTCCGTAGGCTCGAAAAAAAGTTTTCCATCTTGGCATTTTTTTAGCAATTTTTCGGGTTCCAAACTTCTGGGGCTGTTTTGAGGCCCTAAACGACGTTTTTTAGGGATTTGGGGCCCAGGTGAATGCCAAAGGCATTTACCTAGGCTAGTTGAAAATATTTCTTCTCGGTTAGACCTTTCCAATGGTGTATCGAGCGCCCCAAACGAAGATCATATGAAAATGTTATGCCCCCGGGAACTTGATGTATCAACTACCCCCATCGAGGCCTGCAAACCTTTAGGATTTTCATCTTTCGGGGTTAGGGTTTTTTATTTTCCTTATGTTAAAAAGGCCTTTGGAGACTCATTGTAACAATCATCTTCTTGCGAATGTGAGTAGCCATCACATCTACTATATCTTGGAAACTCACTATGTATTTTTACAGTCTTTGTACATTTTTGCTCATTAATAGAAAATTGTGTGTTACTATATCTCTGTGTTTATGGTTGCATCTCTGATACATTTATATTATATTATTGGATATCCACGATATCTCTGTTCATTTCTTTATTATATCTCAGCTCTCATTTCATGCCAAAAATAATTTGGATCACTTGAGGGAAGAGATCTCAGTACCTTATGAACTAGTATAGCTTCTTCGATCTTCTCACCTATCCCTTTCATAGTTTTTACAGTCTCATCTACTCAAAGTAAGAAACCTATGAAATTTTCATCTTCACTAATTCTTAGGATTTCAAATTGCATTATGTAAGCTTGAAGTTTGGCTAGCTTTACTTTATCGTCTCTTTCATAATTGTTTACCAGTTTTTCCCATATTTCCTTTGTAGATTCCAAATACATCAAATTCGGTTTCTACAAGTCCTCCTTGGATGGAATTCATATATATTTCATTATTGTAGTAGCTTTTCTTACCATCTTCATTAGTTGGAAGAGTAGTTGGATTTTTATAACCATCTACCACAATCTGCCAAATTTCCATACCAAGAGACATCAAGTAGGTTTTCATTCTGATTTTCCAAAATGAAAAACTTGTTCCATTGAACAGAGGAGGTCTGGTTGAAGAAGAAAAACAACCTTGACTAAATAAAGTATGTGGACGCATGACAGTTATATTGTGGACAAATCTTGATCAAATCCAACTGGAAATTCTTTGACCAAATCAAACACACCAAATATTCCTATGAATGAGCTCCAATAAGTGATATTGATGTTTCTTTGTAACCTATGATACTTTCTTTCTCTGATCTTAATACATATGCAACTTCAAGAATTATTTAGTACCTTCCAAAAATGTAATCCATAACCCTACAATGATAAAAAAAAAATGTGATGCACCTCTGCATGATCCTGCAGCACGATCTTGACAATAATAGTTAGTATAGGGAAGTATGTGAAATCTTTAGTGTGATAGGATATGCAGAAGCTTGCGAGGTGCCAACACACATTAATTTGAAATTTTAAACCTTATCTGATTGTTAAAACCTAGAAAACAACTTGTTATCTGTTTTTTGCTAGAATAGGGATATTATTGCAATCAACCTCTTTTCACACTAAGGAATTGATTTAAACCGTTTGTAACATCTCAGTGACATAACTATGGTGAATTTATTGCATTAAATCCAAATCACAAGACAAATTGTCTTTGTAAATAGCTAGGAAGTGGCCAAAACACCTAGAAAAATAAAACAACAAAATAACCCAACACACTTTAAATGAAAACTTTAAGTAAAAATAAATTGTTTGACAATTGGATGTGCTAGTGGAGGAATGGAAAGTAGCAGTGCATACCTAGGATATAACATCGGCTCCAACTAGGGATAGCACTTCCCTGTGAGGTGTTAAGAATAGCAGATGGTGTGCCTTAGTTCTTCATTTATTTCCCCCTTCCACCAATCACTTTACTCTATTTTCCATCTGTGTTACCTGTCTTATTTCAATTGAAACTCATATCTGAAGCTATACCCCAGTGATTTTATTGGGCCATGGATTCGTTTTTCACACTAAACTACTACAAACCAAATTCTTGGAAAAACAAGCTAATTCTATGATTCTAATTTGTTGAAACTTTTTACTTATGTATAAGCATATTCCCATAGTAACCATTCAAGCAATTGGTTGATTGACATACCTTATTGTATGAAAACATGGAAATAACAAAACAAGTGCAACAAAAATTCCATATTAAATCTATACTCATAGTTGCAAATGGATGTCAAAGTGAAATTTACAACAATTGGTAGCTTTGAAAAAACTAAATCCATGGAATCAATTATTGGATCATAAAAATCTCCAACCACTACCTTTTATTGTTGTGAAAAATAGATGAACTATCTTGGAATATCCTCAGGTTTCACTGAACCATTTTTTATGCAAACATCTTCCTTCTGCAAATCTAAAAGTGAAACAGGATAAGGTTGCAAACTGTCCCCATGGCTCTTGAGGTCTTGAATTGAAATATGCTCTTGATAAAAAAATTTAATGCTCCTTTCAAGTTCTGCATTATAACAGTCATGTACTAATTTTTTTTTATTATGTCTAATCTATGTTGATAGAAAAAATTGATTCTA
Source organism: Picea engelmannii (assembly GCA_009831015.1). Lineage (NCBI taxonomy): Eukaryota > Viridiplantae > Streptophyta > Pinopsida > Pinales > Pinaceae > Picea > Picea engelmannii. Next base: position 177,391 of record ML778597.1, on the reverse strand, counting down.
TAAACCAAGTTGTAATTTGGAGCCACAACTACCATAAGTGGGATCTAATTATTCATGGAAAATGGATCCGATGTCCTCATGAAACTGCTACTGAGAATGTTGATGTGTTAAATTTGCAACCTTAACAACATTGTTATCCTCTTTCTCAGCTAAAGACATCTCATAAATACTAAATACATCATAACAATTAGGAGCATTAAGATGTCCTGGAAACTGTTGACACTCCTTATCAATTTTGTCATCATAAGAAAACAAATATTTACGATGAGTTATATGAGCAACAAGGTGTTTTGGAATAGCTACTTCTTCTTCCATGAGTTGATCATTACCTTCTACAAAATCAGCTTCTTGAAAATCTCCAAGAAAAATTAAAGAATAAACATCCTTATGTACATAACTAGAAAAAATTTCTATTGAACATAGAGAATTAGCTTGTTGATATAAATTCCCTAAATATTGGATAGTAAAAAAATATGACTAAGTAGTTTTAAGATCTACGGGAAAATTATGCACAAGTGCGTCACGATTTGTTAGCATTTTAGGGTCGTAGATTATGTTTTTGGTAGGTGATAAATAAGTCTTGAAGAAGCGTATGCATTCAACTGTCATGGTCAACAAAAATAGTAGACACCATGGTTTCTCCCCAATAATGCTGGAAGATCAATAGAACAGAGCCCCATGGGTTCGAATTGTTTGAATACTTTCTAGATATCAGAGATATATTTATTAGATCTGAATGGTTCTACTTCATTTTATCTTTCGAAGGGCATCACAAAGGAGTGGCCCTGATCTTCACAAAAAAATTTGATGGGTTCCAGACCCAACTCGGGGACACCACAATTCATATTATAGATAAATTTATTGGAGCATCCTGCACTCTCCCAGTCACTGGGGAATTATTGTTCAATAAGGTCAAATTTCCAGCAGAGGTCTGCAACATGTTCTTGGTGGCAGATAAACAAAACCTTGACCGGAGTTAGGGTATTTCAATCATATGGATAAAAGAGAGGAAAGGAAACAAGGTTTTGAGAAAATGGTATGAGGAACAAGTCACATAAATAGGTCCACTGTCACCCAAGCATTCTGAGGATGAGTTAGTGACTACAGCCATGTAGCAAAACAAAAATTCCAAAACAAAGAATAGAATCCAGAGGACTAGACAACATAGTCCATAAATTATTGTTGTGGAGTTTGTGCCTGTAGAAACCCTGATCAAGGAGTCTTCTGAAACCAAGAAAGGGAAAAAGAGGAAAGAAATCCTAGTTCTTGGGGTGCTCATAAAACCCAATAGAAAAACCAGAGCCACCAATCAGATAAGATTGAACTCTAAGGCACTATTTAAACCATCCCTGCAGAACCAGAAAGTTATAGAAATTGAAAATGATGACATGAAGTAGAAAATTCAGAGTCTACAGCAAAAAAATAAGATCTTGAAATTAAACACACTAATTACAAATAAAGTATCATAGGTTACAAAAGAAACATCAAAAGGTGTTGCCCAAATTCTATGAAATACTCTGTATTTTTTGTTTTTCTCATTGTCTTTCGGCGCGCATTTTGAACAACATGAGGTGAATTTGTGAAAATGGAAAGAGGTTTTTGTTGAGAAAAATCTCATTCAAAAAAAAATCCCTCATATTTTATACAAGTCTCATGGTTTTGGAGAATAAAAGAGACCTTTGAGGCCATTTTTCCAGAAATTCGCCAATTGCTCTTTTTTTCCCTATTTTAGTCATTGTCTTTCGACGTGCCTTCTGAACAAGTAGAGGTGAATTTATGAAACATGAAAGAGGTTTGGTTGATAACAATCCCATTCAAAAATATGTCTCTCATATTTTACATAGGTATCATCATTTGGGAGAATCGAAGAGACCTTTGAGGCCGTTTTTCCAAAAAATCGCCAAATGCTTTGTTATTCCCTGTTTTTGTCATTGTCTTTCGATGCTCCTTCTGAACAGATGGAGGTAAATTTGTGAAAACTTAAAGAATTTTTTATTGATAACAATCCCATTCACAAAAAACTATCTCATATTTTACACAAGCATCATGGTTTGGGAGAATCTAAGAGACCTTTGAGGCCATTTTTCTCAGAAATTCGCCAAACGTTGTTTTCCCTGTTTTAGTCATTGTTTTTGGGCGTGCCTTCTGAATAGTTGGAAATGAATTTTTGAAAAATGAAAGAGGTTTTTTTTTAGGAAGGGCCCATGCACAAAAAAATCTCTCATTTTTTACACAGGTATCATGGTTTGGAAGAATCAAATATACCATTAATGATGTTCTTCCCATAAATTCGCTAAATTCTAGGTGAGTTTTGTTCTAGTGTTTAAGGTTTACTGTTGTCAAAGAGAATGAAGAATTTCGAGAATAGTGTTAGCTTAGCCTTCAGTTTTTCGAGGATAGCCTCTAGTTTGGACTCAAGTTTTAGTATATGTGGATACCCATGCACAGTCAATTGCAAACTACTTTTTTTAAGACTTTTCCATGGAACTATTTCACTTTAGTTATCAACCTTATTTACATTTTCACTTATATAGTTTTATTGCTTTAGTTAAAGATACCTTTATTAATAGTAATAAATGGTTATTCTCTTATTGATATAAACTATATTTTTGTTTAGGTCGAATTAAGGATAATTCATAGACCGATGCTTCAACCAGATTCACTCAATTCCAAACAATGTTTACAAATTGTGATTAAGGACTGATAGTTGAGTTGTTGGTAGGATCTAGTTGAAATGTGAAGTTAAATTTTGAGTTAGATCCAAGAAAGGTCGTCGAACCTATTAGCACTAGAAGTCACACCTAGACTGTTGTAGGTGTAAACCTAATACCCATCATAATTTGACTAATTAAATCAATTTTATGGTTGGTGGACTAGAAAGAAAGAACAAGAAAGAGAGCAACAAAATATCTGCAGAGACATTCCTTTGGGCATGGAGTCATAACATTCTACAGATCAAAGTAAATCAAGATGCCTACCATACAAAAGAAATATATGATGATTAACAAAAGAATGAAGTAGATAACACTAAGAAGAAATATTCATCAAGCAATGATCATCTTTACAAAATGAAAAAAAAATACATGAAAATAAATCATGAAAGAAGCCAATCATTGAAAATTCTTTGCAACTCATGAATATCCTACCCATGAAAATTCATTGATCCTCAATGTGTTAAATTCATTCAAGAAGGATGCAAATGTAAAATGGAAAACATAAAAAAAACAATATGATAGTAACAACTCTCATGAATCTCCGAATGCATTAGTGTTACATTCTGATATGCCCAGCAGGCTTACAAATCAGCATACACAGCGAAACTGCCTCCATCTCTCTCCTAAATCAAGCCCCTTATTTGGATTACTCTCCCTCATTAAATAGAAAATTACATAAATAATATATCTAGGAGGTAGCAACCTACTCCATGAATTGGATTATCTGCCTTAGAGATATGTGGAAAACAAAAAATCCAACTAAGTCCTCGATTCCTGGAAACTGTCTTTTAGAATAAATGCAACTGCAGCCAGCTCATTGCATGGAGATTTAGTGGAGTTGAATCTTAGGTACAAGTGTCCCTCGATGTCTAACTGATATCTGAGAACCCATTCAAACCTTCTCATGTAGGTGACCTCCCTCCTACAGATCAAATTTATCAAACTGTTAGAGTTTGCAATGCAATTTCAGGATTCGCTGCAACCTTTCCTGTAGGTGATGATTTCAACTTTTCTCCAAAATTACTATTTGGGTCGAGCTGATTTTTGGTCAACAAGTCAATGATATTAGGATTCATCTTCAAAAAATAATTTATAAGAACCCAGATCATAATTTTAAAGTTATGATGAAAATGTGATTCTACTTTGTACTAATTTGTTGTAAATTGTTTCAGTTAAATTTGCAGTGCACAGTCAAGTTTGCAGTGCACAGTTGAGTTTGCAATGCACAATTGAGTTTGCAGTGCATAGTCAAGTTTGTAGTGCACAATTGAGTTTGCAACGCACAATTGAGTTTGCAACACAGTTGAAAATGTAAATGAAGATAAGAAATGATAATTTTTCCTTTTAAAACCGACCCTTGGAGATGTTGGATGATGGATAAGTGCTAAAAACAATATTGGTGCTAAAATTGGATTCTACTAAGGAATGTAATGCTCCTTGCGAGCTTCCAAGAACTTATAGTTCCAGTTCCTAATCCATTTTGAAAATATGAAACTTGTAGTTGACCATCATGCGCTACAGTCGACCTGAGCTGCAAATTGTGAATTGTTCCTACTTGTAGTATACTTATGCTCTTTATTGGAAATTAAAACATTCACACACTGAAAACAAACCTTGAACTATAATTTGACCACATTGTGTAAATTGAAGGAAAATGCTTGAAACATCAATCTTATTTATTTACAATTCCTCTACTAACCAATTGAAAAACGACTTTACTCATGTATATACAAATTTCCAAAATATCCAATCAAGAAACTGATTTCTTAGCATGGTTTTATGCTTGAAGTTGTCTGAAAAAACATAAAAAGAATTTAATGTATGGAGAAAACAATTCTTAGACATCTCATACTCACAACAACAAGTAAACACCACTCCAAAACTATTAGTGTGTGAAGATTTTGAGAACAAAGACTCCATCCAATCGACTATTGGATCATGAAACCCATGACAAAAAAATCGGCTGATTGAAAGGACAAGACTGCCACCATATTGAATCTTCTATGTGAATAACATTATGATCTCTCCTATTCTAAAAAACAAAATACTACTGCAATATATTTCCACCTTTGTCAAATATTTCATGTGAAGGATGAAAATGAAGCTTGTCTTCATGATCTTTTATGTGATTAAGTATATTTTCAAATTTATCATAAATAGGTAAAATTTGAACACACACAAGCTTAGGGACCTGTTTATCATACTTCTCTTCAATCACAGTTGAAAAAACATCATAGAAACCCTCTTGAAAGACCCAAGGAAAATCTTCTTCTCCAGTTATTTCTTCATGACAAGCATAATTTTGATAGCTATCATATGTTGATGTGTACATAAGTTCTTTGGCATCTGAATACTTAAAAGAAACAACTTGATCTTCATGAAAATTTGGAACAGCCTCAAAACTGCTAGAGACATTCGGGTCAAGGACAAATGTGTCTACAGTGTTGTTATCATCAACATCCTTATCATTAAAACAATCAATAGACTCTTATTTAGAAACTAAAGAACTGGAGAAGGTTTTTGTTGGCACAGGGGAAGACCCAGGGTTCAACGCTCAAGAGCTCAGAAAAAAACCCCTAACTACCATCCCTTTCGACAACACCTACGAAGAAGATGAAGTCTCACCCGAGGTCGAGGCAGGGGTGGTTACAGGACTCCAGTGTCTGCAACCTTAGCTGGGACACAGATCTGTGATTGTAACACCTCAATATAACACTAAGTAGTTATAGATCATTAGTATTCAGCCTTAACTTACAACGCAGGTAAACCCTAATAAAAGGTCAGTGCAAGATTCACCCAGATCTAGTATATTCGAGCACTAAGCACATTCACATAGGTTATATCTAGAACTCGTTCATATCATTCAACACTAAGATATCATATCAAATTCATCTAAGCATACATCAATGTACTAAGCACTAATCATATGGAAAATGAAACAACCATACTGCACAAAGAAAGCATAACACAGTATATACATGGTTCACCCCCAGCCTGGGGATACGTCCACCAACTCTTTGTCTCCTTTATTATCTTTTGTCAATATTCTTACATGCACAAAGCCACAAGATCCTACACCGCATAGGACAAGAGATTTGCGTGCACTTCGCTAGATCCTCCTTCCCTGAGCTAGATTACAACACAAATTCTTTACACAGTCTCTTAGAGTCACTTGCACTTAGCCTTACAAGTCTCACACAACATGCACAAAGAATGTAAAACTATCTCTTGCTCTCAACACTTAGTATCACACACTTACGCCCCTTGCTTACAACACCTAGATTTATATTTATACATTACAAAATGGGCCTAAACATGGGTAAACCTATGGGCCGACATCCCCATACCCGTTACATAAGCCCAAAACCCAAAAATACCTAAACAAGGGGCAGAGATGAAGGGCCAACAGTCCCCCAAAACTCACCTGTTACTTGTCTCAAGTCACTCTGGTCTGGGTAGCTCTGCTTTAAAAGCCTCGAGCTTGGCTCGATCTGCTTCGACTATTGTTTTGCCAAGGCCTCCTACTTGGAGAACTCTTGGATAATTGCTTCATTGAAAGGTCCCTCTAAGCGTTGTTTGATTGTAACGATGACTTGTTCCAGCTCTACTCCTCGGCCTTCAATCTCCTCAAGTAGTTGGCACGCTTCGTCCGAGATTGGTTGGAGCCTCTGAGTCACTTCCATGACTTTTCTCTGTATGGTGTGGACCTGTTGTTGAGCAGTGCATTGTTCCTGGGATCACTTCATCCTTTCAGCTGCTGACAGGAGCTTCAACTGCACCTATATTTTTGCTTCTTGTTGCTTTGCCTCTTAGAGATCTAACTCCAGTTCCTTTAGTTCAGGGTCTTCAGTAAGTCGCTCGTAGGTTTGTGCACTTCTACTACTAAGTTGTTTACATTCCAGAGCGAATTCTCTAATCCTCTCAACTGTGCTTTGGGCAATGGCTTCTCTTTGATCTCACATGTCCTGCAGGGTACTTGGCACTGTTCGTAGCTCTAGGTTTGCGATTCTCTGTTGAATTTGTTGGATAGCTTCCACAAGTTGCGCTAGATGGTGCCTTCCGAAATGTGGAATCTTCATCACATTCAGGATGCTGGACTGTGCAAGGTTCATAGTCCATGGTTGGAGGACTATTTTTGAGTTCTTCCCCTTCGTCCTAGTCAATTATCTATGAGGGGTGAGCATACTGTGGTTCTTGCAGTCTCCTATGTTGAAGTCGCTAAATTTTAATGTCGCGATCTTATCTTGTTGTTTTCTAAATGCACGTATCCCCTTTGGGAGGTATGTAGTAAATAGGGTGTAATCAAAGTCTCTCAGGACACTGTCATGACTCACTGCGCCAGCCAAAGGAGGGATGTAGTTGGGAAGGATAGTTGGGATTAACTTCTCGATGCTTGGTTCTTTTCTCTGCTACAACTCAGGATGGTCTGAATCCATGAGAATTCGATAGGGAGGCTTTCACTCCTCACGTCAATGAGGCATGAATCCCTATGGACATTACTGTCTCAACCATTAGATTGATTAGAACTTCTTCTACACACTTTTCAGCTGTACTGAGTTCGTCTGACATACATACTCAAGATCAGATAACACATATTGATGAATGGGTTCTCAAAGAAATAGAACAGGTGTCGATCTCAGTAAACGTAGCATGGTAGCAATGAGTTGGCTTGGATACAATTTGGAAAAGTATTCTCGGTGCAAAAGTCAATGGAATAAGTAGACGTGATGTAACAGATCTCTCCAATGGACGAGAGGCCTTCATCAATGTAGTTAAGTCCGTTGTGGTGCGGTCCCAACAGTCTAAAGACGATATTTCCGGTCATAACTCTTGATCTAAAAATTTGGGGGTGTCAGTCTAATGGTCATAATGCCTCCAATGGTTATATTGCTTCGCCATGGCGAAGTTCCATGTTGCGATGTTCTGATATCTCGATGAAGTTCTAGTTTTGCAAGCCTTCCTTCTGCGAAGTCCCCTCTAGAACCTGCTGCAACTTCTTTATATTTTCTCTCTTCTTACTGAGCTTTCTAGCCTTCTTCCCTGTAATCTTCATTTCGATATTCCTCTTTCCATTCTGTTTCATATCTTCTTTTGGCATAGTAACTTCGCGCTATTGAGATTCTTTCATAGGGTTCAAGGGAAATACTTCTTCTCTATTTGGGGTAGGTGCTTCACTCTTCTATGATTCTTATTGTGTTCTTTCAACTTTGACATCCAAGTTTCTGGTTCTAAATAGCTTCAATATGTTCTCTTGTTCTTCAATAAAGTGTGTTATCCTCATAGTCATGAAATCGTTTAATTCTTTCTTCTTCTGTTCTAGGGCTTCCTCTTCTTTTCTTCTCATCTGATCCTTATCAATCCATGTTTTTCCTAGTAACATAGAAAATGGGTTGTTGCTCTCAATAAGTTTTATAACCTAAAAATCTTCCTCTATTGAAGTTCCATGAGAACTCATAGATATCTGGGTGAGTCTTCCACATAGGGTTATCATATTTCCTCTAAATAATCATATTCTTCCTAATGAAGGAATCATAGAATGCTTTCCTAAAATTTCCCAAGTTCTTTCTATCATGATATTCACATGTCTTTCTTCATCCAGAACACAGTCAATGTTGAGGTCTCCTATTCTTGTTTCTATGCACTCTTTTTCTTTGAAGATATCTGATAAGTTGATATTTTTGTGACCATTCAGGGTTTCTTTCATTTGTAGAAATACATTCTCTGATTTTTCTGGGGTTCTGCCATGGTCTTAGTTTCTTGATCTTCCTCAGGGTTTTCTTGTCTCATATTCATTCTTTCAACCTTAGCAATCATTCTAGGGAAATCCAAAACTTCATCGTCCATAGATTTACAACAAAGACAACTAGGTCTTCTACAAAGACATTCCTTAGCAAGATGTCCTGGTCTTCTGCAATTATAACAAAGGGTTAATCCTCTTTTTCTTTTAAATGATCCCCGACTTTTCCTGTATTGCGCACTAGGGTCATAGTAGCTAACTTGCAAAAAATTCTTTCTAGGATCCTGCATCCATTTGTTAGTCCAAACATTCTTTTTATGCATAGGAATAACATATCTTTCATCATTTCTATCGGATCTACTCATATCAAATCTTCTTTCTTCTAGTTGTGCCCTAGTTTTTAAGCAAGGACAAAATTTATCAAGCATACCTAGATCCATACTTTTGAAACAAAAATTTCCACTTATCTTACCTTTTCAATCAAAACTTTTCATTGTTCTTACCTTTATTAGAGCATAAAGTTTCAGGATCTTACCTCTTTTCTTCAGATTTGACTTCTCTTCTTAGCACAGAGCTTTACAAGTCAAGTAGAATACTGTGCACTAGGGAAACAGATCAACACACAGAGCTTTCTCTTTTCTTCAGTTCCCAACAATCACAGTTTTAGGTCCCGGCAATGGAACCATTTGTTGGCACAGGTTCAGACCTAGGGTTCAACACTCAAGAGCGCACCAACAAAACCCTAAGTACCGGCCCTTTCAGCAACACTTGCGAAGCAAATAAAGTCTAACCCGAGGTAGGGGCAGGGGTGGTTACAGGACTCTAGTGTTTGCAACCTTAGTTGGGACACAGATCTGTGATTGTAACACCTCAACAGAACACTTAGCAGTTATAGATCGTTAGTATTCAGCCCTAACTTACAGTGCAGGTAAACCCTAACAACAGTTCAACGTAGTATTCACCCAGATCTAGTATATTCGAGCACTAAGCACATTCACATAAGTTAGATCTATCACTCATTCATATTATTCAGCACTAAGCTATCATATCAAATTCATCTAAGCATACATCAGTGTACTAAGCATTAATCATATGGACAATAAAACAACCATACTGCACAAAGAAGCCATAACACAAGATATACATGGTTCACCCCCAGCCTGGGGCTATGTCCACCAACTCTTTGTCTCCTTTATTATATTTTGTCAATCTTCTTACATGCACTGAGCCACAAGATCCTACTCCAAATAGGATAGGAGATCTGCATGTACTTCTCTAGATCCTCCTTCCCCAAGCTAGATTACAACACAAAGCCTTTACACAGTCACTTGCACTTAGCCTTGCATGTCTCACATAGCATGCACAAAGCATGTACAACTATCACTTGCACTTAGCACTTAGTATCACACACTTGTGCCCCTTACTTACATCGCCTATATTTCTATTTATACATTACAAAATGGGCCTAAACAAGGGTAAACCCATGGGCCGACATCCCCATACCCGTTACATTAGTCTAAAACCCAAAAATCCCTAAAAAGGGGGTTGAGATCCCGTGATCTCCGCTTTGAATTGTGCTCCGCCTTCGACAGCCTGTCGAAGTCCCAAAATAGGTCAAACATGACTAATGATCCTCAAAACTTGTTCATTCTCAAAAATTGGTCAAGGGACAAAAGTTTTACATGGGGATGATTCCTCCTCTACATGCTCAATATTTTTTTCTACTTCATCCTTATAACCATAAGAATTACTAAATGAATGTTGGATGTAGAATTCAAATTCTTTACAACCGTTTTCAAAAATAAGATCATCTGGATAAAATATTTTTAAATGATGATGAAACATGGTATGAAACTCTTGTAATGATGAAATACTTGAGGGAGGAAGATATCTATACCATCCTCGAGTGTCTCCTTCTAGTGAATACATGAACATTTTCATGAGCATATCCTCATGATGTATATCTAATTGGTCCATACATTGATGAAACATAATGAAGTGTTGTGAAGGATTATCCTCCTTCCTTTCTCTGAATACATGTATAAAATATCCCCATTCTGATATATGATGTATTGTATGTGGGAAACCAGGAACTGCCAAAAATTTAAGAGGTGCAATCCTCTGAGCCAAAACAACAACAAATGCCTTTGACATTTTGAAATCATGGAGTCTCCACTGGATTTTTCCTTCATGGAGTCACCAGGTGAATGATACCAATTGTATTGTCTCAGCAACCTTTGTTCACCATCAAAGACTGGATCTAAGCGTTGTCGTTCTCCCAAGGAAAATCTTCATCTTCATCCCCGACAATGGCGCCAAAAATGTTAGCACTAGAAGTCAGGCCTAGACTGATGTAGGTGTAAGCTTAATACCCATCATAATTTGAATAATTAAATAAATTTTATGGTTGGTGGACTAGCAAGAAAGAAAAACAAATAGAGAAGTATATTGTCTACAGAGACATTCCATTGGGCATGGAGTCATAACATTCTGCAGATCAAAGGCAATCAAGTTTCCTATTGAGAGGTCCAAGACCCCTTTAACTCAACAGGAGGAACCAAACTCAGATTAGAGGCCCAATTAGACTCTGCATCATTTGATGGTGGAATGGTTCTCTAGAGATTTCAATCTAGATAATTTATCGATGGGCTTTACTTGGTGATTGAAAGGATATCTTCCTATGAAAGTTCCTCCTTTAGTTTGAACGTTCTCTTTTTTGTCTTTTCTTTTATTGGATGATTCTAATAAAATGATGTGTGCTAGTTTAAAGCAACTGGTAGAAGGGATTCTTAACTACTGAAGAAGGTTGAGCTTGGGATAACCCTCATGCTCAAGCATGCAGACAAATATACTCACACCTATTACAAGTCTAGTACTAATACATTAACTTGATGGTATTTCAACATTGACTGAGATACAATTATCGCAAGAAAAATACACATGTAATAAGATGATTGCAAGAAAAATAGTTTCCTTAACTCTAAAATCAATCACACATTAACACAATGATTTTCTTTCCATCATTAAGAACAAAAGAAATACAAAAATATTTAAACAGATAACTTATCAATAGATTCAATTACTTAAATAAAGTTGGAAGTAATTCCTCCTAAATCCAATCACATAACCCCTTTGATGAAAAACAAAATTTTATCTCTGGTCCTAAATAGGACTTCTCAATTAAGGTTGTTCAGAAATAGTTCATTACAATTCCAAAAAAGAGGGTCTTTCCCAAAACCATCGATCCTTCCCAAAATATCGATCCCTTTATTTATAAAGAATCACTAACGAAAAATAGCTACTACAAGTTTAAGTTAAGTAAAATAAAATATCGCCATGTTGCGCTTGATCTGTTTGTTCTCTAAGAATCATCTCATGGTTTTACTAGAGTGGATGAATCTTCTCATATTCCGACCACTTTACAAAGAGATCCTGTCATATGTTGGCATACGAGAACCTATGTTGGTCCATCAGGGATGAAATAATTTCTTTCACTTCTACTACCCGTTCTATGTATTTGAATATTTTGGCACTCCATCGCTGAAGAATTGCACGAGCCTTGATCAGATGCTCCATATATTGTTGCATTTGACCTAGTGCCATGATTTCTAGCTATATGATCTCCGCTATCTATGTCGAGTCTTGTTATGCATGTCGCTTGACCATGTCTTGCAAGGTGGCAAAGTATTTGGTTGAGCCAAATTCTGGGAGGCCGATGTCTTTCATCTCCTGGTTAATATTTTTCCAACCCTTTTCTAACTCGGCCCACTTCTTCTGTATATCCCACTGAGGTTCCTGGGCCATCCTTACCCAGTATTCAACTACTTTCCTGATCCAAGAGATGCTTCTATCCCTTATCACTCGAATACCATGCTCCTCGGCATCTCGGCTCTTTTGTACTGTGTTGATGTAATCAATTCTTTCTACCGCTTGGTATGCTTTTTCATACCACCTTTCCACATCCTTGCAGGTTTCCAGTGCCATAAGGGTATCTTCTTGGAAATTGACTATACCTGTAGTGAAAAGATGTCATTCATCTGTGAACTTTGTATAAGCATCCTGGAACTCACTCCTCATAAACATCATGGCCTATGTTGAGTCTTGATAGTATTTCTCCAAATGTCATAAATGCTCCAAATCCTTTAGCACAACAACAAGCTCCTTTTCATCTCTCCTTGCTCGATCCAACGTGGCATTCGTGATAGCCATACTTGCATCGATGAGCTCAGACATCTTTGCATGTTCTGTACTGAGCAACTTCTCCTACGTGGTGATGATAATTTATTTATCTAGTGTGAGTATTCTCTTCTTGGTGGTCCTCTTCATGATAGGTTTCCTCTTCTTGTCATAAGAGATCTCATATATATTAGTGACCTCATCAACAGGCTCAGGGATTTTCTGTTCTCCCCAAGTTAGAGTGTTTCCCAGGAACCTTGTTGTGTGTATCTGTTATAGGATTGGTTCCCAGACTTATTTCATATGTTCCGATGGATCGACCTCTGTTTGTTGTTCATCGACTGGTGAGGTATCGGCCAAAATTGAATAACCAGGGCTACGTTCAACACTTAATTTCTAATCAGTTGTCAAGGTGTCGATCTCTTGTTGTTGAACTTCCTCTTTTTGACCACCCAATCCTAGTTCATACCTTGAGCTATATTTTGGGGTCCCCGACAGGTTGAGCAACTTAATGTATAAGACACTTTTGACCTCATGGTCACTCTATGGAAGGTTTTGAACTGGAGCATCGAGACTTGCAGAAGATGATTTATCGGGTTCCTTCTCCTCTGTAATCGATACTGGAGTTACTAGGGAGACCTCCGAAATTTCCTCATTGTCATAGATGGTAATTATATCAAACAGGGGGTTTGGTACACTTGTTTCACCTAGCTTCCTTGAAACCTCAGGTTGGGTTAGAATGGTCCCCGATGATCTAATTGGCGGTGATGGAACTCTAGGGTTTTCCAGGTCAGTGATTTCTTCCAGTTGTATTGACTCTAAGCCACTTGGCTCTCCTCTGATTTTGATTGGGTTGTCTGAGGGGATCCTCATCATTTCTATGATTTCAAGATCATTTTTTAATTGGTCAATGACTCTCTGGGATCCTTCTAGTAACAACAACCCCCTCCTTTGTGCCTATGTAGTCTATTGCTCTGATTTCTTCTCTAACCCTGAGAGCTACTTGAGTCGACTGCTCTATTGTCTCAACCTGCTCTTCCATCCTCATAGCTTTGAACTTGGTCATGTTCAGGTTGGATTTCCTCTGTAATAACTCCTCCTAGTCCTGAGCACATTCTATAAAAATCTCATCTTAAAACCTGTCATGCGCGTATGGCCAACAGGATGATACTTGTGAAGCATGTTGGGGGACTAGGCCTTTAGGGTCATTCTTGCAAAACCAACCTGTTGAGAACCTAAATTCAAGTTGAATCAGACCTTCTTGTCTGGATTGAGAAGTGTCTTTCACTAAGTAAAACCCCATATGGAAATCGTAGGGTATGAATGCTCATTTCTTGTCCTTAACTAGTGTGGCGTTATATCCCTACAGGCTCGTCTGATAACAGATTTTTCCTACAATGAGTCATTCTGTGACATGGGAAGGGAGAAAATGTGGTGCTCTGGTGGCCCTGAACACCCTGATATAAGTTGTGTGTTCGTCTAGATACCAGTGGCCTACCTTCGATATCATTTTCTTGGCTTCTACAGAAAACCTTGGGAATTCCTTTTTAAATAAAATGAAATATATTTGGGCAATGAATTCATCGCAAATAAGGGAATGGGATTTTTTGTACATGTTCTCCCATAATATGTTGAAGTAGACATGAACAGGAAGTTACATAATGTGCCAGCTTAAATTCATACCGGGGAAGAAATTTCTCGTGCAGATTACATCGAGTAAGTACGAGGCCATGTGAAACACAAGAGCTTCTCCTTCCTTTGGCGTTTGACCCTACAATATATTGGTGCTAAATTTCTTGGAGATGATTTCTCCTCAGTTGAAACTACTCCCCGAGATAAAAACAATGTAGTCTAGGGGCATCCATGCTTCCGATAACTTTGAGCAATCCTTTTCTCCATACAGTTGGCGGATTAGAGCCATCAAGTAGATGCATGGCTCCCTCGGGTTCCTTGTCCCATACCAACCATTGCTCCATTTTGTAAATTTATTGTCCTCCTTCCACCATGAGGCCATCAACTGGCTGGTGTCATGGAATTCATAGAAATTCACCACGAAGTCTATGTTTATCCACTCCTCTAGGTCCCTGAGCTTGTAATACTTTTGAACTTCTGTCAGGAGAAAACATCTGACACACCTGCCATTCTCATCGTTGATCAGGAATTTTTGCGCATCTGTGTGACCAATTAACCAACTCAAGGTATAGATGCATGGGAAAATTGGAGTTCGACATGCTACCATGTGCAAGCACGATCGCTGAATTTCTGGGAAAACTTGGTCGTCTAGTGCCCATACATCTGGGTCATTGTGTGGGATAAACTCTGGGTAATCCTCCCGGTTGATTCTATTGAATATATCTCCCCACTGTGGGAGCATTATTTTGGATCCAGTGGTCACTTCTGTATCATAAAAGATTGGGGGTTGAATGAATTCTTTCTTTGTCAAGGTTTTAATGATCGGCTCTACCCTAGGAGTGTATTCCAAATGCCGCGTAGTACCAGGACAAGAACCCTCACCAATTTCTACCTCTTCTAACTTATGTTCCCTCAGCGAGTGCCTGGTCATTGGATTTCTTGGAGGCATTTTTTCCTGGAGCCAAAACATAGTTAGATAATGTGTAAAAGATCAAATGTCGATATAAAACAAATTACGACCATCAAACTGATAAAATTTAATAGATACCTTTGTTTCTAGCTTAACCTGGTTTTGATGGTCTGAGAATCAACGTAATCTTGAGATGCTCGCTTCACTCCTTAGGATGCTTTGGAAATGGAAGCTTATGTGCAGGATATAAGTGTTCGAAGTTGTTTTCTTGATTTAAACAGATATTCAACTTACCTTGTTGCATCATCTATTCAATTCAAGATATGAGTACGGTTCTACAAAATCTTCCGCCAGATCTTCATTATGTTTAAAATTAAATTCGATCGTAGGGAGGAGGCATGGGAGAGAGTTATAACGTGGTCTATCGACGATTTCAAATTATCGTTGCTCAATCGAAACACAGGGTAACAATGTATATGGGGTGGAACATTAACTGGCCGATTAAATAATAGAATTTTATCGTATCTCATGCTGAAAACATCCCATTGTTTCGCTAATCTAATTGGTGGATCAGGAGTCGAGGCTTATCTTAAAACATTGTTCGCTAATATCTCCTACAAAAAGATACGATGCCAATCCATCTTTTCTTACAGAGCTAATGTAGAAAATTTGACTAAGAAGTGTGACTAGGACACAGGGAACCTTAAGATGACTTGGGGTGAAACTAGACTGTACAAAATCTCTATGCGAAAAAGACTCATGGCACTTGAAACCGACGTCTTCGTTTAATACTGTTAATTGGTATCGGGGAATTTTCCTTAGCTAATCGTTATAACAATAGATCCTACTCCACCAATGCCCAAGAGTATCAAGGATCGGAGATCGACAATAAGCTTAGCCAAGTGCTCCCGGATTAACTCTAAAATTTTCCGATCCCGAAAGTGCATCGGGAATCGGCGATCAGAAATGTATCAATGTGGAAATTTTCAGTGATTTAATTCTTCGAGAGTTCGTCGAACCTGAAACAATGAATCCATCATTGGCTATCAAGGGTTTATCATGTCTCATGTCAACATTTATTACTCTCATATTTCATTGACGCCGATGGGAATCCGCTATTTCCTGAATCTACATGGCGAATTACTAATGCAAACTTACTCTGCCTTTTACCGACGTCGATGGTGCATCGACGATCGATGATTATTATTATTGTATGTAAATTTTATCTACTTTTGTTTTTCTGATGCCGAACACAAGTGCGCTTGTCACAATGTTAGATGCAGATTCTTACTTAGAATGCCAAGTTATTTTAGACACAAGGTTTCATTTAACAAGTTCAAACAAATCTGATTTTATTGATAAGATTCATGAAAACAAAATAAACCATCCCTCCATATTGAACTCAATTCAAACAGTAACAAAAGAAAACAAGTGGTACCCAAAAGTGATAAATTTCATAAAATATTTTAGGGTCTGTTGAGCACTCAACAAATGTGATTTTATGGGCGAAAGAAGAATCTTTGTTCCTTCCCTTAGGCTTAGCTGATGCAGAAGCTAGTTGAGAAACTAACTTGCTTTTCTTTTATCTGAGTCTTTTCTATCCTTGCATTTACAATTTCCCCATTTCATGAATCTAGGTACGCCTATGGAGTTTTAACCTTTATTCCACCGTAATTCCTCTTGACTATGACCCATGCCCCATTTTGACAAAATTTGGGTAAATAATTCACTGGAAATAGGCCATATTTGTTATCATCATTCACTTACTACGATGTTTCTCCGCTACTAGCGAACGTCCATAGCCCCGATGGAGTCACCCCGATGTCACAGACCTTGATCCGCTACCAGTGAATGTCCAAAGTTCCAACAGAGTTATCTACATACCCTCTCCTACTTTGAACTCATTCTATATGATTGATTTATTTTTGGCAGAGATGCCCTGAGTGAGTGGGAGAGGAGGACATTTTTTATCTGCAAGATGAAATGGTTAAGGTGAAATTCTTCCTAGCTATGTCTAGAGGTACTTGTGGTCCTTTCAAAATTGCCATCTTTCCCTTTAGTCTTTATCAGACCACTAGTTGGACACTTCATCATTCACTAAGGTCATTTGTTTGAAAAGACTAGGTATAGAACTCTTTGAAGAAAAAATTACAATTGCCCAATGTTTCTTGTGTTTCACGTAAGCATGAGTTAGGAGAAGATTCGACTACACCATATTTATTTAGATCAACCAAGGCCTTGTGAAACACCATCTTTTTACAAGAAAACACCAAACAAAAGAAAAAACAGGAATAAAAGGATTCTACAATCAGTCTACCTTACACCTACACATTTATCCTAATCTGAAAATAACATGAAAAGACACATGCACTCAAATTTGTTTTTTAACAGAAGTATTGCTTTAGTGTTTGGTTATTCACCGAGAGGGCATCGGGTTCCCCCCTCAGATTTTGCAACCGATACGTGCCTACCCCAAGTTTCTCAGATACCTAGAAATGTCTGAGCCATGGATTCTAAAACTTTGAATGTTTTCCCTTACATTCATTTTCTCTATCCCATTTCAGGACTAAGTCTCCTACTTCAAAATTCTTCTCTTTGGCCTTATGCTTTTCAAACCATCTTCTAACTATGTATTGATGAGTGACAAAATTTGATTTTTATTTCTCCCTTTCTTCTTCCAGCATGAAGAGGGTATAAATTCTTTGTTGAATAAATGATGAGGTTTTCCCTCTAGAACCCTGAGCAAGCTGAAGGGATGGAAGATATAACCCATTTGAGAGAATGGCTTCTTGTCCATATACTAGAAAGTACAGGGAATTTCCTATATCTTCCTTGGGTGTTACTATGTCTGCCCATAAGGAATTATGCAACAAGCTATGCCATTCCTCTGATTGTCTGCAACCATTTTTTTCAAGATCCTCACTAAGTTCTTATTGGTTGATTCTGACACTTCATTTCTTTGTGGATAGTAGTTTGCAGAGTATTCGATTATGATTCCTTTTTCTAGAGAAAACTTTGTTAATAGAGTGGAAGAAAAGTAAGCAACATTGTCAAAGACAAGAATGGAAGGCATACCAAACCTGGTGATCAGATGTTGTTATATGAATTGGATTACCACCTTTTCATTCACATGAGTCAAAGGGATGGCCTCTGCCCATTTCGTAAAATAGTATGTAGAATTCAGTATGTATCTATGTTGTTTTAAATAAATCGGGGTTATCTCCCCTATAACATCTAACTCCCATTGCTCGAATGGTCTGGATATGGTCACTAGTTGGAGTGGGAAAAATTCTCTCTTTTCCATCCTCACACTCATTTGACAAGTTTTATAGTTTCTAGAGTATGTATGAGAGTCTCTAAACATAGTAGGCCAATAATAGTTGGCTCTTAGTATTTTGTGAGCAGTGGTATTACCTGCAAATTTTCCACCTATAGGATCATCATGGAGCTACCTCAGAACCTTATCTGCATCTTCACGTTCGAGACATCTCAAGAGTACCCCATCATAATTTACGCGGAAAAGTACTGAATTTATGAGGTGATATTGTGTCGATTTTAGTTTGAGAGATCTCCTTTCCTTAGGGTTTAGGTTTTCTGGGAAATTCCCATGATGCAGGAGGTAAATTAGTTTTCCATACCAAGACTCTTTCCATGGGGGAATGTATAAATATTCACTACACCATAACTCTAATTCATTCTCCCACCCAATGTCTTCATTTATTTGGTCTTGAGCTTCTGTGGCCAATTTACACAATCCTTGTCCCTTAACCAGTTTGGTAGGTTTTATATCTAGATCAAATTCTTGGACAACGACCATTCAATTTCCTCTTCTCTCCCCCATGTCCTATTGATTGAATAGGGATCAAACTGCGGGGTGAGGCACGATGAATTTGGTGTGATTTTTTAGGATGTAAGATCTGAAATGTTTTATTGCTTTGTACAATGCATAAGCATGCTTGTCTATAGAAGGGTAATTCAATTCAGCCCCTTGGATATTAGTGCTCATGAATGATATTGGTGCCTCATTGTTATCATCATCCTTCTGGGTTAAATCTGTATCTAAAGACTGGTAAGAGGAAAAAATATTTACTAAAGTCAGGAGTGCGCAACACCAGAGCTTGAGATATGAAAGTCTTAATATTGTTGAAAGAAACTTTTCTCTCGTCATCCCACTTAAAAGAATCATCCTTACAAATCATTTTTTGTAAGGGTTTGATAGTTTCAGTGAAATCGGGCGTGAAATTTTTCACAAAATTAATTTTCCCAAAGAAGGATTGCATCGCCTTTTTCTTGTGGGGTAAGGGAAGATGAGCTATTGACTTTATTCATTCTGGATCTATGTCAATTCCTGCTTTAGATATAATATGACCTATTAATTTCCATTCCTAGACACCAAAGATAGTTTTCTTAGGGTTTAAGGATATTCCATATTTTCTACACCTTTTGAAAATATAACATTTTGATAGACCAGGCAGCTTGGCAATCTGCTATTGTTTGACCCTATAGGATGACCACGTTGATAGGCCACCTTTCCACTAGTTCATTTTCCACTTCTAGGGGTGGTAAACTAAGGAATGGTCGGGGTAGCCATTAAATATAGGCCACCTTTTATTATTGAATTTGCCCACTTTGACAAGGCGTAGAATTGAGAACTAACTTTTAGGTCATTAGATGTTGGATGTGGTAATTTATGTTCTTTGAATACACAATCACGTCGTCCAAGTATACTACTACACATATATTAATCAATCCCCAAAAAGATACATCCATGGACCTCTAGAAGGTTTCTCATGTATTAATCAACCCAAAGGGCATGCATTTATAAGAAAAAGTTCCCCACTTGGTCCGGAAGGTAGTTTTCAATCGGTCTTCTTCTGAAACTAGAACCTGGTTGTAACCTAAAAAACCTTCTAGCAGGGAGAAAATCTTAGAAGCAGACACGGTTTGCAAGATTTTCTCCATTGGTGGGACTGGGTAGTTATCCTTTTCGGATGCTCTGTTAAGATTTCTAAAATCTACACACAAACGAATTTCCCCAGACTTTTTCCTGACATGAACCAAATTTTCTACCCAAACAGAGTGTCTAACCTGAAAGATAATATTAGCATCTAATAATTTCTTTAGCTCTTGATACATGAGGGGTTCCAAATATGGATGGTACTTCCCGAGCTTCTGCTGAAAGGGTTTTACTCTGGATTTTAATGGGATTGTGTGTTGAATAATGCCAGTGTCATAAGTTTTCAATTAGTAAGACCATGCAAAAACATCTTGATATTCTCTAAAAAGTTTAAGATAGGATTTCCTTTCTTCTAACGACATTGTTTTGCCTAGATTTATATTCTTAGGGTTTTTTGGGGTTCCTAGATTTATCATCTCATATAAGGGGAATGAACTCCCTGTCTTTGTGTTTTTTGACCCTTTAAATATTTCCCTCAAGTCGAAAAGGTTCTCCAAATTGGACACCCCTTTCAGTATCATGTGAAACCTTGGTTTGTTACTAGAGTGATCTATTTCACCTCTTTGTTTGTGGAAATCAGTTTCGGCTAGTTGCTCTTGGAATACTTCATCATAAATATCTAGGTTTTTGAAATTTTCCTAATTGGTTAGAAAGTCTATAATCTGTTCATCTCCTTCAAAAACCTTCCAATTAGAAATATTGTTGGGTATTAATGGTTTGTAGAGTAGTTCCACAGTGAACCTAGAGGCTTCATAGTCTTCTAAAGGGGATATAATTGAGGATGCAATAGACAGGTAATAAGCAAGAGTATTCTTTGTCCTGGGAACCGTGGTAATATTAAAGGCCTCAAAATGTTCTATTAGCCTATGCACTTCTTGTTGATAATTCCTCAGGTGGGGTGAGTTGCAATGTATAGTATTCTTTACTTTCCTAATGATAATTTTAGAGTCCCCAAACAATTTTATCTCTTTAACGTTTAATTCTATGGCTTTCTTTAGTCCCTGCACCAAAGCTTCATACTCAACAGTATTATTAGTGCATTCAAATTCTAGTCTGCAGGACAGGAAATTTCGCTTCCCCTTTGGGTCAATGAGGATACATCCTGCTCCCGACCCTTCTTGCAATTTAGACCCATCAAAGTACAGGGCCCAAACTTGTGAGAGAAATCTATCATCTTCTTCATTCCTAGTTACTTCCTCCTCTCCACCTACCTTGTCTGTGGTTTCCAACATAGGTTATTGAAAGAAGAGGCTTTCTTCCGCCGCTACTAGTAGATTCAATTGAAAATCCATTTCGGAGTTTTGAGTGAGAGGTACATCAGATGAGAGATGGGAGAAATTTCGAAAATCAGAATCGCAAGAGTAGTTGCCTAGCACGGGAAATCTGTCGACGAGGGTTTGTTGGAGGCTTCTAAATTGGTGATAGTATGTTTGAGATACCTTTCACTATCGATCATAATCATGTTGACATGTCCCTTTAATAGAAACCAGAGGTGAGCCCAGTCTGTGCTAAAGTATCTGTTCAATTTCTCAGACCAATCTTGACTAAGTAGTAGTCCATACGCTTCTGGTATATCTACTACAATGATGTCAATTACTTGAACAAATTTTGGGTGTGTAGCCATTTTGATCATGCCATCCTTAAGTTCCCCATTAGTGTTTACCTGAGTTATGTATAGTTGTATAATGTGTTTATCACTTTTAAGCGGAACTGCATTTAATTTCTTGCACATAGATAATGGCATGACATTGGAGGATGCCCTTGAGTTGACTAAACAATTATGGAGGTTTCGGTTGAAGACTTCAAACGTTAAAAGGAAAGGTGGGAAAAAAGTATTTCCTTTTTTATCTACATAGTAAGTGTTCACATTTTTTTTTTCTTTAGATCTGTGGTAGATGGGATCTCACCTAGGTCAGTGTTTGTTATAGGTTCTTCTATTGTCCTTAAGGCCTATAACAGAAAGTCCTTTTGCTGGGAACTTCTACAGATGTCCATGACCGACACATTATCCTTCAACTTCTTTAAGTTGTCTACTATGTTGTAGTCTAGCTTGGGTGACTCCCGTGTATGTATGTTTATAGAATTTCTTTAGCAGAAAAAAGGTGCTTTCGAGTGATCATTTGTTTGTTTTCCTCTCGAATATTGGACAACAGTAAGGTCATTTGAGACCGATTGACCTTTACTTCACGTTTTCACAGCCAAAACTTCAACGGGTGGTTCTTGGACCTCAAATACATCGTCAGGAGGCATCGGCAAGTTAGGATCGCATAACAACATGGTTATTTCTTATGATGGTTCAACTTCCTCCTGATCGACAATGCTCACTACTCAGCCGCTTGATTGTTCGGTAAGGGAAACTTAGTCTAAGAACTGATTGGTCATTAAATTCATAGTGTGAACCCACTGGGGATAGTCTCTTTCAGAATCTTTCTCTTGATGATATATACAAAAAGTGTTGGATGCTACATTACCCAAGTCGATGTTTAAGTTGGTTGGGGGAGGTTCAATTTCTTTGAAAGGTGGGGTTCTCTTAAAAAAGGGGTTATAGGGACTTTGATCTTGGTTTCCATCCCCAAAACTTATTTTTATGTCTATTATTTCATTTGAAAGTTTATTTATCATCTGTTCTATGTCT
The DNA here is from genome assembly GCA_009831015.1 of Picea engelmannii. Taxonomy (NCBI): domain Eukaryota; kingdom Viridiplantae; phylum Streptophyta; class Pinopsida; order Pinales; family Pinaceae; genus Picea; species Picea engelmannii. Next base: position 154,630 of record ML778597.1, on the reverse strand, counting down.
TCTATGTCCCCACTTTCCTTTTCGGGACCTTGCTCTGTTTGGTTTCTCGGGGGTTTAGTCCACAAAATTCCTCTCCTAGGTGGAGGTTGAGATTCTTTCTTAACCAGTGAGATCTGGCCCTATTTCCATCCCTTCATTTGCAACTCAATCATTTTTTCTTCCTCGAAATTTTCATCCAGGGTATGTTTGTCAGAAATATGGAAATGGAAGCAGGGAGAGCATTAATATATACCTCAATTTGAATCTCTTGAGTAGGTTTAGATTCGGGTTGAAATTTGTTCAGGATAGTGGTAAACCATTGATTGAAGTCTTTCACCTTCTCTTTTGAACTCATGGTGGCAACGAAAATTTTATCCATTAAATCCCCTGTGGTGGTTTCTTTTGTAAACTTATCTAAGAAATATTTTTGAAACTTTGTCCAACTAGTTATGGACCCCAGAGGAAAGTTGAAATACCAAGTTGAAGATGAATTATCAAAGGTATAGGGAAAAATCCTACATATTATGTCTTCATGTTGTATGTTCATCAGTCTTATATCTAGTATGAACTTTTTAATATGGTCTTCAGGCAATCCAGAGGTTTCAAGGTCAAATTTGGGAATCAATTTTTCTGGATGTCGAGGGAGGTTATGTACCCATCCTGGGATTTCCAGAGCATCTCCACCCAACCAAGGTTGATTATTTTGAGGTGGATTTCCCCTTTCTTCACTAGTATCGATATTATCCTCCATGTCATCTGAAACTGAGTGGTCTAATTTAAACCCTTCTTCGTCATATTTGAAATCGTTCAGCTCAGAGTAGTGACCAACTGGTGTTTCGGGGATCATATTAAGGGGTTGTTCGATCTAAGTGAGGGAAAAATCTATTAGGTCTTATACTGTGTGAACAAAAACCTAGTCAAGGGTATTGGCCACTAGTTTTCTTACTTTTGTTTTACGAGGAATTAACCTGGCTAAGGGTAGAAATCCAAAATTTCAAGCGTAAGATCTTGTAATTCTTCTGAATTGGTTCAACTCCTCATGAGGAAGAGCGTAATGTATTTCAAAGAATAGGTGTTCTTCCTCTTACTGGGGTGAGTTACTTATTTTGGGAGTACTCTCTGTATGTCGGTTTTCTTGAGAATGACTAGCCATGCATGTGGGATGTTTTGAATTCGTAGGCTATGTGAAATATTATATCAGAAATATTGTTAGTCATTTATTCATTCAGGCCCTCCTTCTAGCACCAATTATGTTGAGGGGTCTGAGATCCCTTTAACTCAACAGTAGGAACCAAACCCACCTTAGAGGCCCAATTAGACTCTGTAGTGTTTGATGGTGGAATGGTTCTCCATATATTTTGATCTAGCTAATTTATCAATGGGCTTTACTTGGTCATTAACAGGATATCTTCCTATGAAAGTTCCTCCTTCAGTTTGAATGTTCTCTTTTTTGTCTTTTATTTTATTAGATGAGTCTTATAAAATGATGTGTGATGGTATAAACCAACTGGTAGAAGGGATTCTTAACTACTGAAGAAGGCTGAGCTTGGGATAACCCTCGTGCCCAAGCATGAAGACAAAGATACTCACACCTATTACAAGTCTAGTACTAATACATTAACTTGCTGTTATTTCAACATTGACTGAGATACAATTATCGTAATAAAAATATGCATGTAATAAGATGATTGCAAGAAAAATAGTTTCCTTAACTCTAACATCAATCACACATTAACACAACGATTTTCTTTCCATCATTAAGAACAAAAGAACTGCAAAAATATTGAAACAAATAACTTATCAATAGATTCAAAAACTCTTACTCGTTACAACATCAATTACTGAAATAAAGTTGGAAGTAATTCCTCCTCAATCCAATCACATAACGCCTTTGATGAAAAACATAATTTTATATCTGGTCCTAAACAGGACTTCTCAATTAAGGTTGTTCAGAAATAGTTGATTACAATTCCAAAAATGAGGGTCTTTCCCAAAACCATCGACCCTTCCCAAAAGATCGATCCCTTTATTTATAAAGAATCACTAACTAAAAATAGCTACTACAAGTTTAAGTTAAGTAAAAGAAAATATCGCCATGTGGCAGTTGATCTCTTTGCTCTTTGAGAATCATCTCATGGTTTTACTAGAGTGGATGACTCTTCTCATTTTTCGACCACTTGACGAAGAGATCCTTGCATGTGTTGGCATATGGGAACCTGTGATGGTCCATAGGGACTAAAATAATTTCCTTCACTTCTACTACCTGTTCTTTGTATTTGACTATTTTGGCACTCAATCGATGAAGAACTGCACAAGCCTTGATCGGATTCTCCATAAATTGTTGTATTTAACCTGGTGCCATGCTTTCCACCTATGAAATATCCATTGTCCATGTCAATTATTGTTTTGCATGTCGCATGATTATGTCATTCAGGTCGACAAAGTCTTTGGGTGAGTCGAATTCTGGGTATTCAATGCCTTTCATCTCCCTATTAATCTTTTCCCATACATTTTCACACTCAACCCACTTCTTCTATATCTCCCGTTGAGGTTCCTGGGCCATACTTACCCAGTATTCGGTTGATTTCCTGATCCGAGAGATGTTTTTATCCCTTAGCACTCGAATACTGGTCTCCTCGGCGTCTCGGCCATTTTGTATTGCGCTGATGTAATAAATTCTTTCTACTACTTGGTATGCTTTTTAATACCACATTTCCACGTCCTTGCAGGTTCCTAGTGCCATAAGGGTATCTTCTTGGAAATCGGTTATACCTACAGTGAAAGGATGTCGTTTGTCTGTGAACTTTGTATAAGCATCATGGAACTCACTCCTCAGAAACACCGTGGCTTGCGTTGAGTCTTGATAGTATTTCTCCAAATGGCATAGATGCTCCAACTCCTTTAGTGCAATAGACAACTCCTTTTAATCTCTATTTTCTTGATCCAACGTGGCATCCATGATAGTCATCCCTGAACCGATGAGCTCAGATGTCTTTACATGTTCTATAATTAACATATTCTCCTTTGTGGTGATGAGAATTGAGATATCCAACGTGATTCTTCTCTTCTTGGTGGTCCTCCTCGTGATAGATTTCCTCTTACTTTTATAAGAGATTGCATGTATATCAGTAAGCTTATAAACAGGCTCAGGGATTTGTTGTTCTCCCCAAGTTAGAGTGTTTCATAAGCTCCCTTATGTGTGTATCTATTCTAGGATTTGTTCTTGAACTTGTTTCATATTTTCCGATGGCTCGACCTTCGTTTGTTGTTCATCGATTGGTGAGGTATCGACCAAAATTGAATAACCAAGGATAATTTCAATACTTACTTGATAATCGGTTGTCAAGGCGTCGATCTCTTTCTGTTGAACTTTCTCTTTTTGACCACCCAATCCTAGATCATCCCTCGAGTTGTCTTTTGGGTCCCCGACAGGTCAAGCAACTCAGTGTAATATTCCAGATATAAAATTATGTAGAACAGAAATAAAGTGATAGAAATGGCAGATGAACAACAATATAACCAGAAAAACACCACAATAATACCATAATAACATCAGAAAGAGCTCTTCGATTACTGAGAGTAATGTTCACTTACCTCTTCGAGGGGTTAACCTCCAGTAGAGAAAATCTCTATTACAATAATATCTAATACAAAATTTCTCATACCCTCGACTCCTATTTATACTAAATATGTCCATCTAGAGGAAGATCCTTCTAGAAGCGGAAGCTTCTATTAGGTCTTCTTACATTTGACTTATTCTTCCTTATTGCTAGGCCTTATTAATATTGACCTTTATTACATCAGAATATATTATTCTACCTACGTGAGGGGTTAGGTCTCTAACATGTCCTCCCCCTTAAAAATAGCCTTGTCCTCAAGGCTTGAGATGTGAAAATTGTTTCATAATGGTAGTTGTTTCCCAAGTGGCATCAGCTGGGGTTGTATCTTTCCACTAGACTAACACTTCCTTTATGGTTTGCTGATGCAAGCAATGCTCACGCTAGTCCAAAACTGCTTGTGGTTGTAGCCAGATGGAGCCTTCTTAGTCCAACTTAGGAAGGTTGGTTTGAGTTTAACACTTACTTCCAATTACCTTATTTAAGAAGGAAACATGAAAAACAAGATGTAGCTTAGAATGACTGGGAAAAGCTAATTGATAGGCCACCTCCCACACGCTTGAGAATGGTATAAGGACCATAAAATTTGGGCACCGGTTTCTGACAATGGTCAGCCTTGAGGGAATTTTTCTTGTAAGGTTGCAGTCGAAGAAACACTTGATCCCCTTATGAAAATTGACATTCAGAGTGACCTTGATCTGCTTGTTGCTTCATGTGATTATGGGCCATGACCAAATTCTCTTTGAGGGTACAAAGAATAGCCTCTTGAACTGTAAGTGTTTGGTCAACCACATGGACCTTCGAGACACCCAAAAAATATGCGAGAACTGAAGGTGGCTTTTGTCCATATACCGCTTCAAAAGGAGTCATGCAGGTAGTTGTATGGTATGAAGTGTTGTACCACCATTCAAATAGTGGTAACCATTGATCCCACTAATTTTTCTTTTCCGAGGAAAAACACCTCAAATATGTTTCCAAACACTAGTTGACAACTTCAGTTTGACCATCAATCTAGGGATGATAAGTTGTGTTGAGATGCAATTGGGTGCCTTGTAGCGTAAACAATTCCTACCAAAAATTGTTGGTGAAAGTTGGGTCACGATCAGAAATGATATAATGTGGCATGCCATGAAGCTTGAAGACTTGATCCATGAAAATTTGAGCCACAGTGGATGATGTAAATGGGTGTTGAAGAGCACAGAAATGAAGATACTTGGAAAGACAATCAACTACCACCATGATGACTGATTTATTGGTTGATTTAGGTAAGCCTACAATAAAATCGATAGAGATATCCCACCAAATAGCAAGTGGAATTGGAAGCAGTTGTAGTGTGTCAGGATATTTGATAGTTTTTCCCTTGTTGCATTGACACACATCATATTCAGCCAAAATATTATGAACATCATGTTTCATACCATCCCAAAAAAAAGAACGTTTGACCCTCTCATAGGTTTTGGTAAACCCGAAGTTCCCTACTGTGGGTGTAGCATGAAGCTCAGGAAGTACCGTGGATTTAAGTTTTGACTGTTTACTTAAATAAAAATGGCCTTTGTATCGAAGCTCATCATGGATCCAAGAGTACATTGGGGAAACTGGTGAATTGGACTGCAATGTTTGTATCAAATGTTAACTTTTGGCATCGTGTAACCATTCCTGGCGAATGTCTTGCAGCTAATCTGGTACAATGAAGGAGAGAGAAAAGAGGGACCCTTCATATTCATATTTTCGGGAAAGTGCATCTGCAACCACATTGTCTTTTCCTTTCTTGTAAATAATATCGTAATCATATCCAAAGATCTTAGTCACCCATTTTTGTTTCTCTGGGGAGGAAATGTGTTTCTCCAGAAAATACTTGAGGCTTTGATGATCTGTCTTTATTTGGAAGTGTTTCCCCAATAGATAAGGGCCCCAAATATCAATGACATGAAGAATAACCAACATTTTATTTTCATATATTGATTTTTCCAAATTTCATTCAGAGAGTTGTTTGTTGGTAAAGGCCAAAGGTCGACCCTCTTTCATAAGGACAATGCTAATTCCTTTCTCTGAAGAATCACATTCCAGGAAAAATGCCTTTGTGAAATCAGGAAGGGCCAGGACTGGAGTGGTGCACATGGCCATATTCAATGTTTGAAAATCCTGAGCAGCTGCTGGAGTCCAAGTGAAAGAATTATTTTTAAGGAGTGCAGTGAGAGGTGGCACAATCTTTCCATAATTCTTAACAAACTTGCGATAATAACCTATTAAGCCCGAAAATCCACATAAGCATTTGAGATTCTTTGAGTGAGGCCAGTCTTTCATAGCTTCAATATTTTTAGGATCCACCTTGATGTCATCCTTTCCAACAAGATGACCCAAGTAATCGACTTCCGAGGTGCCAAAAGCACATTTAGATAGTTTCAAGAAAAGTTGGTGTTGAGAGAGTAGATGGAGACCTCAATCCACATGAGCAAGATGGTCTATCTAGGTTTTTCTATAGATGAGGATATCATCAAAGAAAGCTAAGACAAAATGACGGAGAAAATGATGGAAGACATGATTCACGAGTCTTTGGAAAGTGGAGGGAGCATTACACAAGCCAAAGGGCATGACCAAAAACTCATAGTAGACCTCATGAGTTCTAAAGGAAATATTAGGAATGTATGCCTCTTTCATACAGATCTGGTGGTAGCCAGAATGAAGACCAAGTTTAGTAAAGAACTGGGGAGTGGAAAAAACTGCTTGATATTTAGAGAGGATGGATTGGAGTTCCAGTGGCACAGAAGGTGTCTCAGTTGCTTGTATGGCATGGAGTTGGGAAATAACACCAGAATGACCATTTTTGAGAAATTTTTCCATGTGATGGGAATTAATGATCTCAGGGGAACCGATGGTGATGCCTTGTAACTTATATTTTTGGCCCTCCTGGTCGAATTGCATGGTTAATTCCTTAAAATCCATGAGAATGGGACCCAAAGTCCTTATCCAGTATGCACCCAACACAATGTCACAACTGCCTATGTCGATAGAAAACATATGAGATTTCAAGTGCTAGTCACCAATTTGGAGACACACATTTTCACAACACCCTCCACATTTCATGGACCTGCCATTGGCAATCATGATTTGGAAATTATTGACTGCATGGATATAGAAATTAGTTTCTTGGGCAATGCGATGATGAATAAAATTATGGGTTCTTCCACTATCAACAAGAATGATGACCTTCCTATGCTTGATGTAGCCAATTAGCTTGAGGGTTTAGAGAGCAGAGAAGCCAGTGAGAGAATTTATGGAAATGTTTGGTTCTACTTCGGGAGGTTCTGAGGGAGGGGTTATGTCAGCTGGTTCAGGTGACACAGACACAAGGGGAGCTTCAACATCCTCTTCTGAAACATCCTCTGAGATGGCCATAAAAAGATTTTGTTCCTTACACTTGTGTCCTGGAAAATATTTGTCATCACAATTATAACAAAGGCCTCTGAGTTGGCATTCAACCATTTCAGCCCTGGTCAATTTTTGGATATTTAGTGGAGTAGAAGGAGGAGTGGGATTTATTGATTTAGTGCGAGGAATAAATGGGGGTTTCTGGTTTTAAGAAGAGACAACCTATTGTGTTTCCTTAGATATTTCAGTATCCTCCACCCAACTCTGAGGACGAGCCATGAGGACATGGGCACTAATCTCATCCTTGAGGCCATTGATAAAACATTCTCAGAAAAAAGCATCAGACATGCCCTCTGTACGAAAATCTAGTCGCTCAAAAGTAGCTATAAAGTCTTCCACTGTGCCAGATTGTTTCAAATTTGTCAAATGGCCTAAATGGTTGGTGTCAGTGTCAAAGCATTCATAAATATCTACCACAAAGTGTTTCCAAGCAACATACCCTTGACGGGCAGTTTTTCTCCATTGCCACCATTTCCAACATTTTTTATCTAGATGGAGAACACCATACCAGAGTTTGGCCAAATCATTTGTAATGTCATACAAAGATAAATAATGTTCCATTTCTGTTACCCAACTAGTGGGATCCGAGCCATAAAATTTGGTCACATCCACACACGGAAGGCATAGGTCATGCTAAAAGTGATGGGGCTGAAAATTATGGGAATGAGAGGAAGTTTTACCTTCGGTATGCAAAGGTGGGTCAGATAAAGGGGGATCTACAGGGATATGCATCTTGGTGGAGATCATCAAAGCGATAGATTCAAGCTGGGTAGTAATGTCTTGTTTGAGGTCTTCTTTGAGTTCCTCGATTGAGGAAATGATGTAGGAATGCATGTTTTTATTGATGGTGGTAATATTGGCACTGAGTTGTCTCACTTCTTGTTGGGTCTCTGTGAAATTAGATTGCAAGGTATTGAAGCGAGATTCCAAGTCTTGGCTACGAGTATGGGCCATGATGACGAGGGAACCAAAAAGGGGTGGGTGGGGTCAAAAAAATTGCTGAAAAATGATAGGTATGAATGTGATAAGGGCAAAGAGATAGATCCAATGGAATAGGTCTCAAATAATGGTGCAAATAATAGAAAAGTTTTTTTTTTCTTTTTTTTCACTTGTGAAGTTATACTCCGGTCTGAAGAATATTGCAATGATGAAATGACCAAATTCTTAATCAGGAAGAAATGTGTAGTGATTTGGCAACTCGAATGCACGAGACACGGTTGCGCGACAATAGATCTTGTCTGTTTTGTTTTTGTTTCCATCCCCAAAGGTTAGGTATTCGAGGGTTCTACAGACAAGGGTTTGCCCTGTGCTATAGTTCTCTAATATACGTGCGGGGTCCAACAGTAGTAATCGACCCAATATCTCAGGGCACCAACTAAGGAGGCTAGACCGTTCCCTTAGCTATACTACCCGACTACCCAGGTACTAGAGAGTATCTTCTTGAGTGTTTTTCTCAGTGGCATTATAACAGTCAGACGACTAATCCGTTTATCTAAAGAGGGCTTCAAGAAATATGGGTCAATTCATATACAAGTGTTTTCTGATGTGATACCACTCGAAGGGGTACCAACAGGGGTTACAAGGGTGGCCAACAGATGTGCGCTTAAGTACCACTTGTATTTCCTGTGTGTATGAATCCCCAACCACAAGTTTATGTGCGTAATGACATATCTTTATAGCTTAAAGACATCAGAATATGTCTCTACCCTGAAAAAAAAATTAACCTACAATTTTCTATCGAGGAAAGTGCTCTGATATACAAAGCATGAAGAATAGAAATAAAATGCTAGAAATGGAAGATGAACAACAATATAACTAGAACAACACCACAATAATACCAAAATGATACCAGAATAACACCAGAAAGAACACTTCAATTACTGAGAGCAATGTTTACTTGCCTCTTCAAGGGGGAAACCTCTAGTAGAGCAGAGATCTATTAAAATAATATCCAAGACAAAATTTATCATACCCTCGACTCCTATTTATACTAAATATGTCCATCTAGAGGAAGATCCTTTTAGAAGTGGAAGCTTCTATTAGGTCTTCTTACATTCAACTTATTCTTCCTTATTTCTAGGCCTTATTAATATTGACCTTTATTACATTAGAATATAATATTCTACCTATCTGAGGGGTTAGGTCCCTAACACTCGGTGTCTAAGACACTTTCAACCTCATGGTCGTTCTATGGAAGGTTTTGAACTAGAGCATCGGGACTTGGGGTAGATGCTTTCTCAAGTTCCTTCTCCTCTATAATTGGTACCAGAGTTACCAGGGAGACCTATGAACTCTCCTCGCCATCATAGATGGTAATTATATAAAATAGGACGTTTGGTACACATGTTTCACCTGGCATCCTTGAAACCTCAGGTTGGTTTGGAATGGTCCCTGATCATATAATATTCGATGATGGAACTCTAGGGTTTCTCAGGCCTATGATTTCTTCCAGTTGTATTGACTCTAAGTGACTTGGCTCCCCTCTAATTGTGATTGGGTTGTCTGTGGGAATCCTCATCATTTCTACGAGTTCAGGATCATTATGTAACTGGTCAATGACTCTATGGGCTCCTTCTAGTAACAACAACCCCTCCTTTGTGCCTCTGTGGTATTTGTTGCTCTGATTTCTTCACTAACCTTGAGATCTTCTTGAGATGACTGCTCTATTGTCTCAACCTACTCGTCCATGCTCATATCTTTTAACCTGGTCATGTTCAGGTTGGATTTCCTCTGTAATACCTCATCCCCGTCCTGAGCGCATTCTATTAAAATCTCATCTTCAAACCTGTCATGCTCATATGGCCAACATGATGATACTTGTGAAGCATGTTGGGGGACCAGGCCTTTAGGTTCATTCTTGCGAAATCGGCCTGTTAGGAACCTAAATTCAACCTGTCTCAAACCTTTTTGTTTGGCTTGAGTAATGTCTTTCACTATGTAAAACCCCACATGGAATTTGTAGGGTATGAATGCTCGTTTCTTGTCCTTAACTTGTGTGGCATTATATCCCTACAGGATCATCTGATAACAGATTTATGATACAATAAGTCGGTCTGGGACGTGGGTAGGGAGCAAATGTGGTCCTCTAGTGGCCCCGAACACCCTGATATAAGTTGTGTGTTCGTCTAGATATCAGTGACCTACCTTCGATATCATTTTCTTGGCTACTACAGACATCCTTGGGCATTCCTTTTTAAATAAAATGAAATAGACATGGGCAATGAATTCATCACAAATAAGGGCATAGGATTTTTTGTACCTGTTCTCCCATAATATATTGAAGTAGACGTCAACATGCATTTCTGTAACGTGTCATCTTAAATTCATACCGACAAAGACATTTCTCACATAGATTACATCAAGTAAGTACGAGGCCATGTGAAATGTGGGAGCTTCTCCTTCCTTCGGCGTTTGAGCCTGCAATACATTAGTGAGCAATTGCCTGGAGATGATTGCTCCCCAGTTGAAACTAATCCTCGAGATAGCCATAGTGTACACTAGGGGAATCCATGTTTCTGAGAACTTGGAGTAGTCCTTTTCTCCATACAATTGACAGATTAGAGCCATCAAGTAGATGTATGTCTCCCTTAGGTTCGTTGTTCCATACCAGCCATTTCTCCAATTTGTAGATTTCTTGTCCTCCTTCCACCATGAGGCCATCAACTGACTAGTGTCATGGAATTCATATAAATTCATCACGAAGTCTGTGTTTAGCTGCTCCTCTGCATCCCTGAGCTTGTAATACTTATGAACTTATTTCAGGAGAAAAAATTCGACACACCCGCCATTCTCATCGTTATCATGCATTTCTGCACATTTGTGTGACCAATTAACCAACTCAGGGTCTCGATGCATGGGAAAAATGGAGTTTGGTAGGCTACCATGTGCAAGCATGACTTTCAAATGTTTAGGAAAACTTCTTCATCCAACACGCTTACATCCACATCTTTGTGTGGGATAAACTCTGGGTAATCCTCCCGGTTGATTATATTGAATATATCTCCTCACTGTGGGAGCATTATTTTGGATCCAGTGGTTGCTTCCGTATCACCGAATACCGAGGGTTGAATGAACGCTTTCTTCGTTGATATTTTAATGACTGGCTCCACCCTGGGAGCGTATTCCAATTGCCTCAGAGTACCAAGAGAAGAACCCTTGCCAATTTCTACCTCTTTTAACTTAGGTTCCCTCGGCGAGCGCTTGGTCGTTGGATTTCTTGGAGGCATTTTTTCCTACACCTAAAACATAGTTAGATACTGTGCAAAATATCAAATGCCGATATAAAACAAATTATGACCATCGAAATGATAAAATTTAACTCATACCTCTGTTTCTAGCTTAACCTGGTTTTGATGGTCTAAGAATCAACGAAGTCTTGAGACACTCTCTTTGCTCCTTCAGATAGAAGTATTCGAAGTTGTTTTCGTGATTTAAAAAGATATTCAACTTACCTTGTCACATCAGCTCTTCAATTTGGGATATGAGTGCGGTTCTGCAAAATCTTCCGCCAGATCTTCGTTATGTTTAAAATTAAATTTGATCATGGGTTGACGGCATGGGAGCGAGCTATAACATGGTCTATCGACGATTTCAAATTCTCGTTGCTCAATCGACACACAAGGTAACAATGTATGTGGGGAGGAACATTAACTGGCCGATTAAATGATAGAATTTCATTGTATCTCGTGCTGAAAACATTCCATCATTTCACTAATCTAACTAGTGGATGGGGAGTCGGGGCTTCTCTTTAAACATTGTTCGTTGATATCTCCTGAAAAAATATCCGATGTTGATCCATCTTGTCATACAAATCTGAAGTGGAAAAGTTAACTCGAAAGTGTGACTAGGACATAGGGAAAATTAAGATGACCGTACTAAATCACTATGAGAAAAAGACATGTGGCACTTGAAATTGGTGTCTTCGTTATTCGTGTTAATCAGAATCGGGGAATTTTACTTAGCTAATTATTCTAACAATATATCCTACCCCATTGACACCGAAAAATATCAAGGATCGAAGATCGACGATAAACTTAACCAAGTGCTCCCGGATTAACTCTCTCAAAAAAATTCTGATCCCGAAAGTGCATCCGGGACTGGCGATCGGAAATGTATCAATGCGGAAATTTTCAGTGATTTAATTCTTTGAGATTTCTCTGACCCTAAACCAATGCATCTGTCATCAACTATCGAGGGTTTATCATGGCTCATGTCAATGTTTAGTACTCTCGTATTCCACCGACACTGATGGGAATCGACTATTTCCTGAATCTACATGTCCAATTACTAACGAAAACTTACTCCACCTTTTACCGATGTCGATGGTGCATCGATGATCGAAGAATATTATTACCGTGTGGCCATTTTATCTGATTGGATTTTTCTGACGTCGAACACAAGCGCGCTTGTCACAATGTTAGCTGCAAATTATTAGTTAGAATGCCAAGTTCTTTTAGACACAAGGTTTCATTTAAAAAGTTCAAAAAAATCCGATTTGATCGATAAGAGTCATGAAAACAAAATGAATCATCCCTCCATATTGAACTCAATTTAGACAGTAAAAAAAGAAAACAAGTGGTACCCAAAAGTGACAGAATTTCATAAAACATTTTAGGGTGTGTTGAGCACTCAACACTGCCTACCAAACAAAAGAGCTATATATTGATGAACAAAAGAGTGAAGTAGATAACACTAAGAAGAAATATTCATCAAGCAATGATCCTCTTTGCAAAATGAAAAAAAAAAATACTTGAACAGAAATCGTGAAAGAAGGCAATCACTGCAAATCCTTTGCAGCTCATGAATCTCCTACCCATGAACATCCATTAATCCTCAATGTCTTAAATTAATTCAAGAAAGATTCAAATGTAAAATGGAAAACAGAGAAAACACAATCTGATAGTAACAACTCTCATGAATCTCTGATGGAAAAAATGTTACATTCTGATATGCACACCAGGCTTATAAATCATCATACACAACTAAAATTCCTCCATATCTCTCCTAAACCAAGCCCCTTATTTGGAGTCTTATCCCTCATTAAATAGAAAATTACATCAATAATATTTCTAGGAGGTAAAACTCTACTCCATGCATCGGATTCTATGCCTTAGAGATATGTGGCAAACATAAAATCCAACTAATTCCTTAATTCCTGGAAGCTGTCTTTTAGAATAAATGAAACTGCATCCAACTCATTGCATGGAGATTTAGTGGAGTTGAATCTTAGGTACAAGTATCCCTTAATGTTTAACAAATCTATGAGAACCCATTAGAACCTCCTTAGATAGGTGGCATCCCTCCTAAATCTCGTATTTATCAGACTGATAGAGTTTGCAGTGCAATTTTAGGTTTCGCTGCAAACTTTCTTGTAGTTGATGATTTCAACATTTCTTCAAAACCACTTATGGGTCGGGCTGATTTTTGGACATATAGTGGATGATATCATGGTTCATCGCTGAAAATGTTTTTATAAGAACCCAGATCGGAATTTAAAAGTTAGGATGAAAATAAGATTATGTTGTGTACTAATTTATTGTAAATTGTTTTGATTAAGTTTGCAGTGCATAGTCAAGTTTGCAGTGCACATTCAAGTTTGCAGTGCACAGTTAGGTTTGCAGCGCACAGTTAAGTTTGTAGAGCATAGTTGATTTTGTAGCGCATATTCAAGTCTGTAGCACACAGTTGAGTTTGCAGTGCATGGTTGAGTTTGCAGTGCACGATTGCAAATGAAAATGAAGATAAGAAATGATAATGCTTCCTTTTGAAACCAACCCTTAGAGATGTTGGATGATGGTTAGGTTCTAAGACAAAAATTGGTGCTAACATAACCCTTTTGGAAAATGGATAAATAGATCAATGTTTGAAGGAAAAGGGGTTCATATTTTGGGGAAAGAAAGCATAAGGACTGTAGCTGGATTTTCAAAGGAAACCTATTTAAGTTTCTTACCCGGTGAATATAACTATTGGTGACAGATTGTGTTCTCTTTCAAATATCTTTACCTTCTTGTCTTATTTTGATGCAAATTTGGAATTTGTACAATGTGCATTTCCTTTTCCTTTAAGCTATTATTTTAATCAATCTTTTTACTATCATGCAACGTGACAATCAGCTATTGCTTTACTAAAAAGATTAGTTATATTGCAACCTATAGGATTATTTGTATCCGGGTATGTGTTTTAGGCCTTGAAATATTATTTTAAGTCTGAAATTTCGCACGGCAGGTAACTCATTGTATTTCTTGTTGTATTTCCTTTGTTTATTTCTTCCATATATTTATCTATTCATCACTATGTGTGCCACCAACTAAAACAAACCTTTGCAGTGATAGTCTCAGATAGCCCAACTATGTCCCTATCCTTTAAAAACCCATCTTTAAACTGACCAACAAAAGCATTTCATAAAAACCTAATCATCCCAAAATTTGAGGTGGCCTAGCTCTACCCTTTAGCAGTCACGTGCAGACCTTAGGACCAAGAATTTCCACATTGATCCATATTATGCTAAGAATGAAATGAGATACAAAGTAAAATATAGAAAAAACATAAAAATACAATGAAACCCAATTTCCATTAATGAATAAAATAGCGGAACAATGTAGAACACAAACTGGATAGAATGGGGCAGCTTATCTCTAAAGAGAAAGAGATGTTGGTTATGCTTCATTCGCAACAAGATTTACATCAAACTCCATTGCATGCTTAAAATACCTCCTTCACCTTGATTATATGTGACAGAGTGAGAGGAGAATAATTCCCATGATTCCTGTGGAATAAATTGGTCTAAGTTTACAAAATGCAATAGGAATGTAAAACAATAGGGCTTCCCGAGAGGTCACCCATCCTAGTACTACTATATCCCAAGAACACTTAACTTTCAAGAGCTAATGGGATATAATGCATTAGTCTTGTAAGAATTACATTACATTACAAAATGGATATGGACTTACATTACATTCCCCATCAAAAGGGTGAATATCATGGTTTATCAAAACCATAGGCTCAGAAACATGCATTCAATGGAGAAGGTGGATGGTCACCGAGATCTACTTGGATCAATCCTTCTCCATTAGGAATCAATGGCCCCCATTGTGTCAAGTTTCCTTGGGAGATGGAGAAAATTTTGTTGGATCTTAACTTTGGTGAGTTTCTTTCCTTGCTAAAGTAGTTTTCCTACTTTTAATTGTCTTGTGGAAGGATGTCATGAACATGTTGGTGGAGGTGATGGATCTATTCAAAAAATATATCTACATGATTTTCCTAGGTCCGAGTGTGGGAGAAATATGTCGGTAAATATGTAGCAAGAATATTTATATTAATGGGAGCTAATGGTTGGAACCCAAGAACAACTAAAAAGAGTTGTGGCCAATAGAGTTATGTTAAACATATGGAAGACTCTAATTATCTGGAAGGGACTGTCTATATATTAGAACATTGGTTAAGGGATCATTGGGCACCAAGTCAATGGAATGTGGTATGTGGTAGTGTAGAGGCACCCACGTAGGTGAAGAAGAAATATTTGCATGCTTCTCTACAATATTTTTTACCTTCTTCTGTTGGATAGAAAGGTCTTGGGCCTAGGATATAGTGGTTAGAGTGACCTTCTATTCACCCTTTGACTGGATCGTGAAGAGGGAAATTTTTTTTATCTGAGATATTTCTTTGTGGAACTATTTTTCCAAGAGAAATGAAGTGGTAATAGTGAGAGCTACCTTTGGTACCCTGTAGATTTGACATCCTAGAGTAACAATGACATTGTGGGGCCGAGACTCATAGATAGAGTGACATTTCCACATATATGGTTGTCCCAAAATAACATCATAGACTTCAAGTGGGGAAACATCACAAAATACCTCATCCTTGAAGGGATTTATTCCATAAGACAGACATCACTGTTGGCTGGGGAAAATGTCTCATAGCCGACTCAACCATCCAATGGTATATGGTTAGGGGTGTGGAACCATTGACAAATTCAATCTATTGACAACCTCGGTTGAGATCAGGTTCTTTTTACTCCCACTATAAACAATGAAATGTAGTGGGCTCCCCTTTACGCACATCTATGAGTGGAAGAGGAACTCCCCCTCCTTAGTCTCATCTAGTTCTTTTGGTTGTATTTTTGTGGCTATGATAGTAGCAGTGGGTTTTTCATCAATGATCTATTTCCCTTTATTGTGCTCTGAATTAGAGTCCAATTCAAGTTCTAATTATTTTTCTTTGGTCTTGACCCCCGATGATTCTCCTTTAGAGAAGGTTATCCTATTATTTAAGGGGTTATTGTTCAACATATCTATATTATCTATATTGGATTTGTGCTCTGGATAACTTCAGAAAGATTGACAATGTCTAAATACATTGTTACAATACCTAATCATAGTACATTGTGATCAGAACATCGTAATGCATATTGAACATAATGTCTTACATTTCAACTACTACATGATAATGACCAATCTGGTTCTTTATTTATATCCTCAAGATCTAACCAACTACCTTTTGTTTATTGCATGACCAAACCAACGGTCTAGTGCTAATGTGAAATGCATAACCAAAGGTGGAATTCTAATCATCATTATCGCATATCTAGTCAAAGTTGGTGAAGCCAACTAATGAATATTAACTTTGAAAATATTTGATACCAAGATGAGAGGTACCCTTGCAATAAAAAACAATCCTTTTGATATCTTTCCATTGGCTTTCTCTAGGATCTTTCATAAACTGAGATACCACACTAACAACAAATGAAATGCCAGTTCGACCATGAGTGAGATAAATAAGATTGTCGACCAATTGTTTATAGACAGTAGCATTGACTTTGGGAGAATAATAGTTTTTACTTAGCTTAAATCTATACTGGAAAGGAGTAGCACATGTATTACAATATTCCATCTTAAAACGTGTCAAGAGATCCATTATATATTTAGATTGAGAAGCAAATAAACCATTAGAAAGAGGTAAAACTTGAAGACCCAAAAAATAATGCAAAATATCAAGATTTGCCATGTCAAAGGAGTCAATTACAAGTTGTTTCTTCAATCTAATAATGAAATCAATGTTATTTCTAGTTATGACAATATCATCAACATATAAATAAATAATCATGGTGTGTCCATGAGTATGGAGGAAATATAAATTGTCATCATATTCACAACATTTGAATCCAAGATGAAGGAAGAAACAATCGATCTTAGCATCCCAAGCTTGGGGAGTGTTATCACTGAAAAATCATCTACAACATTGCACACAAATGGTTAAAGAAACACATCAGTGCCAACAACAATTAGTCCACCTACAACACTGAAATTCATTCAAAAGGAAGAAAACTATACAATTGGGTCAAAAATTGAAATGCACAGATTCACCAAACGAAGTGTGTGCACAGTGCGCAGTGTGCATGGGCCAACACAACCCTCGACACGCACAATGTACCAAGTGAGTGACTATGTATGAGAAAATCTGCGCACTTCTCTGAAAGACGCATTTACGGATCTTGTCGCCCCCTCAACCACTTATGGACCAACCCCCAACATGATTTGACCCTCATATCTGTGCGAAATCCAAATGGGGGGTTGGTCAAGGACTAGAGGGTGCCCTAAAAGGCCCCTTGTTCACACTATGAACCAATTACATTTTTCCATGTATGAATGCTATAAATAAGAGCCATGGGTGCACTAAGAAACAAGGATCTTCATAGTATTGTTATTCTGCAAGAATTCTCCCTTGATAATTCTCTTTTCTCTTTGGAGCCTTCAAGCACCATTGAAATAGGCCATTCCAATCACTTCTTAAGGGAATAGGCATTGTTGTTATTCACCATTTTCCATTTCTTCCATTGTATGAAGAACTCTCCATTAGGGAACTCAAGAGCCCTCCCAAGGAGGAAGAGGGGACTCATAAGTCCCTATTTTTCTCTACGGTGTTTTGCCTACTAATATATTGATCCATTGGTAGATATATGTTGGTAATTGTTTGATTTTCATGGTTCTAAGTTTCCCATGCTTTCTAACATTTATTTCTTAGTTGTTTTAGTTTATTTCTTTGTTTATACATGTGTTTGGATTGTTTAACCCACTCACAAACTTATGTCTTGTCTAACAAGCTCATTTTCACACATCAAAATTACTCACTTCAATGATGACCTATTTTCGTCATTTCAAGTGTCGCAAGTGTCGCTTTTTATCCATAAGTGTCGCAAGTGTCACAGACATCATACAGTCATCTTGCCCATGTTGTGTCTTGAGCAACATCACAAGGACACTTGAGACACCCTCAAAGACTGGTTTAAGAAGGAAAAATCATCTGATGAAGATTACAAAGCATTTACCATGGAAAAGACCACTTAAAAATTATTTTTGAAGGGCAACGCTCTGTGCACCCTTTTGGGGGAGCGCTGGAATATTTGAGCAAATTTTGGGTTTTTGAGAAAAATCAGGGAAAAATCCCCTTCATCTTGGAAATCAGTTGGATTCGAATCTGAGGTCAAATCTAGATCTTAGGGAGGATCCACAACTAAAGGAGAAATATCCTCAACCTATCCCAAGAAGATCTAAGTTGGTTGGGCCTCTCCAAGCTTATATAAGGAGGCCTTCTCATGGTAAAATCACATGGCAGTTTAGAGGCATCAAACTTATGATCTCATAAGGGAGATTTATTAGTGAAAGTTACAATCATTCTGATCTTGGAACTTTTGAGAAAGGGTCTGGACAAAGAGATCTTGGTGAAGCTGTTGCATCTACATCTATGGTTGTAAGCACTTTGCTTTGTTTTCATTAATATAAATATGTATTTTGCCTGTTTCCTTTAATTTTGTGTATGTTTCATCAACTTGTTTCTTTTGATGGATCTATTATGAAGCTAATCATGGTAGAGTAGGAAGTATGTTTCGTTGTTGTTGCTCATTGTATTGCAGGACCTTCTGAAGGACTTGGAGATCAAGATCAGCCTGGATCAAGAAAGGAAAAACATCGGTAAAGGTATTTAAATTTCTTTCTTATTCTTCCTTGAATAGTTTAGCTTCATGAAAAGGAATGTCAGTGTCCACATTAGCACCTTTCTCTCTTGGTTTTAGGGGTCTAGTATCCAAAAGGAAATCCACTTGTCCGTAGGGGGATTTTCCTGTAACAGAAATTGGTGACTCCACTGGGGAAGGAACTCCTATTTTTATTTCCTTGGTTTTTTCCTACCATTTTACCACCTTTCAAATCACTTTTACTAGTTTTTCATCATCCATTTTCCTTCGCCTACCTTCACTAGCAATTTCACCAATTTTTGTGCATTCTGGGTGAGTTTTTCTTCTTTTTTTTTACTGTTTTTTGAATTTTTGGGTGGCTCAACGCCCCCCTGTAGGACATACTAGAGTGCCAACGCCCCGCTACAATGTCTTAGAGAGCTTTGCAACACTCTGTGCACTCTTCTGGGAGAGCGCTAGTCTCGTTTTTTAGAGTTTTTGCCTTCTTTTGCTCAGTCTTTTGCAGCCTTTTTGTAGAGATCTTTACCCAGAGTATGTGGTTGGTTTGTGAAGTTGTTTGGATTAGTTTTTGATGGTTTTTTATGCTTATAACTCCCTATTGTCTTTATTGGATCTTAAAACCTTTTTCAGAAATGTGAAATTGCCTTTTCTAGCTGCTTTTTTGACAGGACAATTTTGAGTGATATCTCTTTCTCCCTATCATTTATTAGATTTTTCTCTGCATTTTATTGTATTCCTTGAATGATTGATTGGTTGTAGAATCCTTTATGGTGTTATTTATTGTTAGAACAAGTTTCTACTTGTTTTCTTTCATACCTCACTACCTTGAGTGCGTGCTTTGTTTGTAGCCTTTTTGCTTCGTGTCTTTTGCATCTACATTTGACTCTTTCTCCTGATTGAAAGTAGTAGAACATAAAAGGATTGGTATTTACTTTATGTATACATCATAATAAAAAAAAAAGATAAATGAATTCTTGTTTTTGGGTAGTGAAACTAGCTTGCATTTGAAGTAGTGGAATTGCATGGTTTTTGGCTTTTTTGGGACATTGTGCATCTGTAATGATGAATGTTTTATCCTTCTCATAGCATAGCTTTCATCGAAATGAAAATATTGCATATTCATATCTTTGCATAGCTTTCAAGTCGGTCAAAACACCATATTGTCCACACCATTTTCCTTTTGAGTAACAACAAACTTAAAAATAAAGCGTTAAACTAAAAATTGATTAGACATTTTTATATTTTCTGGTAGCAACCCTACATTAGATTAGTTGTAGGGATTTGGAATAGGTGTGAAATATAAATTTCCAAAGCTACAAACAAACATAGGATCTTTTGTTAGGGAGTGGTGAAATCCAATTGATACATTTTGTCCTGGGAAGCCCTTCTCACACAAGGGTCAAACCTGAGGTCGCATTAAGACTAGCAGAGTTACTCACCCTGCGTTGTTGGTCTTGGTGTAGAGATTGTGTGTATTATGGGGATCGCTTGAAGGTATACCCACAATAATGAGTGGAAGCCTTTCAAGTTGATTTTGGGCCAGATACACTTCCCTTGCACGTGGATCGGACTATCGATTGTTTCCCCAGGCATCACTATTGTAGTTGGTAACCTTAGTGGCCTATCTCTTTAGGGTATTTACACAAGGTGATTATGGAGGGGCAAGTCTTCACGGTACCTGGAATCGGCATTAGCCAAACTCACTTGGGCTCGTTGGATGGTATACCCACGTTTATGTGTGGGATATTGCACCAAGGTGTAAGTCCATTAAGCAGGTCGTCAACATAACTTTTCCACCCTCTCTATCTCATCTTATTACTTTGTTCCTACGACGTTGGATTTCATAACCAACTAGTGTGCTCATTGTGAGAAGGTTTTGTTTGCTTGCTTGCTTACTAGATTTTTAGCGTGAGCTATTTGTTCTCCCTAGCAGAATCTAGGTTGGATCTTTATTTTTATGGCATCAGTTCTCGGAATGACCAATCAAGGAACCCCTTTGCTAGGGGAAACCTTTGTTTTTCCTTCTTACGAAAACGTTGATCCTCCTTACATCGCTACTTTGAGCCTTCCAGGTCTCACAATTGGGTTACCGGTATGATTGTTTTCCACTTCGGTGATATCGAATGTAGGTGCTTCAGATGTAATCACACCACCCACAAATCAACCTCATTTCGACCTTTCTCCTTCTTCGCCCATCAGATTTCCTTCCATTTCTCCTTCTTCACCTAGTGAAAGCTCTAAAGCGAGTAGCCAGGTTGATACGAAGAAGAAGAAATGGAAAGAGAAGAAGAAGAAGATACAGAAGGGGACCAAGCCTCCAACTACATCAGATGTTGGATCCAAGCAACCAACTATTGTTAATTGTACTGGGAACATTGATGAGGTTGACAAGATTAAAACGAAGAATCTGAAAACCAAATTCCCTTGCAGTCTTTGTAAGGGTGACCACTTTCTAAGGGATTGCCCTGGTCTTCCCAAGGTCTTATAAATCTGTTCCTCCACGTCATCAGCCCCCTCTGGACATGATGGTGATGCCCCATCAACTAGTGACGTTGAGGTTGGTAAGAAGAAGACAATTGTCAAGTTTCCTTGCATGTTATGAAAAGGTGATCATTACTCTCACTTTTGTCCTCGTATGGACGAGGCTTCTTCTCTTTTGGAAAAGATTCAACTCCCAACTGGTTATCATAAGTTTTCCCCCAACCCATCGTTAGTTGATGGAATAGTCAATCTGGTTCCATCCCCGGTCAGTCCGGCTGATCAGGTGGTCAATCTAGTTTCATCCTCGGTTGAACCACTAACCAAAGTAGTTGATCCAGTTCCATCATCGATCAGCCCCACTTTTCATCTGAAAAGTGAAATCCAAGTGACTGATCTAGTCCCATCATTGATCAGTCCCACCCTTCATCTGAAGAGTGCCAATGTGGTCAATCCCACTCCTCCTCTAATGAGTGCCAAAGTGGTTTCTCCGGTCCCTTCATCGGTCAATCCTATTGATCATATCATCAATCTGGTCACATCTTCAGTTGAACCAGTTGACAAAGTGGTTGATCCGATCCCATCTTCAGTCAATCCCTCTCTCCCGTTAGAGAGTGCAACCCAAGCGGTCAATATGTTTCCAACTGTCGGCCCCAAACATAGTTACTAACTTAACGAGAACTGTGACCTCAAAACGAGAACTTTGGCCCTTAAAACCCATATTTTTGCGTAAAAAACATGAAAATCAACCCCCAAATCAAAAAAGTGGTGCTACCGGTAGCACCATTTTTTTAAACGTGGACAAAATTACAACATTTTTCAAACATGGCCTTCGAAACTCAGACAGTAGGTCAAAAAAACCTTAAAATCAACACCTAAATAAAAAAGTGATGCTACGTAAAAAAAAAATGTTTCTTGGTAAACGTGAAAAACATAGTTATTTATTACCTAATTGAAATTGTGATATTGACAACAAAACCCTATGTAAATAAACAACCCAAAATTGAACTCTAAATGGTCCCTTGAAAATTTATTTACAAATTTCATTTTTTATTTTTTTAATTTACATTAAAAAACAAATAAATAGAAAGAATAAAATCTTCACAAATATATTTTTTTTTAAATGACCAAAAAACACATTTAAAAAAATATATTATAAATTCAATTAAAAAATAGAAAAAAAAGATTAAAAAACAATGTGAAAAAGAAAAATAACTAAAAAGAAACAAAAAAATAAATAAAATTTTCCTCCAAAAACAATAATTTAAAAAATAATTGTATATTTGTTTTACAAAATAATCATTAAAAAACCTTTAAAATGTAATTTAAAAAAAAATAAACAAAAAATACTTTAAAAAGGCAAAAAATCATAACAAAAGTCAACAGAAGAAAGAGAAAAAA
>ML778597.1:83590-124099 GCA_009831015.1 Picea engelmannii | reverse complement strand
CAACACTTGCAGGTGTTTGAGGTACCTGCTGCTCCTGTTGTTGTACATTTTGATTTTCTGGTTCCTTTGGAATTTCTTTTTCAGTGATCTCATCAAGCACTGTGTATTCTTGTTTTTCTTTTTCCTGTTTCTTTCCCTGCAACAGATCTTTGTACATGACCTTCTTATTGAATATGACATCTCTACTCCTAATGATTTTTTTATTTTCATAATCCAATAAGTGATAACAAAAATCATTAACACCATATCCAATAAAGGTACACTTCTTGGATTTTTCCTCAAGCTTTGTTCTATTTTCTTTATCAATATGGACAAATGCTTCACAACCGAAAGTTTTCAAAAAAGAATAGTTTACCCTTTTTCCTGTCCATTCCTCCTTTGGAATTATACCATCCAAAGAGCTTGAAGGTCCTCTATTTATTAAGTAAACAACAATATCTACAACATCTTCCCAAAACTGTAAGGGAAAACCAACATGCAATCTCATACTCCTTGCACGATCCATGATTGTCCTGTTCATCCTTTTTGACACACCATTTTCTTGTGGTGTTCTTGGAACTGTCTTCTCTCTACGAATCCCATGGTATGAAAAGTAATCATCAAACTCCTTGCTGCAATATTCACCTCCATTATCTGATCTGAGACACTTCAACTTTTTTCCTATCTCATTCTCAATCAAGGCTTTCCATTTCTTAAAAGTATCAAAAACATCAGATTTTTGTCGAATGCAATAAACCCAAGTTTTTCTAGTTGCATCATCAATAAAAGTAATATAATAAAGGGAGCCACCAAGAGATGATACCTGAGTTGGTCCCCATACATCTGTATGCACAAGCTCTAACCTTTCACTCTTCCTTTCTTTTCCGACTCTGAGAAATATGACTCTCTTATGTTTTCCATAAACACAATGCTCACAGAAGTCCAAATCAATTTGTTTAAGATTTGGCAAAAAATTTCTTTTGTGAAGTATCTGCATCCCCTTCTCACTCATGTGTCCAAGACTATGATTCCATAGTGTTGTATCCACTCCTATAGAAGCTAAAGAGATAGAAGAGTCAGTATTACCAGTACATAAATACAATGTACCTACCTGTTGGCAACAATAATATAATTTCTATTGTTTGTAAGCTGCCTACACAGGGTCTCTAAATTTTCATTACTTGTCATGAGCATTCTCACTAAACGACACTTTTCACTTGTCTCTTTTTACATATCTTCCTTTCGAATTTTTTTTTCATGACTGCAAGCATGAAAAATCGTGGTTGGAATTGACATTTTGTTTTGATTTGAGATTAAAGGAAGACTGCTCATGTGGTTTATTATAGAATTGTCATATTTTTGCTATGAACATGATTGTTCTCCTTGTTTATAACCCCTTGGTTCTAAACATGCCTTGGTTGCATAAGTGAAAGACCTCCATTAATTAATATTCGATTGATATTGATGGAGTTTTGATTCATGAAACTTTGAATTATTCAATTGTTATTCGATGCACTTACCTTTGTGATTAATCTATGGATACGTGTACTATGGTTTTCAAAGTGCTCTGATCCTAATACGTACCCAATGCCAAGGTGGCATATGAAGTACAACATGCCATTACTCTTCTGTATGGTCTCGGGTTTCACGATTTTGTTCCCATGCATGGTGATTAATGCCTCTACTTACTGTTTGAACTGTCATAGCATTGTTTTGTTGAGGCTCGGGGCTATGGCTATGTGGATTTTTATCAAACCCTATCTGTGAGTTCTATGTTGATTCCCTTATGTTCGCCATGGCTCCAGTGGTAAGGATCGAGCCGAATGGCATCCAAACCTTGCTATCGTATGATAACGCCAGGGACGATTTAGAAAAGAACGGTTGGCATTTGTTCATTGAAAATTTTAAGGGTTTCAATCTTCGAGTTGCTCGAGAATTTGTCTTGACCTTCGATGGTTGCAGGGAAAATATAGGTGACGTGCAGTTAGAAGTAACAAAAGAGGTTTTAAGCCAAGCCACGAGTTTACCAGCTGTCGGGCAAAAATGGTTCAAGAATGTAAAAGTTGAAGAGGTCCCCTGGACTTTGATGTTCACCTCACAGAAAATTACTAGTTGCGATCGAGGTATGCCAGTCTCATATTTAAAACCTAGGTGGCATGATCTACTTGCTATTTTGAAACAATTCATTACATGTGAAGGAAGATTCGGATTAGTTTTCTTGTATCATCTTCACTTGCTTATGAGTTGCATTGGCTTCCCATTGAATATACCCTACTTCCTGCTTAGAAGTCTGTACAAGATGGGAAAATGGTTTAAGAAGAAGAGGTATGATTCGAGTTTATTCCATAATGGTTTAATTGAAATTATCCTTGTGCATTAGTTGCAATTACAAAACGATTGTTGGGATGCATTTATTTCACGAAATGGCTTTGGCAACAGTGAGTTGGGACAGGTTGATAAACCGGTCATTGTTGAAACCCTTGTGAACACTACAGCCTCTTCTCCATCGCTCCTTCCCTGTGATATTTACCCTAATAATGAACCCTCGAACTACCTTGATGTCACTCGACAGGACAATCAACTGGGTTCACATCCAAAGGATAGCACTAAAAAAGTTATGAAACCTACAAGGAAGAAGCATACGGGTAGTGTCGATGTTAATTTTAAGAATAAAAGGGCTAGTCGTTTGATCTCACGAAGTGTTTGAAATAAAATCAAACCCTCTGCAGATACAAACAACATGATTAATGTGAGCGAAGATTCAGACTCGGAAATCGAAATATTCCTGGCTTAAGAGGACCCTATGTCATACGGGCTCTATCCTGACACACCCTATGACTATGTAAACAACCTACCTCCTTGTCTAAAGGATAATCCCGAATATCATAGCATCCAACTCTGTGACAAGCCTACCTTTTGCGTGGACGATTTTCCAACCCTTAATGTTGTCAGTTCCAATGCACAGTCTTTACAGCCACAGTGTGATGAGTGTCGTTCTTGGATAAACAGGTATTATACTGATGTGCCTCTGTTACAGTCTCGACTTCAATATTTAAAGACCAAGTGGATTTGTTGACAAACGATAACAATAGACTCCAATCCATAAACCAAGCGAAAGAGAAACACCTAAAAACTACAGGATCTGTCATTTTCAAGAATGTAGAGGCAGCAACAGCAATCGTAAACTCCAAGAATGCTTGATATGTTTTAATTCCATGATTTGAGGTATGATCTTTTTAAATTATAGCATGATTTTGTCTCTCTCAAGTTAGGATATACGATTTGATTGAATAGATTATCTTTCTTATAAATATTAGTTTGTTTTATTTATTGAATAAAATATGATTGTAGTTGTTATTATAACTAGCTAAAGAATCGTAAGATTCTGTAGCCAGTTAGTAAAATTCGAATTGCTTGATTTGACAATTGAAAACATATCTAAAATTTTCCCATTTTCATTTGTTTTTAGGAACCCATGATTTCCAAGGGGATATGAGGCACTTTTGAAGATCTCCCAGCCATATCAACTTTGTGTTTTTAGTAAATAGATTAGGCTGTTGGTATTTTTATTTAGTGAAATCAGGGAGGTTGCATCCCCCATATTTTTGAAACAGATTTGATATTATCAACAGGAAATAGTTTTGTTTCCTGGAACCTATATAAGCATGTTATTTTGTACACATTTCATCATCTCTGCCTGGGCCAAGACTATGGATTTTTCATTTACAGACTTGAATGAAATATAATACTCGTCACAACTTCAATTTTTCCGTATTGTGGTTTTATTCAAGTCATGTTTATTTCAATTTGTAAATAGATTATGATTGCTTTCGCTGTCATGGTTTTATACAAGTTGGTATGATAAAATTTTATATATTATCCATGTTTCATGTTCCAGATTTAACACACAATAATCATTTATTCAAACTTGAATTAAGAGATTTATCTTTATCTTTGATTAAACGTTTATACACAAGTTCTCACAACAAGATTTATCTTAATGTGGATGCTTGTAAAATTATGAGATTGTTGTGATCATATCTTTTATGTGTTCTGTCATTCGAATTCCATCATTACTGCTTCACATTTATTAGAAGCAATTTCAGGATTTGCTGCAGGTTTACCTCGTCAGATAGGGTGAATGGATGCTACACATTGAACAGATATTGGATGCGATAACAGGTCAACCTGTTATTTAATTTCATTAGTATAATAGATATAGAAGTTCCTTGTAGTTAAAACACTTTTTATCATCTATTATTTCTTTTAATTAGACAGTTTGATATTCGATTTCTTTTATATAAACATTATAAGAAAAAAAAATCAAAAATAACTTTATTGTTGTTCTAAAAAAATCAATTTACATTTGATTTTCACGGATTTAGATTAAAATTTGTAGTTTGTACATATTATATATATATATTGGAAATAGAATTATATGTATATATTGTGCATATTATAAGTAGAATCATTTCATAAATATTAATTAGTTAAACTGTAGATATATATTAGATGTATATATATTTTTCAGCGAGTGTTATTTATTAAGTTATTGTATTTTCTTTAGTTATATTTTTCGCTTTCTTTAGGACTTAGATCGGCCAACGGAGTTGCTAAACCCATCGGAGTGAATTAATCCAAACGGTTTTGGTTAATTAGACAACCCCAGACCGAATTCACTTCTCCAGTTGACGAGCAATCAATTTCGCTCGTCAACAAATGGTGCTAGAATGAAGGCCTGCAAACTATTAATGGCACGAGGAGGTCGTAAGACTCCCCCCCCCACCTACCCGCTCACCTATAGTAACTAGAAGTCGTTCAGATGACAACATTGTCCCTCAAATAACAACCACATCAAACAACGATCTACGGATCAGGGTTAACCAGTAACTCCAAATCCTTCGGGTGGTGATATACAAGAAATTGTTCGTCAATCTCTCATAAGAACGCACAGTGCCTTAGCCTGTATAAGAAAACCAAACTGACCTTTGAATCAACCATTAGAATTATCTGATATCAGAGAACAACTTGGAAGTACTGACCTTACCTTAAACCCTACAGATCCAATCCTCAGTCGTGCAGTAGGAGGATCTGCTATTCCACCATCACCACCTCCTTCAACTCCTTCTTCTTCTGGAGAAGAATCCTCTGACGAAGGCAGTTCCTCATCCTAGCCTTCGACACCACCCACACCTATGGCCAATCCGAACAATGCCACTAGACCCTGGCTCGACCAAGATGCAGTGGCCATACCTGGGCCTCAGCATCCTTTTCCCAAACACTCGGATAAATGGCTCCCTAAATTTGACTCGAACTCCAAACAGATAGTCGAAGATCACATCAAAAAGTTTATGTTAGCCATTAGACTCTGTAGTGTTGAGCACGAAGACGTAGTTTGTAGATTGTTTCCCTACACCTTTGAAGGCAATACCTCTACCTGGTACTTTTCCCAACAGCCCCACATCATCATGTCATGGGAAAAATTTGAATCCTGTTTCCTTGAGAAGTTCGGAGACGACAAGTCTCCTGAAGTTCTAGTCATGGAGCTTTCTAGTTTAAAAATGAACCCCAAAGAAAATATCAAAGACTTTAATCAAAGGTTCTTAACACTAAAGAACCAAATCCCCATAGATTCGATGCCCGCCGAGAATCTTATTGTCACATACTACACGAAAGCATTACATCAAAACATATCCATTTGGGTAAAGAGATCCAAGAAAGCCACGTTGTTAGAAGCCTTCAAAGAGGCCAGTCAGATCGAGAAAGACATTCTCAGTTTAAAAGACACTACTAGCAACGAGATAGAGACTAGTTCATCTTCCAAGAAGAAAATCGAAATCCTTCCTAGACCTTCCCAAAACAAAGCTCAACCTAAGAGTTCATATTTAGAAAACTTACAAAAATTCGTTCAGAAATTGTCCAATCAAGTTATAGATTTGAAAAGGTAGGCTGAAGAAGCTTCTTCGAGAAAAGGGCCCTACAAACCCCCTTTTAGGAAGCCTTTTCCCACCAACCGACCTAATTCAAATACTGAAGGCTTGAATCTAGAAAGCCTGCAATTTGCTATTCAAATGATCCTAGAATCACACGATAACTTGATCCCTCCCAAGATTCCTGAAGAAGTAGTTGAACAAGAGACGGTAGAAGAAGATGAATCCTCTCCGAATATTTTCAGACATTTTTCGAATAGCGTTTTTCAAGCTAATTTCGAAACAGTGCATCCTTACAATACTAGGAGCAAGATAGCAAATAAGCCTTCTTCTGAAATTATGACGACTTTGCCAAAAAAACAATCTAAATCAACTGAGACTAAACAGAATTCAGTAAACCCAAGTTTAGATTATGATTTAATTGAAGATCTAAAAAAGCTTAGGGCTAATATCTTTATTTACAAATTATTAAAATTCCCTTCTCTTCTGCAAAAAATGCTACAGAATATTGTAGAGAACAACAAAAATAGCAATCCAAGCAGTAACAAAGGTGTTCAAAACAACCCCAAAATTCCTCAGAAGGCCTCTCCCAAAACTACATCTGAGCCTCATGATAAAAGAGACCTTCCTGTAAATAATGTAACAAATGTAGATAAACTAGTCTCAGAGCCTGCGATTAAAAAACAACAAACTTCTACTGTTAGTACTCACAGAAATGTCCCTCCATTTTTGTTGACTTTTGAAATTTTCAATAGGAATGTACATAACTGTATGGCAGATTCAGACGTGTCAACTAACGTAATGCCTTGGTTTGTCTGTCAAAATATCAATGCCGAAGTTTAACCATCCAGCCTGAAAATTATCCAGCTTGATCGAACTAGTGTTAAAGTGATAGGCGAATTAAGAAATGTGCTTATAAGATTGTCATCTAATCCTAAAGTTCATCAAGTCATTGATATTATCATTGTAGATATTCCAAAAGTTTATGGTTTGTTTTTAAGTAGAGACCGTTCGGAACAATTACATGGTTATTTTGCAACAGATTGGTCTCACTTGTGGCTGCCCGAGAATGGAAAGCCCAACAGAATCAAGGTAAATCGTGAACGTTATATAAAGTTCACGGTGACTGATTTAAATGATCCCAATGAACCATTCACTCATGCTACCAATTTGCCTGAAATATAGGGGATGGATACTTTTTTCGGCAATTTCATGGATGAAACTTCTACTATCACTGACCCAGAACAACAGTATGAAATTTTGACATATACACATCCAACAACTTCCTCGCAGTGGTCACATGCAACCGACGAAAATCAAATATGGTCTCTGTACTTTGATGGGTTAAAATCTAAGGAAGGATTTGGTGTAGGGTGTGTGTTCATCGATCCAGCAGGTAATAAGACTCTGATTGCTTGTCAGTTAGAATTCGAATGTATGAACAATACAGCCGAATATGAGGCACTTATGCAAGGCCTCAGAAAAGCATTAGATTTGAACATTCAAAATTTGACTGTCTTTGGTGATTCGGAAATCATGGTTAGACAGGTAAAAAATTATATCCACTGTTTACCTCCGCACCTTAAAAGCTATCAAACTGAGGTATGGAATTTGATGAACAATTTTTTTGCATTTAACATAAATTCTATTCCTAGATTGAATGATTCGGAAGCTGATTTGTTAGCTAATGTCGCTTCAAAACTTTTTCCTACAGAAGGCTTATCTCCAAATGCATTTTTTGTCAAACTGTTGTTCAGACCATCTGTCCCAGACAACATAACGAATTGGAGAGTCTTCGATGATGATCAACATATTATAAGTTTTCTGCATATGGAAGAAACTTTCCAGGCTGCGGTGATCAACGAAGGTACTCACAACGAAAATCTTCATGACTTTACGGTAATACCAGATCCAAGATCCCCAGAATCTTCATCAGACATGGTAAACTCTATCCCAAAATCTGTGGTTAGATTAGAAAAATTTTATGATCTTCACGACAAGTTCAGAAAATCAATGAACTGTAAAACAAATAGTTCCTCTGTGACGCATGAAAAAGTAAATTTGGGAACTAAAGACAATCCACAGTGCATTAATTTAGGGTTGGGGTGTTCTAAGAAAGAAAAAGTAGCATTTATTAAGTTGTTTAAGGAATTCAAAGATGTTTTTTCCTCGACATACGATGACCTAAAAACCTTTGATCCTAACATCATACAACACATTATTCCCATGAAACCCCAAACCCAACCTTTTCAACAAAAGTTAAGGAAAATGCACCCAAAACTCGAACCAACGGTCAAGAAGGAATTAAACAAACTCCCGAATGCTAAGATAATTTTCCCAGTTAGGCATACACAATGGGTCTCTAATCTTGTCCCTGTCAGAAAGAAGAGTGGTGAAATCTGACTATGTGTCAATTTTTGAAATCTTAACCGAGTGTCTGATAAAGAAAACTACCCTATCCCTCCCATGGAACAGATCCTTCAACAAGTATCTGGTTCTGAAAGATTATCCTTGTTGGATGGTTTTTCAGGGCACAACCAAGTCCTTATGTCTCCTCCAGACCAACTCAAAACCACCTTCCGCACTCCATGGGGCACCTATGCTTATAGAAAGATGCCCATTGGACTCAGAAACACTAGTGCCACATTTCAGAGAGCGATGGACATCGCTTTCCATGGCTTAATTAATCAATCTGTAGTAGTTTACCTAGATGACATCACTGTCTTCTCAAAAAATAAACAAGATCATCTAGCCCATTTAAGATCTGTTCTACAATGATGTCGTAAGTACAACATTTCTTTAAATCCTAAAAAATCTATCTTCACAGTAGAACAAGGTAAGCTCCTTAGATTCATTGTATCAAGCGAAGGGATGATTATCGACCCTGAAAGAACTCAATTCATTTCGAAATTGCCCCCTCCCTCATCAAAAAAGTCCATGCAATATTTCTTAGGTCAGATAAACTTTGTTAGGAGATTCGTCCCCAACTTTTCAAAAATGGAGACCATTACAAAACCTAATAAAAAATGATGTACAGTACCATTGGGGACCTTTAGAAAGCTAATATTTTGATTCAATAAAAAAGGCCATAATAGACGCTCCTTCTCTAATGAGCCCCGACTTTTCGTAAGACTTCACCCTCTACACATTTTCCTTTGATCGATCTTACGTTGTTGTCCTAACTCAAAAGAATGTTGAAAACAACGAGGTCCCAATTGCCTTTATGAGCTCAGCCTTCAAGGGGGAATAACTTAATTACCCAGCAGTAGATCAACAAGCCTATGCTATTTTCAAAGCAGTAAAACACTTTCAATCTTATCTATTGAAATCTAGGATGAAAATCATTGTCCCTTACCCGACTGTCAGAAATTTATTAGTACAGAAAGAACTAGGTGAAAAAAGGGCGAACTGGGTCACATACGTACAAGAATATGAAATAGAAATCACCCCAGCAGAAATTGTAAGAGGCCAAGGTTTATGCAAATTGGTCGTTGATTCAGTTGTAGGATAGCAAGAAGAAAATGATATGTTAAATCTAGGACAACACTATCAAAAACAAATCTGGTGTGCACAAAACCCTATTAATCCCTGGTATGATGACATAAATTTTTGTCTTATACACGGATCAGTTCCTCGTCACCTTGATCCCAAAAAAAGGAGAGCACTAAGATTAAAATCTACTTCCTTTCAACTGATTAATGGTATTTTGTTTCATCAAAATTTTTATGGAGTACTAATGCGCTGTCTTGAAAAAAATGAAGCAGAAAAAGTCTTATTGGAATTGCATGCAGGAGAAGTTGGTGGGCATTTTGGTGGAGACACCACCGCCCATAAAGTATTAAGAGCAGTTTATTACTGACCTACCCTTTTTAAAGATGCTCATTCTTTATGTCGCAAGAGTGTGATTTGTCAAAAAGCATCCAGACGGATACAGAAACCAGCTTTCCCTTTGCAACCAGTTTCGGTAGACTCCCCTTTTTAGCAGTGGGGTATGGATATTATAGGCCCAATCAATCTGCCATCCTCACAGCAACATAAATATATCATAACAGCCACAGATTACTTCACCAGGTGGTCTGAGGCTGCCCCATTAAAATCTTTAAATACCATCCAGGTAATATCCTTCTCGAATTCAAATATTATTACTCGTTTTGGTATCCCTGAATGCCTGGTATTTGATAATGCTTCTTATTTTTTGTCTCTTGAAATGAATGATTTCACTCTAGAAAAATGAATTAAATTAAAGTAATCTGCCAGCTATTACCCCCAAGGCAACGGTTTGGTAGAATCGACTAATAAAAATCTAATCAAAATTATCAAGAGAACGGTCTCTGAAAACCATAAAAATTGGCATAACGCATTGTTAAACGCAATCTGGGCTGATAGAGTAACTCCTAAAACTGTTGTGGGTAACTCACCTTTCTTTCTCGTTTACAGAAGGGAGGTGATTCTTCCACCACATGTCCTTCTTCCATCTCTGCAGTTATCGCAGAAAGTACATGAAGAAGATTGTCCCCCTTTGGAGAGTCGAATTAACGCTTTGTTAAAATTAGAAGAAGTGAGGGCTCAAGCAAAATGGAAATTGGATCAACATCAACTCATTGTTAAAAACTGGTTTGATTCCAATAATGCCTCTGACAAAAATTTTGAGGTAGGTGACCTTGTCCTAAAATGGGACAAACCTCATGAGGGAAAAGGAGAGCATACTAAGTTTCAGAACTTGTGGTTGGGACCATTTTTAATTGCTGAGAAATTGGGTCCCAGTTCTTTCTGATTACAGAACTTAGAGGGACAACCAGACACCTTTCCAGTGAATGGCCAAGCTCTTAAAAGGTACTTTTCCTGATCATGCTCCCATGTACACTGTGTAAATATTTTCTGTTTTGTTTGCTGTTTGTTTTTCTTTGCTGGCTTGTTTTGATTTTTCCTTTATTATTATCGGTCTGTCTTTTTGAAACAGACATGCATGCATCATGGACTAGCTCAAACAGAGAGAACTGAAAAATTTCCCCTCCAAAATGACTGTTGAAAGTTGTTTAAACATCAATTGTGGTATTTCTCTGAGTTTGCAGCCATGTTGAAGATAATTTGTTGTTTGAAAAACGTTTCTTGATTTCAATCTGCAACTGAAGGTATTCACGATCATACGTAAAAATTATTTTTACGCTGTCCCTGTTCCTTAAGAGAACAACTCATAGATGTCTCCCTGCTCTTGAAAGTCAATTTTATTAACAAACTATTTCTAGATCTTAATGAAGGACAGCTAAAAAGTTTCAAGGTCTGTGACATACTAAGATGTGTTTAAAAAATAGAATTTTCAGCGTCGCCCCGCTCTATTAAATATCTTTAAAAAACTAAATAAATCTTCAGAGAGCTGTGGGAAGTGCTTGTAAACCTGTCGGAATACTGAACAGGTCTGCTAGTAGCGGGTAAATGCATGCATGACGCCAAGATAACTTTGTTGGGGTACTGAACAGGCCCACTGGCAGTGAAGCAATGTCGGGTAAAAGAAAATTCTCAGATATGGATTCTTTCTAACCTTAAATGTCCTTCGTTCTGATATGGAACTTCTTGACATGATACAGATATCAGAGTCGGTTAATTGACATCCCTGTTGAGGCTATGGATGACTGCTGGCAGCAACAGCCCTGTCAACAGTATTGAAGATTTTAACTTTAATATCGTGACTCTCTTCTGTTAAGATTGTTGTCAGTTTTCATCTCTTTAAAAATAACAGTTGTCTGAAACTAGAATGCATTACAATTATTTACGATGTTCAGACAACTTTTCGGTTGTTTTCGATTCAAAGTTTTTTTTTGATTATCCTAATCTGAACTCGTCATTTGGTAGAGATAACTGCTTCTCCCAGCGTGTCACCATTGTTGACAGCAATAATATAATTTCTATTGTTTGTACGTTGCCTACACAGGGTCTCTAAGTTTTCATTACTTGTCATGAGCATTCTCACTAAACGACACTTGTCACTTGCCGCTCTTTACATATATTCCTTTCGATTTATTTTTTCATGACTGTAAGCATGAAAACTCATGGCTAGAATTGACATTTTGTTTTGATTTGCGATTAAAGGAAGACTGCTCATGTGGTTTATTATAGAATTGTCATATTTTTGCTATGAACATGATTGTTCTCCTTGTTTATAACCCCTTGGTTCTAAACATGCCTTGGTTGCATAAGTGAAAAAACTCCATTCATTAATATTCGATTGATATTGATGGAGTTTTGATTCATGAAACTTTGAATTATTCAATTGTTATTCGATGCACTTACCTTTGTGATTAATCTATGAATGCGCGTACTATGGTTTTCAAAGTGCTCTGATCCTAATATGTACCCAATGCCAAGGTAGCATACAAAGTACAGCGTGCCATTACTCTTCTGTATGGTCTCAGGCTTCACAATTTTGTTCCCATGCATGGTGATTAACGCCTCTACCTACCGTTTGAACTGTCATATCATTGTTTTGTTGAGGCTCAGGGCTATGGCTCTGTTGATTTTTATCAAACCCTACCTATGAGTTATATGTTGATTCCCTTCTGTTCTCCATGGCTCTAGTGGTAAGGATTGATCTGAATGGCATCCAAACCTTGCTATCGTATGATAACGCCAGGGACGATTTAGAAAGGAACAGTTGGCATTTTTTCATTGAAAAATTTAAGGGTTTCAATCTTCGAGTTGCCCGAGAATTTGCATTGACCTTTGATGGCTATAGGGAAAAGATAGGTGACGTGCAGTTAGAAGTAACATAAGAGTTTTTAAGCCAAGCCACGGGTTTACCAGCTGTCGAGAAAAAATGGTTCAAGAATGCAAAAGTTGAAGAGGTCCCCTGGACTTTGATGTTCACCTCACGGAAAATTACTAGTTGCGATCGAGGTATGCCAGTCTCATATTTAAAACCTAGGTGGCATGATCTACTTGCTATTGTGAAACAATTCATTACATGTGAAGGAAGATTCAGATTAGTTTTCCTGTATCATCTGCGCTTGCTTATGAGTTTCATTGGCTTCCCGTTGAATATACCCTACTTCCTGCTTAGAAGTCTGTACAAGATGGGAAAACGGTTTAAGAAGAAGAGGTATGATTCGAGTTTATTCCATCATGTTTTAATTAAAATTATCCTTATGCATCAGTTGGAATTACAAAATGATTGTTGGGATGCATTTATTTCATGAAATGGCTTTGGCAACAGTGAGTTGGGACAGGTTGATAAACCGGTCATTGTTGAAACCCTTGTGAACACTACAACCTCTTCTCCACCACTCCTGCCCTATGATATTTCCCCTAATAATGAAACCTCGACCTACCCTGATGTCACTCGACAGGACAATCAACCGGGTTCGCATCCAAAGGACAACACTAAAAAAGTTATGAAACCTATAGGGAAGAAGCACAAGGGCAGTGTCGATGTTAATTTTAAGAATAAAAGGGATGGTCGTTTGATCTCATGAAGTGTTCAAAATAAAATCAAAACCTGTGAATATACAAACAACACGATTAATGTGAGCGAAGATTTAGACATAGAAATCGAAAGATTCCTGGCTGAAGAGGACCCTGTGTCATACGGGCTCTATCCTGACACACCCTATGACTATGTAAACAACCTACCTCCTTGTCTAAAGGATAATCCCGAATATCCTGGCATCCAACTTTGTGACAAGATTACCTTTCGCGTGGACAATTTTCCAACCCTTAATGCTACCAGTGCCAATGCATAGTCTTTACAGCCACAGTGTGATGAGTGTCGATCTTGGATAGACAGGTATTATACTGATGTGCCTCTACTACAGTCTCGACTTCAATATTTAAAAGACCAAGTGGATTTGTTGACAAATGAGAACAATAGACTCCAATCCATAACCCAAGCGAAAGCGAAATGCCTAAAAACTACAGGATCTGTCATTTTCAAGAATGTAGAGGCAGCAACAGCAATCGTAAACTCCAAGATTGCTTGATATGTTTTAATTCCATGATTTGAGGTATGATCTTTTTAAATTATATCATGATTTTGTCTCTCTCAAGTTAGGATATACGATTTGATTGAATAGATTATCTTTCTTATAAATATTAGTTTGTTTTATTTATTGAATAAAATATGATTGTAGTTGCTATTATAACTAGCTACAGAATCATAAGATTCTGTAGCCAGTTAGTAAAATTCGAATTGTTTGATTTGACAATTGAAAACATATCTAAAATTTCCCCATTTTCATTTGTTTTCAGGAACCCATGATTTCCAAGGAGATATGAGTCACTGTTGAAAATCTCCCAGCCATATCAACTTTGTGTTTTTAGTAAATAGATTAGGTTGTTGGTATTTTTATTTAGTGAAATCAGGGAGGTTGCATCCCCCATATTTTTGAAACAGATTTGATATTATCAATAGGAAATAGTTTTGTTTCCTGGAACCTATATAAGCATGCTATTTTGTACACATTGCATCATCTCTGCTTGGGGAAAGACTATGAATTTTTCATTTATAGACTTGAATGAAATATAATACTCATCACGGATTTATCTTTTCCGTATTGTGGTTTTATTCAAGTCATGTTTATTTCAATTTGTAAATAGATTATGATTGCTTTCGCTGTCATGGTTTTCTACAAGTTGGTATGATAAAAGTTTATATATTATCCATGTTTCATGTTCCATATTTAACACACAGTAATCATTTATTCAAACTTGAATTAAGAGATTTATCTTTATCTTTGATTGAACGTTTATACACAAGTTCTCACAGCAAGATTTATCTTAATGTGGCTACTTGTAAAATTATGAGATTGTTGTGATCGTATCTTTTATGAGTTCTGTCATTCGAATTCCATCATTACTTCTTCACATTTATTAGAAGCAATTTCAGGATCTGCTGTAGGTTTACCTCGTCAGACAAGTTGACTGGATGCTACACATTGAATAGATATTGGATGCGATAACAGGTCAGCCTGTTATTTAATTTCATTAGTATAATAGATATAGACGTTCCCTGTAGTTAAATCACTTTTTATCATATGTTATTTCTTTTAATTAGACAGTTTGATATTCGATTTCTTTTTTATAAACATTATAAGAAAACAAATAAAAAATAGCTTTACTGTTGTTTAAAAAAAATCAGTTTACATTTGATTTTCACGGATTTAGATTAAAATGTGTAGTTTGTACATATTATATATATATTGGAAATAGAATTATATGTATATATTGTTCATATGATAAGTAGAATCATTTCATAAATATTAATTAGTTAAACTGTAGATATATATTAGATGTATATATATTTTTCAGCGAGTGTTATTTATAAAGTTATTGTATTTTCTTTAGTTATATTTTTCTCTTTCTTTAGGACTTAGATCGAACAACGGAGCCGCTAAACCCATCAGAGTGAATTAATCCAAATGGCTTGGGTTAATTAGACAACCTCGAACCGAATTCACTTCTCCAATTGACGAGTGATCAATTTCGCCCGTCAACACTACCTTCTCTCCTTTCGCTATCACCAATGATCCTTTGATGACCTTCCACGTCTTATTTGTAAATATGGATATACAACCTTCACTTTCCAACTGCCCTATTGAAATTATTTTTTTCCTTAAATCTGGAACATGTCTTACCTCTTTCAACATCCATTGGTTTCCATTGCGTTGCTTTATTTTTACCTTTCCCATTCCAACAATTTTACATGGTGCATCGTCACCCAAATGAACCTATCCAAAATCACCTTGAACATAATCTATAAAATGTTTCCTATGGGGTGTGGCATGAAATGAAGCCCTTGAATCTACTACCCAATACTCAGAAATATTATCTACAGAAAGAATCAAAGCATCTTGTAACACATCACCTGTTACATTTGCTTCCTGATTTCTCTCCTGTTGTCCATCTCTTTGTTTCTTTGGAGCTCTGCAGTCTTTCTTTAGATGTCCTTTCTTCCCACAATTCCATCACTCTATCTTTCCAAGTCTGGATTTGGATTTTCCCTTCCTAGAATTCCCACGGTTCCCGAAACCATTTCCTCTATCCTTTTGTCTTCCCCTGTTCTCCATGTTCAACACATTTCCTGATGTCTCACCTGTGCTTTTCCATCGCATTTCCTCACTAAGGACAACACCAACAACATCATCAAATTTTAAAGTATTTGAACCAGAGACAGAGTTACTTACAACCATGACCAAGCCGTTCTATCTTTCTGGCAATGAGCACAAGATTAGAAGAGCCCTGACCTCATCATCAAAGTCCACTTTTATAGAACTTAGTTGATTAGTAACCGTATTAAAATCATTTAAATGATCTGCAACAAACCCACCTTCTGACATCTTCATATTAAATAATCTCTTCATTAGCAATACCTTATTGGACGCTGAGGGTTTTTCATACAATTTGGCCAATGTGTCCATCAAACCCTTCGTTGTCTTTTCTTTCGAAATATTGAAAGCCACCGACACTGTCAGTCTCAGGTGTATCGTTCCTAGAGCCTTTCTTTCAAGAATCTCCCATTCTTCGTCCTTCGTAGCCGCCATATTCTTTTCTATTCTGCCCAATGGTAGGAATAGATCCTTCTGATATAAATAGTCTTCCATCTACATCTTCCATAGCTGGTAGTTTTGGTCGTTAAATTTCTCGACCCTAAACTTTCCATCTTTTGACATTGCTCCCACTCGAACCAGGAACCCTCTTTTCCTATGAGTTACCTTTTGCTCTGATACCAGTTGTTAGAAAAAGAGGACCATGGAGAAATAAAATAAAACAAATGTGGAAAAAAAAACACAGAAGATACACACTATAATAGAGACATAGATTTACGTGGTTCACCTAGTGTGGGCTATGTACACCAGAGAAATTGTCAGGTCCTTCCTTTATTATTATCCAACATATGAAGGGATACAACCTACAACAAACTCGTTGTAACTTCCTCTTCTTTCTCTCACAATATTCTATCTCAGAATACAATATTCACCATCAATCATAGACACAATACATTTCCCTCATAAAAGAGGGTTGCCGTCTAGGGAAAAAAACCCTAACATAATCTCTAGTGTTAGATCTGCGACCTTATAATGAACGGTCCAAATTTACAATGAGATTACAATATACATTTACAAGGAAATTTTTCCTTCAGGGGCTTCACCCCCAAACCCCCATCGGGGGACGCTGCCCCCGAACCCCCACTGGGGGCCTGCTTGCCCCCAGACCCCTTAACCGGGGGGATAGCCCCCCCAGACCCCGCAGAGGGGGTACCCGCCCTCTGCACTCCCCCACGTGGAAGAGTGTACATACTTCTGGGGTGTAAATACTTCATGGGGTATAAACACGGCTGAAAGTAAAAGACCTCTAAATCAAGAAGATAATCAGGCTCCACAACCAACAATGCGTTGATAGATGAAGGTTCATCTATTAGTATTTTTTCCTCTATTGCTTGGCAAGATTTGGGTTATCCTCAGCTTGTGCCAGTTACCCAGTCTTTGTTTTCTTTTAACGGAAGAACCAATCACCCTTTAGGGATCCTTCCTCACTTTCCCATAACTTTGGGAGGGAAAAATGTCTTTGTTGATGTCATGGTAGTCCAAGACCCTTTGGATTTCGATTTACTCCTGGGGTGATATTATGTCAATGCCATGAAAGCTATTGTATCCACTCTTTTTCATGTGATATATTTCCCGCACGATGGAAGAATGGTGACTATTGATTAACATTCATTCATTGGCCCTGACTTGACCATCAACCCAATGAACTCCCTAAACAGGTCTTATATGCAGTCGGTATCACCTCTGCCACAGGTAGGGATGATTTTAAGGATGTAAATTTATTTTAAAATGTAGAAACCTTGGCGAATCTTACTAATCCTTCATATCCCAACTATAAATGTTTAGCGATATTTTTGTAGAAATATTCAAATTTCTAAGGATTGTATATATATTTTATAAAATTTTGGCGATTTTTAAGGTAAAAGAATTTTATCCTATAGAATTTGGGCAAATCATTTTTAAAATAGCGAATCTGTTTTTTTGAAAAACCATGGAAAATTAGCCCATGAGCGAAATTTAGCCCCTAAAATCATCCCTGGGGCCCACAGGTCAATTATGTGGTGTTGTCTCCCATGATTTCAACTTCTGATGACATAGATCCGGTAGTTGACATGGTGATCTCTTTGGTAGGGCTACTGGAACCTGATCTCCTTACCCCTGACGCAACCCTCCACATCTGTTCCTTCCAGAGAATTGTTCTTCCATCCAATGAAGATCTCTTGGAAGACATTATCAATTTTTGTCCCTTGACATGATGTCCTTCCAGAGCATTCTCCTCTTGGAAGCCATGATCAAGAAGAAGATATGACCATAGTTTTCCTCTTTGTGGAAAGCTCATTAAAAAAAGAAACAGAGGTCATGAGCATAGTTTTCCTCTCTGTAGCAAGCTCATTAAAAAATGAAACATAAATCTGCGGACTGAACCAGGAGCCTTGAGCATAGTTATTTTCCTGTGTCAAGCTCGTTAAAAAATGAAACAGTTACCTCTCCTATCAGGTCAAGTCTTTCGACAGATCTCGTAGATTTTGAGTCGAGTATTTCATTAGGTCTCGTATTTGAACCTTCATTTCATCCACCTGTATCCTTTCTCCATCTAGTAGAGAAATTGGTGACAACCTCAGAGTCGGTGAATGAATTGAAGCTTAAGGGGCATGTCTCAAGCATTTGAGGATCATTCTGGAGTTAAGCCACTAGATTTTCAAGATGGGGGCATAACAAGCATAGTCTTAGTTCGTTATCACGCTCAGAAAAACATAAGAATGCATTGAGTAAACTTTTATCTCTTTTTCGTACTCGCATGGATACACGAAAAAGAAACCCCCTAGAGTCGTATTTAAGATCTTTTCAGACTCTCTAAATGTGAAAAGATTGTCGAGTGATCTTTCCTTTCCCACTCATTAAAAGGTTTGAAAGGGCGTCTTTCGAGTGATAATTTATCACTTTTTCAGCCTCGCAAGACTAACATTATGAAAAAGGAAAACACTGGAGTCATCTTTAAGTCATTTTCAGACTCTCTAAATATGAAAAACCACAGAGTTTACCATCTCTGGACTCGTTAAACAATCATACATTGAAGGGCCCATATGGGACCGAACCCTCACTTCTTCCAGTTCATTAAATAAAGGAAGAGGGACTTACCGAAGGTGAGTTATATCGAGCATGTGTTACCCTCCTCAAGCTCATCAAATCAAAAAGAGGTACTCGTCTATCTGGA
Source organism: Picea engelmannii (assembly GCA_009831015.1). NCBI lineage: Eukaryota > Viridiplantae > Streptophyta > Pinopsida > Pinales > Pinaceae > Picea > Picea engelmannii. The sequence continues at coordinate 104,942 of ML778597.1, read as the reverse complement.
TGGGGGGAAAAATGAAGGAAGCAAGCTAAGCAGTTTTTTAAAACATCACCAGTCACTCTTACGGTCGCCCTTGAACATGGCACTTTGTCTTTGCACACATTTTAATCCACTGAACCAATCCTTTGAGTTTTCTTACTCCTTTGGGTCACCCAACGACAATCATAGTATCCACTGCATCATCATGTTTTGGTCCATGTCATGTTTCTGCTGTTGTGAATTAGTGTTAAAGGGAAGTATCTTCCTCGAGAGTCAACCATCACAAATTTCCTGTTTCAATACCTGTGTCAGTCCATGTTCATTTGATCCACCAATTTACATCTCTGTGTCATTTTCATGTCATTGATGGGGGATACATCAAGGCCCTCCTGTGATGATTATATTCCTGTCGACTTCAACACATTATCCAGGAACTAGACTTAGAAACTAGTTAGTACCTTGGGATCTGCATGCCTCTATGACAGGCCTCCTCACTTCCGACAGTGGGTTTACCTTCTCTAGACTCATTAAACAATCATACATTGAAGGGCCCATATGGGACCGAACCCTTACTTCTTCGAGTTCATAAAATAAAGTAAGAGGGACTTACCAAAGGTGAGTTATATCGAGCATGTGTTGCCCTCCTCGAGCTAAGCAGTTTTTGAAGGAAGCAAGCTAAGAAGTTTTTGAAAAAATCACCAATCACTCTTACGGTCACCCTTGAACACGACACTTTGTCTTTGCACACATTTTAATCTGATAAACCTTTGCACTGAACAAACCCTCTGAGTTTTCTTACTCCTTTGGGTCACCCGATGACAGTCATAGTATCCACTGCATCATCATGTTTTGTTCCATGTCATGTTTCTGTTGTTTTGCCTCAATTTTCAAGGGAAGTATCTTCCTAGAGAGTCAACCATCACAAATTTCCTATTTCAATACCCGTGTCAGTGCATGTTCATTTGATCCACCAACTTACATCTCTGTGTCAGTTTCATGTCGTTGATGGGGGATATATCAAGTCCCTCCTGCAACGAGTCTATTCCTGTGCACTTCAACACATTATCCGGGAACTAGACTTAGAAACCAGTTAGTACCTTGGGACCTGCATGCCTTGATGACAAGCCTCCTCGCTTCTGACAGTGGGTTTACATCATTGACCCCTGATCGGATGATTCCACATATGTTCAACTTCAGATCATTTGTTCACATTCGCTGGAATGTACTAGGGTACCTTGGGAATCATTGACATCAATGGTGATTTCCCTTGGGCGTGTTAACGGTTTACCTCATCAACCGGTAATCAAGTGGTTTCTTCCATGTTCGACATCAGAACATCTATTCACATGGTTAGACTTGTACTGCATTGGGATTGGTAAGAAGACCCTGGGTTGGGTGATCACTCTGATATATACTTTTCCCAGGTTGTGATAGAGTTTCTTTTGAAGATTGACACATATATTGTTACATTGATCCACTTTGTATTGGTCCATGGCTATGTCTTGTCGTCTCATAGATCCACTATGTATTTTTCATGGCTAAGATCAGTTCATGTCATGGGAGTGTAGATCCACATTGTATCTTTGGTGGCTATACCTTTTTGTTAATACAATTATGGATCCATAGTGTATCTTATGGCGGCCATACCTTGCAAGTCTTTATCACCCAAGCATAGGTATGCATGACTTGGGTTTGAAACATGTCATAATATTTGTTTGATGGTTGTGTGCAACTTCTACCAGGTTTTCTACATCCATACCCTTGCTCAAAAAGGTCTACAAAGTACTTCAGTCATTAGTTTCCATCTTCCAACTTCGCACTTTCGGGGGCAATCTATTACACATCAAAAATACTCACTTCAATGATGACCTATTGTTGTCATTTCAAGTGTCACAAGTGTCTCCTTTTAGCCATAAGTGTCGCAAGTGTCGCAGACATCATACAGTCATCTTGCCCATGTCGTGTCTCGAACAACATCACAAGGACACTTGAGACACCCTCAAAGACTGGTTTAAGAAGGAGAAATCATATGATGAGGAGTAGAAATAATTTTCCATGGAAAAGACCACTTAAAAAATATTTTTGAAGGGAAACGCTCCCCTACCCACTGTCAGGGAGTGCCAACGCTCCCTACCCCTCTTTGGGGGAGCGTTGCAACACTTAGGACACCATTCTTAGGGAGCGTTGGGCTTTTTTGAAGGAATTTTGGGCAGCGCTCCCCTACCCACTGTCAGGGAATTCCAATGCTCTATACCCTCCTTTGGGGGAGCGTTGCAATGCTCTATGCACCCTTTTGGGGGAGTGATGGACTGTTTGAGCAAATTTTGGGTTGTTGAGGAAAATCAGGGAAAAATCCCCTTCATCTTGGAAATCAGTTGGATTCGAATCTGAGGTCAAGACTCAACGCTAGATCTTAGGGAGGATCCACAATTGAAGGAGAAATATCCTCAACCTATCCCAAGAATCTCTAAGGTGGTTGGGCCTCTCCAAGCTTATATAAGGAGGCATTCTCATGGTAAAAGCACATGGCAGTTTAGAGGCATCAAACTTATGATCTCATAAGGGAGATTTATCAGTTAAAGTTACAGTCATTCTGATCGTGGAAATTTTGAGCAAGGGTTTAGAAAAAGAGAGCTTGGTGAAGTTCCTGCATCTACATCAATGGTTGTAATAAATTTGCTTTGTTTTCATTAATATAAATATGCGCTTGGCCTGTTTCCTTTAAGTTTGTGTATGTTTCATGAACTTGTTTCTTTTGATAGATCTATTATGAAGCTAATAATGGTAGAGTAGGAAGTATGTTTCATTTTTGTTGCTCATTGTATTGCAGGACCTTTTGAAGAACTTGGAGATGAATATCAACTTGGATCGAGCAAGGACAAATGTCGGTAAAGGTATTTACCTTTCTTTCTTTTTCTTCCTTGAATAGTTTAGCTTCATGAAAAGGAATGTCAGTGTCCACATTAGCACCTTTCTATCTTGGTTATAGGGGTCTAGTATCCAAGAGGAAATCCACTTGTCCGCAGGGGGATTTTCTTGTAACACTCATCTAGACTTGCAAGTGTTGTTGTTTTTCTCACCCAAGTGACAAAACCAACACAATAGATTGGAGACCATACTAGGGATTGGTATCAAATTCCTCCCTATTTGAGCTTAGAGAGCACTTCATTTTGATTTTTTATCTTGCAGGTACCAAAACCATCCTATCCAAACCTGACAAAGTCAAAATTCAAAGTTGGGGAAGGAGTATTTCACTTGGAAATTTCTCCCCCAATGCATGACAGGAGGTGCGCAGATTTTCTTGCCCACAGATGTGCACTATGTGTGAAACAAGCCTCTTTACATTATGCATTGTGCACCCTCTATGTGCCTGTCATAATTGAAACCCATGCATATGTCCAGTTTTTCAAAATTGTAAGGGTCCTTTGAATGGTTTGAGGGCCCCTAGCCTTCATATTTTTATGTTTATGCACTTTGTAAGGAAACTACACTCCACATAGAGTCCTTTCCCATATGAAAGGTTAGATAACATAGGCACTTAAGGGGTAAAAAGAACCAATATTCTCCTCTTTTTATTAGTTTCCACATGGATGTCTTATTTGGATTGTAAAATTTTAAGTTGAGGTTATGGCTTTCATACATAAATCACTTAAATTGGGATTAGAAACCAATTTTGACCGTCAAGTATGCTCTTCACTCGCACCCTAGTTTTATATTGGGAATCAGAAAGGATGTCAAGATGAAGTTTCATCTCTCTTAACAAAAAATATTTAGGAGAGGACAAAGCCCCCCTAGGGTTCCTCTTAGTTTTTAAAATCATCTTAAATTTTTGTAAGGGCCCATACATACCCACATGTTGCAAACTTAGGATAGCTTCTTAAAATTGCTTTCTTAGTTTACATCACAATCTAGGGAAGTTTAAAGATCAAAGTAACGTGCCCATACATGCCCACATGTTTGCAATCTAGGATAGCTTCAAATCTTTCTTAGTGTAAACAACATTTAGGGAGTTTAAAGGATTTGTAAGGACCCATATGTCCACATTTCTAGTTCTTTAGGGATTTAAATATTCCGCGAGGTTGTACCAAAGACATATAGTAAGCTAGGTAAAGAAGATTTGTAAGGACCACAGGAAGTCCACATGTTGCAATATCACACTTAAATTATTAAAATATTGGCACACTTATTCAATTGCTTGCACACAAGGGCACTCCTCACACACATAATTTCTATTTTGAATAGTGGAGGTTGAAGTAGGTCTTCTCCAAAGGAATTCTGAAATGTCCCACTACTTCTTTAGAAATTATCCACACCCATTTAATTCAAACAAGATTAGTTCACACCCCCAATCTCTCATCCCACCACATCTAAATTTTTTCTTAAAACGCACTAATTTTTCCTCCACAGGAGGTGCCAAAAGAATTTTTTTAGTCTAGGTAGGATCTCGGGGTAGGCATCCAAATAACCCCTCGTTATCTGGTTCTCACATTTTCAAAAAATAAAAGTTGAGAAATAAGGAACTTTAAAATCCTCCAAGTAAAGTTTTCCTACACCATAAGGTAGGGAGATACTCGTGAAGGGTTGAAGGCCGATGTCCGGTTGTTTTGTGCATCCCTCATTGAGTCACCCAACTCTTGGAAGGGCATCCATCCCGTGACCCATTTCTAAGGCCAAAAATATAAATGTTGCACTTTGAATGACGTACCTAGTGGCCAAAACTTAAGACATCTACCCAGGTGCCGATTGTGAGCTGCAATTGCACCTTGATCAGATTTTGTGTGGCTATTGGGAAATATCGCCAGTTCTTTCGAGATATGCACCCTCTACCCTTCATTATAACTGATTATTTCAACCTTCACTAGTTCCTCTTCTGGTGGCTTCAGAGCGCACTGTTGAGTGTTATTGGAAGGCCCAATGCTATTTGAGAGGAAGGATGATAGGTCTTTTAGGACACAAGATTTTTTTTTTATTTGATCCCCCACGTGAAAAAATCCACCTATCCACATGTTTTCTTATTTACAATTGATTTATGTATGATCCTCATTTGATTACATGCAATTGTGAGTTACACTATATTGCGAAGGTCCACAAATATACAAAGCTCTTGTTCATTTATTTTTCTCTTGTCACCATTTTCACAGATTCACGTTGCTAGTCGGAAACCATAGGGTACCCACAGAATCCTCGTCGTTACATACACTTGCAGAATCTCCCCCCTATTCTAGGAGGAGTACCTAGTATTTCCAATTCACCATCTCAACCATCTCACACCCCCGTGAGTGCTACGGTTTTGAGATCAGCTTTACATGGTTCCACATTTCTTGGTATTAATTCCCAAGGCCATGCATCCACTATTTCTCCTTCACAAGGAGGCGGGGGGGGGACTTCTTCTCAAGAGAGAAGTACAACCCCACCAAATCTCTCTCAAGGGTCAAGACCACTACCTGCTCACACAAAGGATGGAACTAATCCTCCACCAAATCCCCCTATGCCATACTTGGCATCCCTCAACATTCCTGATTTGACCAAACTCACGAATGATCCCATTTTACATGACCCCACATGGCCCAATATGCCTACCAAACTACCTTCATATATTCCAAAATTTGAAGGAAAACCGGGGGAATATCCTGCCAACTATGTTATGACCTTCCAATTATAGTTCTCTTCAAACAACATCATGTATGATTCCATCCTCTTAAGGTTATTTCAAAGAACCGTCACTAGTCAATCATTCAAATGGTATGTGGACGAAAAATTAGGGTCCCATGTGACTTTTGAATCATTGGCCAATTCCTTTTTGTCCCTTTTCCAATTACCAATTCATCATGACACTGGATTAGAACTTCTCTCCGAGTGAAAACAAACAACTGTTATCCATATCACCGAACACGTCCATGAATGGTGTCGATGACGTAGTTTGTGTAAAGTAGAAACCACCAAAGAACAAAGCCTTGATTGGTTTCTTAGATCACTCGTCTCTATGCTTGCCAAAGATGTCTCATCCACTTTTCCTCAGTCAAAATAGGAAGCCATCAACAAGGCCCAAAAATTCTACCTCATCTATGCTCAACCTAGACCCATACCATTTGTCCAAGATAAACCCGGGTTGTCCCACGCTGCGGATGGGTTGATTGGTTCCATGACGCAACGCAAACCTTACATCCAACTGCCACCTATTTATGGTTCACCTCAGTATCCAAAACCATATGGAGGGTCATCTTATTACGCTCCCCCCACTCACAAATAGTCATATCCTATTGTTCCCCATCAACTATTGGGGGGACCCCCACCAGTACCCAAGATGCATTTGGTCTCTCAACCAGGTATGGGTCCACCCCCAACCCCTACATGTGACCATAATATTTGTGGAGATACTTCAACTTCCTACACACCATATGGGTCGTCTCCCCAAAACAATCCATACTTTCCATTTCCTAGTCTGCCACAGCTGGTTTCTCCTCCACACGAACAACCGCATGCCGACGTTAATTTTTTTCAACCCTCTCCCATTCAACAGCTTCAAGATTTTGAATAGTTGAATATGAAAAATCTAACCCATCAGCCGAATAATGCCAATAAGAATGGAAAAAAATGAAACAATAATAACCCGGGACCAGGAGGAAATAACCCCCAACAAATCCATCTCACTAGGGGAAACCAGAACCCCCAAGGGGGAAACAACAACAAATGACCAAGGAAGAAAAACAACAATCTCATAAATAACTTCCCTTGTGATTTATGTGGTGAGTATGGAAATTATACTCACCATTGCCTCCAAATTTCCAACTTCAAAAGAATGAAAGAATCCATGAACACACAATGCCCTCTAGTGCCGCCTGCCCTTCAGCAGGCCTCACAACATTATTTTCGACCACCACCTCTGGGTTTCTTGCAAAACCCTATTCCACACCAAGGTGTGATGAAAAACCAATAGGAAGTACACCCTGCACCACTCAAAATGGGGTAGTATCAAAACCCAGATCCTAATCCACCTGGAAATCCAGTGGATCGTAGTGTCGTCCTCATCAGTGAAGAAGAGATTCTTTTATAAAAATGCGATCGTCAATATGGAATACCTTCTGACTCTACACCAACCACCTTAGAACCGGCTCCAGCTACAACTTGACAACCATTGATGATTCCATGCCCTAACACTTAACCAAACCCTCATATACCTCGTGTTATGTTATGATGGATTGTAAATAACCCTCATGCTAGGGAAACACATAATTACAGTCAGATCGACGAATTAGCACAGTCTCATAAATCCATGTTTGTATTGGAGGTCCTCCAAACTTGTCCAACTCAACGGAAATACTTGCTTTTTGCATTGGGGGAAGTTGAACTAGCTGATGCTAGACTCATCACCTTTGATCTAGATAGTGGAGAACCACACCTCCCCTCCCTCGTAGCTTTCCAGATACCATTTGAAATCTGAAACATCATAGTTCATTGGTGTATCATCAATGAAGGTGAATCGACATGCATCATGTCCAAAGTCGTATGGCAGAAACTTGGCTCACCAGAGATAGTACCATCCACCATCATCCTTATAGATTATGACAGTCGACCATCATCCCCTGAGGGAGTCTTCCAAAATGTCCCCATAGAACTTGGGGGAAAACCCATCCTCATTGACATTGAAGTTATCGACGCCCCCCTTGATTACAATATCTTGTTCGGACATAGCTACATGTATGTTATGAAGGTGGTAGCCTCTTCTATGTTTCGAACAATGATGTTCTCACACAATGGGAAAATCGTCACCATTGAACAAATTACACATTACGAGCCCAATAATTCCACCAACATCGATAAGATTATCCCCCTTGTCTGCAATAGCTTAGATGCTTATTCGGTCATCGACATGGGTCCTGGAATTTTCAAGGACCCATCCTTGCTGGGGGCATAACATGGAACACCACCTCTCCTACACCCTTCAACACAAGTGTTTGTAGTATCTGTTAGCGATACAAAATGACTTGAAAATTATTTCCAAATCACATGATAAGAGGAGAATTAGGTAGAAGATTTATTTTTAGGTTTGAAAGTCATGAAGTCTTTGAGAAAGGCTTATAATCATATCAATTCAATAAAATGAGGATTTCACCTCATAAAATAGACCAAAAGTAAATTTTATCTTTCGACAGCTAAATGGTAATTTTATAGTGTTGTGAGCTGCTGAAAGTCAGGGCTTTCGGAAGCTAAATCAGATTTTCAAGGGAAAATGAGCCACCAAAAGTGCAGAAGAGTCTGTTTTTACTGTGTGGAGTCATCATTTTCAAATGATGATTATGAGCGACTGGAGAATAATTTTGAGAAACGTGTGGACTATTTTGTTACTAACACCTCAAATAATAATAACCTCTCTCAATTTTCCTACATGTGTCATATATTGGGAGAATCGAATTCATCTCTAAGCCCTAATTTTCGGATCTTAGAATTTCCCTGTTTGACACATGTTTTTTAAATGAATATCCCGGGAAAATGAAAATGAATATCCAATAAATGAGAGAGGTTTTTCCTCAAAACAAACCAATATTCAAAAACCTCTCTCATTTTTCCAAAATATGTTTTTATTTGAGAGATATAGGTGAATCGTTGAGAATAATATTTCCAGAATTTTCGGCAACTTATCAGGGTTCACAAAGGTACTGTTAGTTGTCGAATCCCTTGACTTTCGAAAGCTTATCCTACTTTGTTTCATGCACGTAAGCTGACGAAAGCACAAGATATGGAAGATCAAGCTTCTTTTTGCACAGATCTCCATTTTTTCGTTCCAAATGGCACAAAGGGGGTTTCTATTCCAAGATAATAATTAAAGGCATCCAAATCACCTTTGTGTTCCAGTTTTTGAGGCATCAGGGAGGAGAAAAAAACCAAGTATGCTGCCTATTTTTGGCTAAAACTATATTTTTGACCAAGTGGCATTTTGACTTGATACATCATCTTATGAAGACCTGTTGGAGCTGTTGAATTTTGCAGAAGATGACTTTATAAGGGTTTGACCTTCATTTTAGGATTAGATCCTATATATCATATTATTTGATTTTGCTCTATTAAAGGGATGTAAGATCCAATTTTATAGGATCCTGAACTAATTTGTAAAGGATATAAAGCCTGTGATTCTGTAGATGATAAGGGGATTCTGGGAGACTATACTATATTGTTTTGTAATAGACTCTTTTTGGATATAATACAGATGCACAAGCTTCTTTCTCTGTTACTATCAGATTTCCATTCTCTTATACTTTATGTGCTTATGATCGGATTAATGTTTCTATTTAAGTTTGTCTAATTGCTAGTAATTGTCATCTCACCTTGTCAATTCATAAATTGATTGAATAGTAATTTGTACTATTTTTATTCAGCCCATCATGTATATGGTCTGGTTGATAAATATAGTCTTCTTCACCCACCAAGTTTAGTTATTCATCTGATTTTTAACTCTTGAAAGCATTGTCTTACCTGGTTATATATATTTAAGTGTCTTGCGAGTGAACCAGTTGGTTAAGTTATCCCATTTGATATAATAAACACATAAAATTAATTATACTTAAAGTTACCAAGCTTACACCCTTCTATAGTTAGGGATTGATTTCTTGGAGTGATAACGATATCTTATAATGGAATAGATATCAGAGACAATACTCCTCCCACCAAGGCCTCTCCTCACATCGAAATTCCACCAGTTGAAGAAGTATTACCTCAATAATTCCCTGAGAAACCCACTACACCACTTATCCCTTATTTCGCCCCCCTCTAGAGGAAAATCCTGATTTGGGAGACAGTCCCTCAAGCCATCACCCAAATTCCCTTATTCTACCCCCCACCTGGAGTCCAAGAATTCTAGGTAGATGTGACCCTTACCCTTCCTAACATGGTGCTTTCCATCCCTGTATGGTATATTTATCCACCTGCGATGGTTCCTCAACCATCTCTCCCTCCGCAAATAGAGGGAATACCGATGCATATCCCTGTATAGGCTCCTACCACACCTCCCTCACCCCCAACTATTGGTACCATTGCCACTATTGGGGTAGACGAAAGAATGAAGATCCCATAGGTCCACTTCCTCCCCGAGTTCAACCTCCTTGCACACTATCCAAAAGAGATGGAAACCCCACTAATAGATGTCCTACTCTTCCCAATTTACGCACTCTGATCCATCTCCCTAGAGAAACCAAATTTCACGCCATTCAACCAAGTACATCCACTTCTACTATGGAGTCCTCAACCGCAAGCAATAAAGGGTTGCGAACCAAATTCTCTTGCGTGATATGCTCAGAATATGACCACTACACTCATCATTCCCTAGCTCTACCTCAGTTTCTCCAGACGTTATCCACAATACGGTAAACATCTCAGCCTGAGCCCTCTCAGCCACTCCCTACTGTAGCTCACCTTACTGATTTTCGATATATTTTTTCATCATTCCCTGAGCGAACAAGGTACCCTCCATAGTATCGGGACATGTAATTTTTGTCTAGCGGTCCCTCGCACCCTGTACACAATATCTCATCTACGTCCTCGCTACTTGAGGAAAACCACACTTTGACAGTTAACCCTATCCCCTCCCAGGATCCCCTATATTCTCGCATTTTTCACTGCGATGAATATATCATGGAGGAAATCACTACCCCTGATTTCCCATGGAATGCGCTCCATCATCGAGCACTTTTTCTTTCATAGGAGGCCTTTCAACCTCCTAGCCAAGCCTCCATATGTGCAATTGAAACTAAGGATTTTATTCCTTCGGTGTATATAGACTGGTACAATAACCCTATCCCTGCCCTAGATGATTTTGAAGAAGGCAACATGGCCAACATCTACCCCACTATCAAATTCGACATTTCCATTAAACCGAGAATCGTAGAAGAAATCACCATTGGTGTCGCATGCTCCCCTGAAGAACTCATAGCTTACAAAGCTCTCTTTCAGGAATACTAGGATATTTTTGCCTAGTCATATATGAAGATGCCTGGCCTCGATTCTTCTATCGTCGAACATCGCATCGAAACATGGACATATTTCACCCCGGTTTGTCAAAATAAACGCCCGCTTCACCCATCCAAAGTTGCGGCTATGAATGTCGAAATTGACAAGTTACGCACTGCTGGTTTCATTTACCCCATTGCCTACATTTTATGGGTCTCCAACTCTGTCCCCGTTAACAAAAAATAGGGCACTATTCATGTATGCACAGACTTTCGCGATCTCAACCATGCTTGTTCCAAAGACAACTTCCCAACCCTGTTCATAAACCAAATAATCCATGATTGTGCCAACAACGAGGTACTATCCTTTATGGATGGGTTCTTTGGCTATAATCAAATCCAAATCCATCTAGAAGATTAGTATAAAACCGCTTTTACTACCCCTTGGGGTACCTTTGCTTATCACGTCATGCCTTTTAGACTAAAAAATGTCGGTGCTATGTTTCAATGGGCCATGACCTATTTTTTTCATGATCTTTCTCGCATCATCCTTGCTTATTTGGATGACCTCACTGCTTGATACAAAAAGTGAACCCAACATTTAGATGACTTATGCATCATTTTCCAATGATTTCGCCAATATAATATCCACTTGAACCCCCTCAAGTGTGTATTTTGAATCATTGTCGGGTGCCTCCATGGGTTCAATGTCTCCCAACATGGCATCATGTTGGCATAGGGGCAGACACAAGGTTCAGCTCCAAGAGCACACCAACAAGCCCTAGCTACTGGCCCTTTTGGCAACATCTGCGAAGCAGATGCAGTCTCACCTGAAGAAGCTATGAGGGGGTTGCAGAACAGAGATGTCTACAAGCAGGGGAATATCGAGTGGATCTCTTACAACAACAATATATCATGCATCTATCATTCAACAAGCCAGATCTATCCTTCACAGCTATAGATTTGATCTAATACAATAAGGCAGGTAACAATATAACAACGACAGAGATCTAAGCATCAATCACACACACAACAACAGATGTACGTGGTTCACCCTCTCTCTAAGGCTACATCCACATAACTGTGCTTATGATTTATTAAGGTAAAGCATACAGTTCTTATATACGCTCTCAACTAGCAGATCCTCTTTCTTCTCTCTCTTTATCTCCCCTTCCTGCGCACCCAACTGTAGGACTTGACCTTCGCACACAACAGAAGATCTTACAATACCAGAAAGCTTCCTCTCTCTCATCACTTCTCTCTCTCAATACAATGATCCCTCACACAATACTATAGCTATATAAACAACAATATTGTACTGCTTGTTGAGTTTTCCATGATCCATATTCCTTGTTGATCTGTCATCCTTGATATCCTCATCCAATGGCTTGAATTTCCTCGCTTTGCTCCATCTTTTCTGCTCTTTTTCTCACTTTGACCTAGTGATAATCACTATGTCTCTCATGAAGTTTTATTTTCACATTTTCTTCCTTGTTCTTCGCTTCCTTCAATAACCAAGGGCCAACAAGCCCCCAAGACTCACCTATGACTCATCCTGAGGCACTTCAGATCTGATCCTTCCTTGTTTTTCTTCAACTTTGGACTGTGCAGCGCAACCCTTGCTTACTGCTCTATGCCTCCATCACTTCCTTCTGCATACTGTATTTTCTGTGTTTGGCATGCAGTTTCAACTACACCTGGTACCTAGACCCTTTTTCTCATGCTTTTATTGAGAGTTGTAAGGCAGTTGGTTGTCATAGTACAACTTCAACCAACTCCCATTCACCAATCCTTCCTTCCACTCTTTGTTCAATGTCTTCAGCTGTGCAACTCCTCCTTCTGTAACATAGGAAATCTCATATGGTCCAAGCCAATGCGTTCTGAACTTCCTTGGGTGTTTTATAAACTTATTGTCATTCACAAGTACTAAATCACCTTGTTTGAATGCCTTCTTCTTGATGTGCCTGTCATGATATGCCTTCTCTCTTTCCTTCTGAACCTGTTGGTGGAATCCTGCAATGAATCTGTATTCTTCCAGTTCAACCAACTGTGTGAGCCTTTCCTAAACAACACCAGTGTCATCCATACCTATAAAAGAATCAATTCTTAAGCTTGGTACCAAGTATTCCATTAGGACAACAACTTCAAGACCATAATCCAGCTTGAAAGGGGTTTGCATTGTTAATTTCTTGCAAGTGGTTCGATAGGCCCATATTACTACAGGTACTCTTAAGTCCCAGTCATCCCTATTCACAATGAAAATATTCATTAATTTTGTCTGCAAGATCTTGTTGAATGCTTCAACTGTTCCATTTGCTTGTGGATGGTAAGGTGTACTCTTCTGATGGTGGACTGCAAATTCTTCAGTCATGGCTTCAACTGTCTTGTTGATGAAGTGTGTGCCTTGATCACTCATAAGGATCTTGGGGCATCCAAACTTGGTTATTATGTCATCAAATATAAATGCGCGGCTGTAGTTTCACTACAGTCCTTGACTGCTCTAGCTTCAGCCCATCTGGTTAAGTATTTTGTTGCAGTAATGATATACCTTTCTCCTGTGTGCTTTCCTGGTGATTTTATAGGTCCCACGAAGTCAATGGCCCACTTTTCAAATGATTGTAGGGTCATCTATGGTGCTAATGGAATTTCATCTCTTCTAGATGGTTTCCCAACTCTATGGCATACATTTTAGGCTCTGGCATAATCTTTAGCATCTCTGTGTAAGGTTGGTAACCAAAAGCCAGCTCTCAATACCTTCTACACATTTGCTTTCCCTCCGTAGTTTCCTCTTGCGATGCGTTCATGAGATTCTGCAAGGATCAATGGTCGCTCTATCTCCATAACACATATTCTTAGTATCTTATCAGGTCACAGTTTGTATAGCAGACCAACTATAAGTGAAAAGTCTGTAGCGTGCACCACTAGCTGTTTCCTCTGGGGAATTGTATACTCACTAGGTGCCATTCCTGTTGACAGGAACTGGACTATGTCTGCGAAGTGGTCATCAATATTTCTAATGGCGAGTAGTTGTGCATCCGACAATGTATCCTCTAAACTGGTGGGTTCTTCTCCATGTTCCATCCTCGACAAGTGCTCAGGACCCTTGTTCATTCTTCCTAGCTTAACTATGATTTCAAAGTCATATTCTTGAAACAACAAAAGCCATATTCATATTCCCCCCCCCAACACTGGCTTCTTGACTAGATATTTCAGCGCAGAGTGATCTGTAAAAAATTTAAAGTGTCCTCCCAATAAGTAGTGGAAAAATTTCTGCAGTGCGTACACCACGGCTAGTCCTTCTCTTTTTGTAGTGGTGTAGTTGATCTTCGTTGTAGATAGCTTCCTTCTAGAAAAATCTAATGGATGGTCAATCTCCCCTTCTCCCGGTTGTGCCAATACTGCTTCTAGTGCAATAGAAGATGCATTGACGTGTACGTGAAACTCTTTGCTCCAATCTGGAAAAACCAGAATGGGCGAAGTGACAATCTTCTATTTTAGCATGTCGAAGCTCTACTGGCATTCGTCTGTCTAGCCAAACTGAAATTCCTTCTTCAACATCTTCTCCATCGGTGTTGTGATTTGGGCATATCCTTTAACAAATTTCTTGTAATAGCTAGTATGTCCTAGCACAATGTGTAGTTGTTTGACCGAAGTAGGAGGTGGCAAATCAACTATAATTGCAATTTTAGATGGATCAACCAGCAATCCCTGCTTGCATACAATATGGCCTAATAACACTCCAAATGGGGAGAAGAAGATGCACTTCTTCAAATTCAAAGAAATTTGACACTGCCTGCATTTATCCAACATTAGCCTTAGACATTCAATATGATTTTTCAACAAATTAAACACAGTCCAGTCATCAAAATATGCTTTTAAACATTTATGCAAAAATTATTTGAATGCTTCGACCACCACCCTAGAAGAGATGGTTGGGGCATTCTTCAATCCAAATGGCATTACTATATACTGGTAGGATCCCCATTTTGTGGAAAACGTGGTCTTGTGGCGGTCCTCCTTAGTAATCTGGATCTGATGGTATCCTGAAAATCCATCTGTAAAAGAATATACCTCCTGGCCTTCCACGTTGTCTAATACTTCATCAGTGAATTGTGTAGGGAAAGGGTCATGCAAACAGGCATCATTCAACTTTTTGAGGTCTATACATATCCCAATTTCTCCTGTCTTCTTGTCTTGCATGAACATAGGGATAATCCACTCCGACTCTTCGACAGGTTCAATAATCCTTTCTTCCATCATTCTGTCCAACTCAATATTCACTTTTTCCTTATATTTTGAGTTCAATATGTAGGGTCTGTGCTTGATTGCTTCACACCTAGTTTCAAAGGTATTCTCATCTCTCCCATAGGTCCTTTGATACCTTTCATATCATTGAACTTGGTCGAAAACAAGTCTTGATATTTGTGCAACAATTCTGTAATCTTGTCAATGGTAACAACATCCCAATAATCTCCGACATTAGCAAGCTTTGGTGTCTCCTATGTTCCAATATTGACCCTTTTTATCTTGATTGGATGACCAATAAATGGCAGCTCAACTCCTAGTCCCTCCGCATCTCTTTGGCCTTTTGTCTCAGTGATGTTTTCCTTTCTCGGATCATCATCATCATCGGCATTGATGTTGTAGCAGATCTACAATTTTTGGAGAGGCGCAATCTATTCATCCTCTTCTTGTTCCATAGGGAGGTTGGATGCCTCCTTGAATGCCTTTTGTCTCATGATCTGTAATGATTGGTCTACTAAAGGATATTCACTTCCAAATGCAAAGGTGGTGACAAAATTTTGAATCATACCTTCCCAATCTGTAGTGACGAGGCCCAGCTCCGCTTGAAGGTACCTGTTTATAGGGGTCGTGTCTAGCGTGTTAATGAATCTATGCATCCATTGTTCTTGAGGAATGTCACTCCAGGCCTCTTCATAGCTTCACACGTGATCCTTTGGGCAACCTCGACCGGTATATCTTACTTCACAACTTACTTCTTGTGCTGAGAACCGTGTTGTCATCAAGGTTCGACATTGGGTCAAGTCTATGATATTGCTTTTATGTGTCCCCCACAATCTTGTTGGTGTGGCTTTCGTGGCCTCATCCATTACTAACAATCTTTGTTGTATTGGTACACTTGTTTCAAAATCTGATAGGAAGGCTTCTAAAGGGTTCAGACCATCAAATGTGGGTAAGTTACTCACTGTTGTGCCGATCCAGTGAACTTATCTAGTTAATCTAGCACATCTTCTGGTAGATACTTCATACATCTGGTTCTGCTAGTTCTCCAACACTTCTTCTAAATCTAATGAGCATGCACTGTCACTTCGCCAACTTAGATTCCCATTGGCTATAGGGTTTATGTAAGCTTGTTGTCTGGTTGTTAGTTTGTAGATGTTTTCCAATTTGTAAGCGTGATCTTCTTCTCTAATGGGCTCTATGTATCGCAGTCCTTCATCTAGATCTAAGGGTGCAATGAACCTAAGGCCATCTCTTTCAAATTTCATACGTCTTTTCTTCAAATCAACAATAGTGGAATTTTTGAAGGCCCAATCAATTCCTAGTAATGCAGGGTAATGACAGTTGTCATCAACAATTTCAATTACCTCAAAATATGCAAAGGTTACAACTCCATCGATGTCCACATGGACATGCTCCAATCATCTGAATGGGTTGACAGCTTGCTGATTAGCCATCCTAAATCTAATAGGGGAATAGATCAACCTTGATTTCCCCATTACTACCCAAGTTTTCTTCGTCATGACATTGACCTCCAATCCTAAGTCGAGGACCACATAGTCTATATCATACTCTCCTATTTGAGCATTCAAATGTAATTCCTTATTTTTTCTTCTCTTCTTACCAATTTGGTGCACTTCCCTAGCTCATACTGCCTAATTAATTTCTGTAGTTATTGCACAATGTTCTCATCCTGAATTAAATTAATACAAGTGTATAAAAATTCAATAAGCTTACTAACCTCTTTTCCTCCTTTTGGTGAAGCTGACTGATCAAATGCCTGAGTCATCCCATATTGTATGATTTCTGGTTGTGTTTTGGAGGAAGAACCTTGATCTTTTTTGAACTCTTTCCTTGCTTCCTCAAAGATTTGTCTTTCTTTCATCACATCAAAATTTTGGGTCTTTTCTGCAGCTTTCATGATGCCTGAGTCTTCTGTGATATTCCCTTGGGTCATTCTATCTCCTCATGTGGTAGCTCCTCCTCGAGTAATAAAAATGAATCTAGGGTTTGCTCCACGAGGTTCAACATAGATCAATTGCACTTGTGGGTTCTGCTGGGGTCCTCGTCTTTCTTGAATCTTGGATAGCAGCACAGGGCAGTGCTCAATGACATGCTCGAAGGAGTTGCAATAACTGCAAGTGGTACAAGGGTTCTGACAGTCCCTTGCTATATGTCCTGGCTACATGTAGTTATAACATATTATTTGTCCTCAGCCTCCACCCATTCCTCCTCCTCATCCTCTTCCTCTGTATCCACCGTGAGGGTTGAAGTTTCCTCTTCCCGGGGAGTTATACTGTGCATTGTTTCCTTCTTGATGTACTTCACCTTGGATCTTATATATGTCTCTTGATCTTTCATGCATGTGATCATAAGCTCAACAATCTCTATCATCATGCCCTACTGATTTACAGAATGTGAAATACAAGTTTGTGGGTGTCTGAACATATTTTATCATGTAATATCACTCACTAGGGCAATGTCAATTTCTGCATTCTCCACACCAAGGTAAGGTGACTTGCTTCAAGGGGCTCGGAGGTACAGAAGCCAAGTATTCATTGAATAGAGGGAAGTGTTCCTTGTCATGACCTTCTGATCTGCATCTGACACACCAGATTCCTTTTCTTTTGTCTTTTCCCTTGTCTTTCTTCATTTCTTCGACCTGTAGAGACAAACTAGTTAGCTGACTAAGGATTTGACTCATACCTGAGCTGGATTCTCCCATAGGGGTTGATTCAAGATTCATGGCGATCTCCAATACTTCTACCTATGAAGCAATATTCTGTTGCATCAGGGGGACTCTTATATGTGGTAAGAGAGCAGTGATGAACCATTCATTGTTCTACTCGTCCGGGATCTTAAAGGTCAATCTTCCTGTAAGGGTCTTGAATCTCTGATCAAACTCCCAAACAGGTTCATCTACCTTTTGCTTGATCTCTTTCAGCTCTGTAATACATTGGGACTCTAACGTAGGTTTCTTAAAATCTGCAATCAACGCATTCTTGATCTCATTCAATGGCTTAGGATGCGCAAGTCTTGGACAAGCTTCATGTACCATCTCAACGTGCGGTCTCTCAATGTAGTGCTAAACTGGTTTCTTTTAACAACTTCATTGGTAATATTTTTAATGTTCCATATGGCCTCATATGGGAACCAGTGCTGATCAAGATCTTTAGATCCATCTCCTCTAAATATAGGGAGCCTCATCTCATCTGCCATGGAGTTGCCTAGGTTTCCTGTCTGAGTGGATGTTGAGCTGCTAGTAATAGGGATCTGCAGACTCTGATGATTTGGAATGTTTTGATTACTTAGAGTTTCTGAAACAGCAGGAGGATTGATATTACTTACTTCAGTAACCTACGTAGTTCCTGAGGTTTCTGTCTCGTTTCAGTGAAGTTCTTCAGCTGCATCTTCCTTTGGCCCCATGGGTTCTGAGTGTTCTTTGTCTGTCAGATCTGCATCTTCTCCACTATAGAAACCCTCTTCCTCGTAGTTTTCTTAAAGAGTTTCTCAAGGTTAACCCCTTGAAATACTCTTCCACTGCGCGTATGTCCCGCTTATGTGTCGTTGTCGTTGTTCAAATTTTTGAACATTAGCCTTTTCAAATCTTCTTGATCTCTTGTATCTTCAAGATGTTCTTCTCATGCAATAACATCTTGAGTCTCAACTCTAGGACCTGCAAAATTTTTCCTCTGGGTCCTTTAAAGAAATATCTTTCATATTGGTTGTATGACTCTACTCTGTCAACATCAAAATCGGTGATATACCCTCCAATGGTACTATCAAACCAATGATCTACTGCCCTGGATACAACGTTATCAACCCTTTTAAATTTTTGGATCGGCGCCGATGTCCAGACTACAGGAGATATAAGTCTTATCTTGAATTAGATATCTGCTAACCTAGCTAACCACTCATGTAGATCTTTATGGATCCCTCCAAAGAATATCTCGTGAATTTCGGTAAAGATATATTTCTCCAACCAATCTTCTGTACTAAGATTAGGGTTCTTGTTCTAGGCTTCAGCGAAGTCCTTCTCTTGATCTTCTATCCACTTTTGAATATTTTTCTTCGATGGAACCACCTTGACATTCCCTCATGAAGATTCCTTTCCTGGCAATGGAACCATTTGTTGGCACAAGGGAAGACCCATGGTTCAGCTCCAAGAGTGCACCAACAAGCCCTAGCTACTAGCTCTTTCGGCAACACCTACGAAGCAGATGAAGTCTCACCTGAAGCAACTATGAGGGGGTTGCAGGACAGAGATGTTGTTAAGCCCTAATATTGGCTCATTACCCCTTAATTGGGGCATATTACATTAGTAATGTTATTTTATTTATGTCATATTTATTCCATTAGTTGTAATTATACCTCCTAGTCTCCTATATATACCAAGGAGACATTTTCATTTGGAATCATCTTGTACTTGAACATTTATGTGGGGTAAAAGGAGGTTTCCCCCTCGAAGAGGCTTATTATCTAAAATTATCTCTTTTTCAAGGCGTTGAACTTATTCTGAGGTTTTTCTATGCTATATTCATATTTGGTTCCTAACATATGGTATCAGAGGTCAAGGTCTTAGGGTTTTGCTGCTACATATGAGACACCTTCGAATCTTCGATATAACTAATTTTATACAACGTTTTAGAAGGAACGGCCTGGAGGATATTTAATAGACAAATCAAGGGACGTTGGCTTAAAATTTAAGCTCCTGAGGCCTTGTACTTTCGGAGATACAGCCTGTACAAGATAGGGTTCTGGAATCATCCTGAACTGAGTCATTGCGGAATTTTCGCTATAAAATATTTTCTGTAATGTTTCAGACCCTGAAATATGGAGGATATTCAAAGAAATTATTAAGGTATCTATGGTAAAAAATTTAGCTTCTGAATCATCTTACATTTGTATATACACCCTGTGGAAGATAGGGTATCTGACTAGTCCTATTGACTAGTCTCAAGAAGGTATTCCAAGTAAAACAATCATAACTTCTTCCTAGAGTATCCAAATCGAGTGGGACTGGTTTCATTGGATAGTGGAAAGTCTATAGTATGTCTGGTACACGTTTAAAATTTTTATATCAATTATTTTGTGCGGGGAATGCTATACAAGTGAAATCTCCTGGAAAGGACAAAAATCAGCAAGTTGTGGTGAAGTTACCATAAATTCCACTTGGCACATCCAATTTTGATCAAACCTATGGCATTGCAGAGAAGAAATATTAGAGAACTACATAAAATAAAGTTTCATACCCAGAAGGGCTGAAACTTGGGATATACAATAGAAGAAAGATTGTCTAGAAGAACCACCTCAAAATCAAGGTTCAAAAGTGATACTTGGCCAACATGCCACCCAAAAAGAGAACTTCAACACCAAATAAGCCTCCAGACAATCCTACTTGGACTCTTGATGAAGGTGAAGAAATGCGTAGGGACATAAATGATTTACAAAAGATGAACTACAAGAGATGGAAGCTAAGTTGGAGGCAAAGATGGATGGTTGAAAAGAGGAGATAATGGAAGTATTGAAAAATTTCATAATAGAGAAGACACCTGAAAGTGAAAATGCATCCCATGAAATTCATGACGAGGACACAAGGAAGGTGAATCAAGAATGGAGAAACTCCAACATTGGGTTGAAGACCAACCACGTCCCTAAGATCGATATGAGGAAGTTTGATGGCAAGGACCCAATCACATGGATACTTCAGATGGAGAAATTCTTTGATCTACATAATATGCCACATACACAAAAGGTACGAATTGATTCTATATATTTAGAACCCAATCAATTTGTATGGTATCGATGGCTTTGTTCTCACAAATCACTCATCACTTGGACAATTTTCACGGAAGAAATGATAGCACACTATGAGGATATAAGGAGCAATACCTTCTTTAGCCAATTGATAAATCTCAAGCAAAAGGGTTCAATTACCGAGCACATTGAGAAATTCCAAAGATTGAATATGAAGGTAACATATATTCTATATGAGCACTTGATTTATGTATTCCTAGGAACTTTAAAGGATAACATTCAACATGAGGTTCACCTTTGGGAACCCAAATCATTGGAGAATGCATTTAAGGTGGCAAGAAATGTTGAAAGTAAAAATATGGGTATGGCTACTAGAAGGACCAATCCTAACATCTATAGAGAGAACAATGCTCCTTCTTCTAAAACACCTCAACCTA
>ML778597.1:63115-79755 GCA_009831015.1 Picea engelmannii | reverse complement strand
ACCACCCTCCTTCCATCACTTCTTCTCTAAAAGAAAAATCTAAGGTTCAAGCAGTGGAAGATCACATCGAGAATCAACAACAAGTTCTCCAAATCTTAAAGGACAACCTGACCATGGCACATAATCTCATGAAACAACAAGCAGATCAACATCGTAGTGAAAGAAGTTTTGAAGTAGGGGATTGGATGTTTTTAAGACTACAACCATACAAACAAATGTCCCTCAAGCAAGCCTAGAAGGATAATAAATTATCACCAAAGTACTATGGCCCTTATAAGGTGTTGCAAAAGATTGGTACTATGGAATACAAATTGGAGTTGCCTGCATCTTCACGAGTACACCCCGTTTTCCATGTTTCATGCTTAAAGAAGTTTATAGGTGGCAAGATCCCAGTTCAAACTATATTTCCAGAACTTGAAGAGGAAGGAAAAATCATATTGGATCCTAAAACCATCACTGACACAAGAATTCACCAGCTGAGGAATAGATCCATTTCAGAGTATCTCACTAAATGGAGGAAACTACTGGCTGAAGATTCCACTTGGGAAGACGAGTCTTTTATAAAAAAAAGCATCCATAGTTACTCAAGCATTGTGGAGAACACTTGTCTCAAGGGGAGGGGCATGTTAAGCCCTAATATTGGCTCATTACCCCTTAATTGGGGCATATTACATTAGTAATGTTATTTTATTTATGTCGGATTTATTCCATTAGTTGTAATTATACCTCCTAGTCTCCTATATATACCCAAGAGACATTTTCATTTGGAATCATCTTGTACTTGAACATTTATGTGGGGTAAAAGGAGGTTGCCCCCTGGAAGAGGCTTCTTATTTGAAATTATCTATTTTTCAAGGCGTTGAGTACTTATTCTGATTTTTTTCTATGCTATATTGATATTTGGTTCCTAACAAATGTCTACAACCAGAGGAATATCAAGTGGATATCTTACAACAAAAATATATCGTGCATCTATCATTCAACAAGCTAGATCTATCCTTCACAGCTATAGATTTGATCTAATACAATAAGGAAGGTAACAATATAACAGTGACAAAGATCTAAGCATCAATCACACACACAACAAAAAATGTACGTGGTTCACCCTCTCTCTAGGGATATGTCCTCAGAATTGTGCTTATGATTTATTAAGGTAAAGCATACAGTTCTTATCTGCTCTCTCAGCTAGCATATCATCTTTCTTCTCTCTCTTTCTCTCCCCTTCCTATGCACCTAGCTGGACGACTTGACCTTCGCACACAATGGAAGATCTTACAATACCAGAAAGCTTCCTCTCTCTCATCACTTCTCTCTCTCAATACAACGATCCCTCACACAATACTATAGCTAGATCAACAACAATATTGTACCGCAAAATTACCAACCAAACCTAGGCCCTTTAAACCTCTATTTATACATTACAACACCTCATTGACAGCCTTAGGCCAAAACCTAGGTGCCAAAACCCTAAAATACCAAAACCCTAGGTGTCTAAAACCCTAGGTCAACTTGACCCACTTTTTCCGAGCTTCGCCAGCCTGTCTTTCCTTCCTTCTTGTGCGGTGCTGCAAAGCATCCAATGGTGGATTTTCCCGCTTGTTGAGTTTTCCACGATCCATATTCCTTGCTGATCTGTCATCCTTGATCTCCTCATCCAATGACTTGCATGTCCTCACTTCGCTCCATCGTTTCTTCTCTTTTACTCACTTCGACCCAGTGATAGTCACTGTGTCTCTTGTGAAGTTCACTTTTCACCTTTTCTTCCTTGTTCTTCAATTCCTTCCATAACTAAGGGCCAACACATCATAGTAGACCCCCACAAGGTCCAAGCTATCACATAAATTCCACCACCTCATAATTTATGCCAAATGCAAATCCTACAAGGCAAAGCCAACTTTTTACATCGCTTTGTCCCAGATTACACCACTTGCACGCACAGTTTTCTTTGCTTACTATGTCATGATATCCCATTTTGATGGGACGAACATGCTCAAAAAAAAAATTATGATTTGAAAGCTTCCCTATCCAATGCCCCTTTGATTAGTCCCCCAGACTATGATCGTGATTACATCCTCTACTTGTCTGCCTCAGCTGTCTCAATAACAGGAGTCCTCGTCCATTTAGGGGATGACGGGCATGAAAATGTCATTTACTACATCAGTAAAACCTTTCAAGGCCACCCTTGAAGTATAATCATGATGAGAAACTCGCCTTAGCAGTTTTCCTCGCAGTCCAAAAACTACGCCATTACATCCTTCTTTGAACTACCAAGTTCATAGCAGACTCCAACCCCATGCAGTACTTGATTAGTCGATGACAAATTAATGGAAAATTTTCCCGATGGATCATTATCCTCCACGAATACGACCTAGATTTATCAACTCCCAAAATCAAGAAAGTGCTTGTCCTAGCCGAATTCATTATGGCTTTTTCCTCAAATGCTAAAGCTTCCCCCATCAATTAGGATTTCCCCAACAAACAACTATTCTTCATCCCCTCCGATGACCCCTGGTACGATGACCTTCTCATCTACCTTCGGACACAGAAGTTTGGGTCTCATCTCTATCGAGATGATCATCGATGCATTCACCACCAGACCCCTTGATACCTCCTCATCAGAGGCGTTCTCTATCGACGTGGGGTCGAAACCCTCCTTCATCAATGTCTAACCATCGACAAAGCTGACAGAGTCTTGAATTATTTCCATAGAGGCACTAGTGGTGGCCACCTCTCAGTTATGTCCACCGCCCAAAAAATCATTCGAGTAGGGTACTTCTGGCCCACTTTGTTTCATGACTACATCCACACTGTCAAGTGATGCAACAAATGCCATCTTTATGCAAACAAAGTACGAGCGCCACTAGCTATTATACATCCAATCATCACAGTTGGCCCCTTCTGTAAATGTGGCATAGACTTCATGGCTTGCCTTCCTCCATCCAGTAATGGACACAAGTACATTGTCATGGCATTTGATTACTTTATCAAGTGGGCCAAATCCATGTGCATATTTAACAACATCGTTGACACAATAGTGTGTTTTTTCTTCAACCATGTCATTACCTGATTCAAATTCCCACTAGAGTTAGTGTCTGATCACGGTAAACACTTTGAGAACGATATCTTTGTGGAACTCTCCTCAAATTTAGGATGAGTTTTCCTTCCCATACTACCCTCAGTCCAATGGACAATTCGAGGTTGTCAACAAAGTCCTCAAAACCATGCTACAACGTACCGTCAACAAACATAATACCAACTGGCATCATATGTTGTTTTCTGCTTTATGGGCTTATCACTTGACAGTCAAAACTGCCACTGGTTTTACATTGTTCCACCTCATCCATGGGATAGAATCCACCCTCCCTATCGAGTGAGAAATCCCCATGTTACGCACTTCCATTGAGTTATTACCTGACACTGCTCCAATGGAGTAGCGCTTGCTGACCTTATATTCACTTGATGAAGATAATCCATCTTCATTAAAAAACAATGAGGCAGCTAAAAAATGGTCCAAAGCCACCTTCGACCGCCATGTGAACCTTCGCTCATTCAACGAAGGGGATCTCATGTTAGCCTATGATATCACCCAGGATACCATCTACCATGGTAAATTCGAGTCATTATGGCATGGAAATTACATCATCCAACACGACATTACCAAAGGAACCTACATCTTGGCCTCTCCAGAAGGCTACCCTCTCAAAGAACCCATTAACAGGTTGTACTTAAAGAAATTTTACACCTGAGCATAACCATCCTACCTTAGGTTTTTCTTTGTACACATTTGTAGAGTTTTTAGTCTTATTTTTCACCACCACTCCTCATGTTTGATCTATCATCCATGTTATTGAAATATGCATCATCCATCAGCCTACCACATTGGTTACACTAACGGTGCCAGCCGTTGGACCCAGAATCTCTCTTCGACTGCTTGGGCCCTCTATACTCCCTCACATGTCCTGCTCCACTCCAGTGGCATATGTTTGGGCTCAGCCAACAACAACCAAGTTGAATACGATGTCTTCATTAGTCTCATTGCCGAGGCCAGCCAGTGCCACATTCATCACCTTAGCATTCTATTAGATTCCCAACCTGTCGTCCTAGAGCTCAACAATGTGTATCATGTTCACGATCCTTGCCTCTTTCACAAATACCTGCAAGTTAGAATCTTATCTCGCAAGTTTGATTCAATCACATTTACACATATTCCAAGACAACTTAATCAAGTAGCAGATCACATGGCTAACCTAGTATTAGATTGGCATTTATCACATTAAACATCATTGTATGCATAAGCATCATCCATTTGTCACAACACATAGAAAATACATCATACATAAAAAACATAAACACATGGAGACATGAATGATCCAAAAATATATATCCATATATATATAATCAAAAGTGTCATCATTGTTTACAAAAAACACATATATAATCGCACGTAGGCCAGTGGATCCCCCCACCCCTATAGGTACAAAACTAGGTATCAACTACCCTATACAAAATGGGATCCCAAGCCTATATATACAAAAACCTAGCACTCATGGTGCCCCCAGAGCTCCCCCTTGGATCCTTTATTAGTTGGAGGTGCCCCACCAGCTGGGGCCCCTCCAAGTCCACAGGGCAGTCGACTAGTCATCATTTCCCCCGCTACAGCCACTCAATGGATCAGGATCCGCCACTCCACCAGAACGCCTACACACTAATCCAGGACCCACTTCCCCTGGATGTGGGCCCACATGCCCTCTGGTACACCCTGTAGAACCTGCTTGAAGCATCGACTCAGGTCCTCCAACATCCCTCCGGCCTCTACCTATGGCTCATGCATTGGTCCATCACCAACGTCATATTGTATTTTCCTTTTTCTGACCCTCAGCTCTGCAGGCACCGATCACACTGGTCTCCGATATGTCGACTCCCCGACCATCTCTTCCTCTCGGCCTTGGGGTCCAACATATGCAAAACAACACCAAATATAGTGTGAGCATCCATATATAAAAATGTACTCAATGTTAGCTATAAAAATCACAAAACATAACAACATAATACACAAACATACCTCGAAGATCCCAGTCCTCCCTAGGAGGAAAAATCATATCCGAGTCATGATGGTAGTCCATACCCACATATGGATAACTCAGTATCACCTATGGAATCTATCGTCACACTCACGCCACCATTGCCGTAAAATAGTGGCCACCCTCTCCACCTCTGTATTGGGCCAACACATGGACCCACTGCATTAGTCACAACTCTCGTTGTCCTGTGGGATCGAGCAGAATCCTCAAGTGCAATAGAGGCACCCTCTCAAGAAACCAGGCCACCAAAATGGACTCGAATGGGAAGTCACCAGAGTCATCTTGACGACACCGGTTCAACTGCCCCATCATCCTGGTATGCTGAAGAAAACCCCATGCAAAAAGGTCCCCATCAAGGACCCTCTATAGTATCCTCAGCTAACCTCCAGTGATTCGCTACGTCCCCAACGATCTGTAGATCCTCACCACCATAGTGGTGATGCACTCTATCAGAAGATCATCGATCACCTTAATCTGGATGACCGAACCCGACATCGAGTTCAGCCTCATGCATTGGCGAGCCACCAATTCACCCACTCACTCATCCCCCTATAGCTGGGGATCAATAGGAATGGCCATCCCATGGAATGGGAGCATTGTCAAGAAATAGACATCCTTGATGGCTGAGAATATCAATTGTTTTCATCTAACTATGAATCACTGCAAATCAGTGCTCCACATCACAATCAGATACTGAATCAGGAAATCATGCGACTGTATAAGAGGGAAGCCGAAGAACTTGAGCAACCCACATGCTTCCAAGTATCTCTGCATGCTTGACTGCTCTGTCACTGCCTCCTGTAGATGGTCCCAGTCATGCTCTCTCCAGTGCACTGGCATCATGTTGTCGAAGTTTGTTGATCACATGAATCCACAAAGAAACACTTGATCGGCCTCATCATCCATAACAAAGCATTCAAAATTCAAAAATTCCATCCCCTTAGCCTTTCCTTCAATGACCATCTTTCACCTAGATAGGTGCGCACATGTGCATGCTTTTTCTTTGCACAGTTGCGCACTAATGCATAGTTCTATGAGAAACATACATGCATTAGTGCACAACTGTCAGTTAGACAGGTGCACATCTCATGCATTCCTTTATTCCCCTCCCATGCACCCACATGCGCGATTGTGTCAAGCATCTCCGCACACTATGCACTTGAAAGTGGATTATACCCGCGCACATGTGAAAAAATATTTCTCCTTTTCTCACGCACTGGTGGGACCCTACCCAAAAAATCCCTTGTACAGCCCTCCGTATAGTCCCTACCTATAAATTAATCATTTCACAAGATGCAGGAGGATAGGACCACTAACCTATCTCTCGCCACTCCCAGATCAATAGCCTCATTCTCCCGCAATCTCCAAATCTCCTCAAAACATTCTCATCAATTTAGCTATAGTGAAAGGTACAAATGAGGTGGCATTATGGGTCCACCAACCATATATAGTCTCTTTTTCCAAACTTACACACTCTCTTACAGGAGCCCGGAGCCTCCATTTTTTTTATCTGTTCTCAGCCACGGGATCCTGGTCCCACCATCTACACATTCACATTCCTCGGGCCACCATCTGCACTTGGCCCCATAGGAGAATTTTTCTCACGCCACGTTCAGGTACACATGCTCATGTTCAATTTTATCAAATAATTATTATATGTTCTTTATCATCAGATATGGTTCATGTCGGGTATTTGGTCTTCGTGTGTGCAGGTCCTTGTTTCACAAGCTTACAGGCCCTTCAGGTATATGTTTGACATTGGCTTGTAATTATTCCATCTGTAAATCAATTGCATCTCCCAGTCATACCCTCTAAAATTTACCTTTAGTGTCCTTACATACATCTCTGCAATACCTTTACCTATGTCACATTTGGGTACTGTCACCTGGTAGCACTCTATCCCACATGAGTTATCCCATTCATAGTTCCCCTTGGCAAATTGATACTCATGATGATTTCACCCCCTAGGGATGGGAGTCTCGATAGTCTTATTCACTTCCAAGAATGAACCCCATACTTATTCACATCATATTTATAGCTTTCCTAATGGACTCCTAAGCCATATCACCTCGATTCTATTGATTGCACCTTCACAGTATCATTAGCCCTGCATCTCATCTACCATTAGTTTTCCCTTCTGCATATTTTCCTCCATCCATTTACCTAATACATAAACCCACCCATGGGGCCCCCACACTCCACCAGTTCTCTTTCACAAAACTGTGCCATAACAAGCCAAGCCATCTTTCACTCAGGCACCCATTTCTGTATCTATATGTGCAACCCAAATTATTCTTTATTTCTTTGGTAATTGTAAAAAGCCTTTGTTTCCAGCATTTACTTGGATTTTTTGTCGTCAGCCTTGATGGCCTTATTTTTTCCTGCAAAAGAAACCCATGTCGCCCTTGGTTGGGGCATCCACTCTTTTCATACCAACATCTTCCACAAACCAAGAGTATCCCAAGTCCATATATCGATGATCTCTGAGTTTTTCCATTTTGTTAGCCTCTAGCATAGTTTAACCCCATATCTAGTCGTCCCCTTGACACTAGGTCTAGTTTTACGATTTCTACCAATAATCCTTCAAAATTCCCCAACCAAGGGAAGTCTTGAGTCTCCTAGCATATCGACTTCATTCATGTTACTCGTCAGTACCTGATATCCTCTAAGTGGATTTCCCGAATCCCCTTGATTCTTGGAGTCATGTCCCCCTTTCTGTCGACATCATCACAGTTTCCAGAAGGGCGACAGTATATTGACTCTCATTACCTTTACAATGAGAAGTCTCAGATGGCACAGAGAGAATCATCATTTCTCTTTGATTTCGTTGACCCCCATAAAATTCAACTTTAGCAAAATCTCATGTTACGGTGGGTCTTACTATGCGACTATTGCAGTTGTTTTACCAGATGAAGACCTCTCAATTCCTTAGGCCATCAATGACTACGATTCATAGACAATTCTTACAGTCATCCTTGCCTCACTTCAGAGTCCGTTCACCATTCAGAACTTTCATATGCCGTTATCAACCGCCCCCAAGGGTGCTACAGTTATCTACATCAACATACATCTTTAGTTATAGTCTCACAATTTGGTTACATGACATGAGCATGGGGCATGCCCACCTCGTTTGTACACAGATTTTATTTTTCTCCCTAGAGAAAGTTTTGGTTTCCACAGTTTTCGCTCTCCCCCCTGCGGATCATTCTTGTAGTTCCTCTCTTCACTCTTCATTACAATGGCACTCTTAGCAAAATAATAATTGATTTATTTAGTCTATACATATGCTTCTAACCTCACACATCAGGGGGCATCTGTTATCACTAAAAAATCGTCCGCAACATTGCACGCAAATGTTTAAAGAAACACATCAATGCCAACAACAATTAATCCACCTATAGCACTGAAATGCATTCAAAAGGCAAAAAACTATACAATTGGGTCAAAATTTGAAATGCACGGATTCACCAAAGGAAGTGCATGCATAGTGTGTAGGCCCACATAGCCCTCAGCGTGTACAATGCGCCAAGTATGCGACTGTGTACGAGAAAATCTGTGCACTTCTATGAACAACGCATTTATGGATCTTGTCGGCCCCTCAACTACTTATGGACCAACCCCCAACTTGAATTGACGCTCATATTTGAGAGAAATCCGAATGGGGGGTTGGTCAAGGACTATAGGGTTCCCTAAAAGGCCCCTTTTTCACACTATGAACCAATTACATTTTGATATATATGAATTCTATAAATAAGAGCCATGGGTGCACTAAGAAACCAATCTCTTAAGAGTATTATTATGCTGCAATAATTCTCCCTTGAGAATCCTCTTTTCTCTTTGGAGCCTTCAAGCACCATTGCAATATGCCATTCCACTCACCTCTTGAGGGAATATGCATTGTTTTTCTTCACCATTTTCCATTTCTTCCATTGTATGAAGAGCTCTCCATTACGGAACTCAAGAGCCCTCCCAAGGAGGAAGAGGGGACTCATAAGTCCCTATTTTTCTCTATGGTGTTTTGCCTACTAATATATTGATCCATTGGTAGAATTATGTTGGTAATTGTTTGATTTTCATGGTTCTAAGTTTCCCATGCTTTCTAACATTTATTTCTTAGTTTTTTTAGTTTATTTCTTTGTTTATACATGTGTTTGGCTTGTTTAATCCACTCACAAACTTATGTCTTATCTAGCAAGCTCATCTAGACTTGCAAGTGTTGTTGATTTTCTCACCCAGGTGACAAAACCAACACAACAAGGAGATTTCTTCAAAACATAAAAAGACTTTTGAAGTTGAAAAAAAAGGTTAGAATCTGCCACAAAACTAGAAGGTTGTTCCATGAAAATTTCTTTAGATATTTCGCCATGAAAAAAGACACTTTTCACATCCATATGATGGATCTACCATCCAAAATGAGAAGCAAGGGAAAGAAACAATCAAATTATTGCAAAATGGAAGAGGAGAACCATTGTAAAAAACAACATCAAAGGGACCATCCTCTAGTAAACTAGAGGAATAATTAAAAAACTTAATTCCTTAAGACTTCTCATAACACCATAAATTTCTTCTGATAATGATCTGTCGTTTGACTGGGTAAAATAGTCGATAGACTTTAGAATCTTAAGAGTAGCCCATCATGATGTAAGCATGAATCTTTGCATCCAGTTTCTTCCTACAACCATACGGAATATGATCCCAAGAAACACATACAAATACATGAAGGTGGTCGACAGAGGGATTTATTCCACACCACCATTTGACTAGATTCACAAAATTGATAGCTCGAGTCAAAATACGATTCAGTATATAGTTTTCACACTAAACAGTGGCATCCTAGAAGCAAGGAGGAAAATATTTTCCATGTAAAAGGAATATATCCATTTCAACTAATGTTTGATTCTTATATTATGTAGCAACATTCTATTGAGGGGTATGAGGGACCAACCCCTGCTAGTCAATACTATATCAAACAAGGTATTCTTTAAAACGTTGATTCACATAATCACCACCGTTATTTGATCTCAAAACTTGATAGTTAAACCACATTTCTTTTCAACAAATGCCCTAAATTCTTTGAACTTTTCAAAGGCAATGTTCTTGTTTTTCAAGAAATAAACCCAATGGAATCTAGAGAGATCATCAATAAAGTTCAAAATGTACCTTGCACCTACTAAGGAAGGTATATTGATGAAACAAAGATCATTCTGAACCAACTCCACAAGGTTTTGTGATTGTCACACTTTTCTATAGTCAAAGGGTGCCTGATGATACTTACCCAACACACATCCTCTATAGACTCCATCAAGGAGGAAGACTTTAGGTATACCTACAACCATATTTTATTTTGTCATCGACTGCAGAATTCAAAAATTTAGGTGATTGATTCTTTCATGCTAAATTTGACTTCATTCATTAGTGTGAGCAATGAGAGTAGTCAGTTCATATATGAGTCAAGTCAAGTTGTAAAACTTGTACAAACCATCCTTTAGGTAGACAAACCCTCTGAAGGAAATCGACTGGCCATTTTTTAGATCTATGACAAAGAAATAATTAGGCAAAAAATACATAATATTACCTATCTATGTCAATTGTGAAACCAACAACGAATTTTCACTTAAATTTGGCACATGATAGATGTCTACAATCTTTCCATGTTGACAGGGAACATCACCATGACCAACAATGTCAAGAGAAAAATCTTCAACAACATAAATATTTCACTCCATAACTTTATCCAAGGATGTGAGCAAGTAAGTGTCCTTATCCATATGATCCATACATCTAGAATCAATGATCCATACATCTAGAATTTTTGTCTTGAAAGGTGAAATTATTAGTAGGTCAAAAAATACTCAAGATGTCTCCTTCAAGTCGCTTGACCTTGTCCTCTAATTCATCTCTCTTATTGTAGCATGATTTCTCCACATGTCCACTCTTTCCACAGTACTAAAATTCCTTCTTCTTTCGATTCTTCTAGGGTTCATCGATTCTCCCTTTAGCTTTCTAGTAAAGGCATTATGGTTTGTGTATAAGGGTATTGAACTATCCTCTTTCTTTATGATTCACCTTTCCATTTCCCTTGAGCAAGTGATATTTATGTTTTCCACCAAGATTTAGTTCATCAAGAAATATATATTGATCATTAATCAGTAAGCCAAATAAAACTTCAAAGGAATAAGTCTTACCATATTCTTTGCATTCCTTTCAGTTGGTTCTGAATGTAAAAATAAACATGTCTATAGTTGTTCTTAGATTCATTAGGGACATATCACTGATTTTTCCATCCTTCTTTTGATAATTCTTCCCATATTGATCCAGATTATGCTAAGAAAAAAATGAGATACAAATGAAAATATAGAAAAATCACATAAATATAGTGAAACCCTATAACACCCCAAGGTCGGGGCTCTGTTGAATTGTAATTATGTTTATAGGCTGGTGAGACAAGTGTTTATAGGTTGGAAGACTTATGTGTTTATTAGGCCGAAGATCCTAGATGCTTAAGGCTAGTGAGCCTATTTTTGTATATGTAAACACTCATATCATTAATATAAATACATCATTACGTGTATACCGACCATGATAAAAGAGTATGGGGGACTAAGCTCCACTAGGTAGGAAAAGGGAAGGGTAAGGAGACTAGGGAAAAGGGATAATCTTGAGGGCTTAACCACAAGAGAATATTATATTATTATTTCCTAAAGACTATGGTGAGGATAATTGTTTTATCCTAAGTCTCATGGAAGAGGGAATGAATCCCAAGTGGAGAGAAATGAGCTCCAGGAGAGCCATGTGTCAATCATGGTGCATGCAAATATAGATGGGAGAAATAGTTTGTTTTGGGATCTTTACCCATTCACTCACACATTCAAGCACTGAGCCATCCTCTTCATCATCGAACTCTACATCATTCACGCACCTCTGGAACCTGCAGGCACTTTGAGCTATCCCATACCTTCTCTATGAAGCACAGTGCACCTATACTTTTCCTGAGCCCGTACCATGCCTTAATGATTTGTTGTTACTGCCAACGCAGTTCCTTGACTGAGCGTGGCTTCCTGCCATAATTTTTTCTATACCGAGCTTTGTTGCTACCATCACCCTCACTCGAATTGACATAGGCCTGTGGACTAAAGAAGTAGGTTATCAAACCTGTAAGCAACTCTCTCTAGGTGAGAGAGGTTTTTTGGGAAGCGATTTTCCGAGAGGGAGCCCAATGACAGCTATAGTGCTCTAAGAATTCATGTCCAGCCTGTTGTTGAAGCCCTGGAAGGGAAGTGGGGAAGCCAAAGGAATGTTGAGTAGAGAAGGGGCACACTTCCTAGGGTGGGATAGGCATGTGGGGAATGAGAGGTTGTAGGTTGTTAGTGTGAGCTGGTTCATGGGAGAAAATCCTTCCAGTTGATCTATGTGAATTTTATGTTGTCCTTGCCAAGCCTAGGAACCCCTTGCCCAATGGATTTTAGTCCCAACTCAGGGGTGACCCACTGCTAAGCATGATGAGAAATGTGGTCTAAGGATGGGAGGTTCATGGAAGGTCTGCACGTAGTTGGTGGTCATATATTAAAAGATAAGTACCAAATCTATGTTCTATGTATGATGTGTATCTTGAAATCAAGTTATAATGTTATTAGAATTTTCTATAAATTCTGCATGCATGTTTTAATGTTGTTTCTGCATGAATAGGTGTATGAACAAAATGCTATAACTATTTAAATTGCATTAGATAGTTATGTATATAAATATATATGGTATAAAAGTATGAAAGTTATTTGGTGGCATCCCATGGCCTGTTGGTTTAAGGCTGGGGATGTCACAAAATGGTATCAGAGCCGAAAAGAAAGTTGAAGTTGTTTGGTAGCGTTACCTGACAGAGGTTGATGGTCGGGGACATCAAAAAATGGTATCAGAGCCATGGTTTCAACATTGAGCCTAGATGGTCCATGTTAGTGGAAGTTGAAGAAAATGTTTTAGAAAATAAATGGACAAAATTCAAGTTCAGAGCCCATGGTTTCAGAACTAAACCTGGATGGGCCACAAAAGGAATTCAGAGTAAAAAGTCTAGAGAATTTTTATATACAGAGTGTCAGAAGGGAGTTGAGAGAAAAATTGGACTGTGTTTCGAAGCACAGGAGGTATAACGATTTAAGAAATGGCCACAGAGAAATAAACCACAACATCTATGGTGATTGGGTCATAGGATCTGTTCAGGATAAAGAAGATCCTTCACAACTGTCCGATTTGGAGAAAAGTGCATGAAGGTTAACCCCCAAGTCATTCAGACTTCGTGACTTCGGAAAAATTTATGGGTTATAAGAGAAAAAGGGGTCGAATCCATAAGTTTTGAATTCTTGAAGAGGATCTACACCGTAGATCCAGGGGGGAAGTGTTTACCATTGGATTAGACCAAGGACAGATCAGAACTGTAGGGATAAGCCACGTGTCGGCATGTTAGCTTGTTCAAGAATTTGACATTCGAGAGAAATGGAGTGTGCTGATGCGCAAACTCCCGAAGTCCTGAAGTCTGAAGTTAATACAGACCATTCATCAAAAGGAACACGTGTCGGCAGATCAACTTGTTCTGGAGTTCGACGTTTGGTTGAATTGGAGTGTTCTAGTGTGGAATCTCCTGAAGCCGAAAGCTCCAAAGTCCCGAAGTCCAAATTCAATATGGACCGTTCGTCAAAAGCAACGTGTGTCAAAAGATCATCTTGTTCAGGAGCTCAACATTTGGGAGAATTGGAGTGTGCAAGTGTAAAAAACGCCGAAGCCCGAAGTCCCAAAAAAAAAGAGAAGTGGTTTGGCATGATGACTTTGCTAGTAGTGATGTGGACCTTTCCTAGACATGCCACGTGCCACAACCCTAGTTGTTGACAGCTGCACTATGGACCCCAAAAGGTAAGGAAGTTTGGGAGTTCGGTGTTCAGGAGAATTGGGATGTGCAAGTGTAAAAATTGTTGAAGCCAGAAGTTCTGAAGTGACGTGGCTTACTGACATCACTCAAAATAACGTGGACACATGGGATGTGTTCCATGCGTCAGTGATTTAAGAACCTTTGGAAGATTGAAATGACAGTTAGAACGTGACATGTGTCACCCGTTTGATTGGTCCATGTGTCTGCTTCTAATATTTCGACACATGGCCTCCTCTTGAGCATGGATGGTTGATCAAAATCTGGACTAGGGGTCAAAATTTAGCTCAAAAATCAAAGTTCTCGGAATTGCCTCAAAACGAATGGGTGTGTAGCCCTCGTCGTCACAAACCCAACGCAACTCGTTTGGGTTCAAACAGACGTCAGATGAGAGAGATATCGCGATCTATTTGAATCGTCAAATAGGCAAAAAAAAAAGGGGAAGCTGACTGTACAGTCCGTACGGATGATGACATGGCAGAGGTCGTATGATGATGTGGTAGTTGATGACATGGCAATCATTGATTGACAGTTGGATGAGTGATGTTGTGACACATGGCAGTTTTTTGTTTGGTTGTATGGTGCCACGTGGCCCAGTCATGGGCTTCCACGTGGCACCCTGTTATTGGTATTGGTTGATGGTGGTAAAAGGTTATTGGAGTCCATGGGGATCGAACCCCGGACCTCCCCAAGGACCAAGCGCTTTAGCAATGGCCGCCCGACCGGTGTGCCACACGGTGTTACTTATTATCTATACGGTTTAAAAACTATTTAAGTTTGAATTGTATACATTTTGGCGGGGGGTCGAGCTGGGGCTTAGCCCCAGCCCGCGGTTGTATTATATTACCATACGACCATACCTTCTGAAATTTTGGTGCGCACATTTCAAATGGTTCAACCCGCAATTTTATTATTAAATTATATGGCCACCGGTTAATACATTGCATGCACATATTGTAAACGAAGTTAGCCCCGGTCGCACACACAATAGCATATGACCACAGCCAAGCAAATGCGTGGGGTTTGGATTTGGTTTGAAATGGTTACAACCATATGCCCGATACGTGGCGTTTAACCATTCGACCTTGAAACTTAGCGCTCTTTTGCGCTAGTGCGAGGTCACATGGTGACCCTTGTGACCATCGTCTTGGCGGTTAGGGGTTGGGTGCGCCCTGACCATCCTACAGTTTCGTTCGTTTTTCGGTTACACGCCGGTGCTAGGTTTTAGCATGAATTTGAGCATGTGTGCTAGGTTGGCCACACAGAGGTGTGTTTTGGCGAACCAGAGACAGCAAGCTTGAAGGAAGAAAATGGTAGGAGGCCTATCTTCTTCATTTTTTGGCCAAATGAGGTGCCGAAAAAGCCTAGCTAGGGGTTTTTGGACAATCTTAATCCATTGGAACTATTTTCAAATCCATTTGAAGACTTCTTTTGTATGTTTTTCACCATTGAAGTTTCAAAGAGCTCCAGGGAGCTTGAAGCCCTCATTGTTTGAGGTCATGCTCAGATGAGCCCATGTTTGTTTTCTGTGATTGAATAATCATTTTTGGCTAATTATTATGCTATTAACACTTTGGGATAGGTTTCAGATCCATTTGAGGACTTTTATAGATGTTTTTTCCACAAGGAAGCTCAAGGAAGCTTAAGGCCACATGTAGAAGAGGTCATGCCCAGATGAGCCATGATCTGTTTTCAGAGTTTTATTAGTCATTTCTGGGGTTTTTATGTATTCTGAACCCAATGGTACAATCAGTATTTCCATTGGATTTGAGCAGCAGCTTGTAAAATAATCTTTGACAAATTTATCCCAGAGAGCCAAGTCCATTGATGGAGGCTCAAGGAGATGTAGCCCAGAGAGGGGTGAACTCCTTTATCATCTTGTTATTGTTGTGAGTTTGATGTTTTATTTGTTGCAAGTTATGTTGCTGTGTATTTATTTAAAGCACATATTTAACCATTTAAAACAACATTTCCTCACACATGAACATTTAAAAGAAGATGCATAAACTCGGCACATAATTTATCTTGCATATTTTAACACATTGAGCAAGGTCCTGTAAAGTCTTATTTTAATCAAGTAGAGGGTGCTTGCATAGCATAACAAGTCAGCCCCCTATTTTCAGATCAGGTGGTATCAGAGCATAGTTTGTTTTTCTCATGTGATTTCCATTGATAGCTAGAGTTTTAGCTGTTGGTATTTGTGAAAGTTTTGTGTTGAAGTTTGATATCTTGCAAGGATGGAGGAAGCTTCAAACATTGATAGTTCTCATACATATTCATTATCTAAGTTATTTGACAAAGAGATGTTAAAGGAATTTCTAACCATGAGAGATGTGGTGAAAGAGATGTGGGAAGATAGAAAGGAGAGCATTTCCCTTGAAGAGCAGTTGATGGCCATGAAGGAGGAGAAAGACCAGCGTCTTGAAAAGTTGCATGAGATGGAGACTCAACTTCATGAGGCAAAGGAAACCCTTACCAGGTACATGCATGAACATAAGGTATGTGATGTTATTTTATCTTCAAATTCCTCTCAAGATGAATGTTTTGGTGTTTTTGAAAATCACACAAGAGGAATAGGGTCCAAGTTATTGTTAAAAATGGGCTATGAAGGTAAAGGGTTAGGCAAGCATGCACAAGGCATTGTTGAG
>ML778597.1:39216-63032 GCA_009831015.1 Picea engelmannii | reverse complement strand
GGGAAAAAGTTCCAAGAACAAATTTTGTTTCAAGTTCACCTCTTCAAGAAGGCTATAAAGGTGAAAGTTCAAGAACTTTTGTTGCAAGTTCAATCTCTCAAGCATGCAAAGTTTGTGTTCAAGATGAATGCAAATGTGTGAAATGAAAGAGTTGTGACAACTATGAGGACACGACCACTATTGTTGATCTTCAAAGGAGAGCTTGTAACTCTTCAAATTCACCTCCTCAAAGAGGCGATAAAGGTGAATGTTCAAGGTATAATTATGCTTATCATTCAGTTTCTTTTGATTATGTTAAGCATGATAAATTTGCATGTAAAAATGGTAGAAAAAATCCATGTACATATTGTGGTTTATATAACCATCATGTTTCAAAATGTTGGAAAATATTGACCACTTTCAGGAAACTTTACAGGCAAAGACAACTTGAAAAGAGGATGCAAAAGATTTGCACTCATTGTCAGAAGAGGGGTCATCTCATTGACCAATGTTGGACATTGCATCCAACCACTCATCCACATCACAAGAAGCAGATGGATAAAGAGATTGGCAAGAATGGAAGAGGAGATTCCATCATTGATGTGAGTCAAGATGATTCACAAGAGGAAGAGTTTTAGCAGAAAAAGTCACTGTTGAGTTGGCTTGGTAAGAAATGGTTGGATTTATTGAGCAAGTAAGGCTTACATTTTTTTGTTGTACATGCATATTTCAGCCTTATGAATGCATTCATGTTGAGAGTATGACAAGTTGCAGCAGTTTATCACAACTTGTATGATGCAATTTGCATGTGAATGCAATTCATTTGAAGGCATTCTTGTTGTTGCACAACTTCGCCAGGAGGATGTAAAAGATGGGTATGATGTTCACTTGTTACAGCCATATATTTTTTTCATATTCAGCTCTTATGTACCCATATGTTTTGGGTTTATGTACTTATGTTTGTACTTGAAGGAGAGTTGAAGAGCTATGCACATACATGTGTTTTGTGTGTGAGTAAACAGTGAACTGGTGATAGTTCATCATGAATGAGTCATGATTGTAACATGATTGTGTATCATGTTTGTCGACTTGTCATTTTGGGAAGGTTGATATGTTTCAAATGAGTCTCGACTGGTGTCGATGATTGTCTGACGAATATGTTGTGTCAATCATGTTTTTCGACTTATGTTTAGTCGATGGTGTTTGTTGGCTTGTAAGTTGATTTTGAGTACACCAAGATGCAGGAAAACACCATGTGCTTTGATGAAGTACAAGATGCGACCGTTTTCTTGAAGAGAAAAAAGACTTTGTTGGCATCATTTTCAGTATTGTATAAATTTGTTTTCAAGATTGATGGTTTTCTTGGCTTGTGACAAGATGTCGTAGGAAAGTTTTTGCAACGATTGGAGAGCAGATTGTGTTGACGTCAAAGAGTTCACAAGAGGGACTTTATTCTCAGTGGGAAGGTTGGCAGTCTTCCTAGCACAAAGAGAGAAGTGGGTCAGTAGTAGCCAGAGAACAGTGGTTGAGGGACATAGCCAGTTGCAGTGCAAGGCATGTCAAGGTATCCAAGTGATTGTTGAAAAGACTTTTCAAGTAGAATCAGTTGATAGAACTTGAAAGTAGAAGAGTATTAAAGCTCAGACAGATAATCATAAGCTTTTGTGGGTCCAAAATCCTTTCAGTGGGAAGGTGTGATCAAAATCTGGAATTGCCTCAAAATGGACGGGTACGTAGCTCTCATCGTCATGAACCCAACGCAACTCATTTGGGTTCAAACAGACATCGGATGAGAGAGATATCACGATCTGTTCGAATCGTCAAACAGGTAAAAAAAAAAGGGGAAGCTGACTGTACAGTCCATACAGTATGTACGAATGATGACGTGGTAGAGGCTGTATGATGATGTGGTAGTTGATGATGTGGCAATCATTGATTGACAGTTGGATGAGTGATGTTGTGACACGTGGTAGTTTTTTGTTTGGTTGTACGGTGCCACGTGGCCCAGTCATGGGCTGCCACGTGGCACCCTGTTATTGGTATTGGTTGATGGTGGTAAAAGGTTATTGGAGTCTGTGGGGATCGAACCCCGGACCTCCCCAAGGACCAAGCGCTTTAGCAATGGTCACCCGACCAACGTGCCACACGGTGTTACTTATTATCTATACGGTTTAAAAACTACTTAAGTTTGAATTGTATACATTTTGGCAAGGGGTCGAGTTGGGGCTTAACCCCAGCTCGCGGTTGTATTGTATTACCATATGACCATACCTTCTGAAATTTTGGCATGCACATTTCAAACGGTTCAACCCGTGGTTTTATTATTAAATTATATGGCCACCGGTTAATACATTGTGCGTGCATATTGTAAACGAAGTTAGCCCCGGTCGCACACACAATAGCATATGACCACAACCAAGCAAATGCGCAGGGTTTGGATTTGGTTTGAAATGGTTACAACCATACGCCCGATATGTGGCATTTAACCATTCAGCCTTGAAACTTAGCCCTCTTTTGCCCTAGCGTGAGGTCACATGGTGACCCTTGTGACCATGGTCTTGGCAGTTAGGGGCTGGGCGCATCCTAACAGTCCTACAGTCTCCCTCATTTTTTGGTTATGCGTCGGTGCTAGGTTTTAGCACAAATTTGAGTGTGTGTGCTAGGTTGGCCACACAGAGGTGCATTTTGGCGAATCAGAGACAACAAGCTTGAAGGAAGAAAATGGTAGGAGGCCTATCTTCTTCATTTTTTGGCCAAATGAGGTGCCGAAAAATCCCAACTAGGGGTTTTTGGACGTTTTGAATCCATTGGCATTGTTTTCAAAGACATATGAAGACTTCTTTTATAGTTTTTTCACCATTGAAGTTTCATAGAGCTCCAGGGAGCTTGAAGCCCTCATTGTTTGAGGTCATGCTCAGATGAGCCCATGTTTGTTTTCTGTGATTGAATAATCATTTTTGGCTAATTATTATGCTCTGAACACTTTGGGATAGGTTTCAGATCCATTTGAGGACTTTTACAGATGTTTTTTCCACAAGGAAGCTCAGGGAAGCTTAAGGCCACATGTAGAAGAGGTCATGCCCGAATGAGCCATGATCCGTTTTCAGAGTTTTATTAGTCATTTCTGGGGTTTCTATGTATTCTGAACCAAATGGTATAGTCAGTATTTCCATTGGAGTTGAGAAACATCTTGTAAAAGAATCTTTGACAAATTAATCCCAGAGAGCCAAGTCCATTGATGGAGGCTCAAAGAGATGTAGCCCAGAGAGGGGTGAACTTCTTTATCATCTTGTTATTGTTGTGAGTTTGATGGTTTATTTGCTGCAAGTTATGTTGCTGTGTATTTATTTAAAGCACATATTTAACCATTTAAAAGAACATTTCCTCACACATGAACATTTAAAAGAAGATGCATAAACTTGGCACATAATTTATCTTGCATATTTTAACACATTGAGCAAGGTCCTGTAAAGTTTTATTTTAATGAAGTAGAGGGTGCTTGCATAGCATAACATGTCAGCCCCCTATTTTTAGATCAATGGTGGGGCCCCTAATGGTCACAGTGGACGCATGGCACTAGATCGTGAAGTCTGGAGGCTTGAAAATATGGAAGAAATGGTTCATGATGGAATGGGAGCAATAAATTTCCAAAGTTTCATAGCGCCGAAATAAAGTGACGTATTGACATCACCGGGGTGACGTGGAAGTATTTGGAGATTTGCAGTTTGGGAGTTTTGTGGTTTGCAGATGTGAAATCCTCCAAAGTCTAAAGCTATGAAGTCCTGAATCCCCGAAGCTCTGAAGTCTCGAAGCCCCAAAGATCTGAAGTCTTGGAGCCTTGAAACCCCGAAGCTCAAAGTTTCATAGTAAATATCTGTTGTTGGATGATGGGAATTCATGGACCGTTGATCCACCCCACTTCGCAATTTCTCCAATTCGGTACTCCAAGAGATTTTTTGGGATGTGATTTGGAAACCGTCGAAGCCTGAATTCCCCGAAGCTCCTACCCATCGTATATCTGAGAAAGGAATGTGGACCGTAGATCCACCATTCTTCGCACGTTCGACATTTCATTATTCTGTGATGCGCGGAAAAGGGAAACCTTTGAAGTTCTGAAGCTCAAAGCTTCAAGAATCTAGATAAGCACCCAAACAATTAGCATTGGATCACAACTGTGGTCACATGTGAACCAAGGGCTAAAGAAAAAGGGGCTAGCACCCGAAAATCATTGCAGAAGAGAGATGGGCTTAGAGATAGAAGCCTGGGAGGTTCTTGATCGACCAAGACCTGCTGGAAATGGAGTCTGATATCCTTTTGTTGAATCAGATTGTTTAAGTTATTCGGGAAAATTATTAAGTCAAGTAACCTAACAAATTTCGATTGTCTACACATTTTGTAGAGTTAACAATTGTCAGAACCAAACCAAATTGTTCCATAATGCAGAGAAATGGAGGAGGCATAGGACGCTTAGAGTCAGGATGATGAAATAAGAGGAATGGATGTCCATTTGGGAATTGAAGGATCGAACTCCAATGGGCATGGAGAAGAAATAGATACAGACGTGGGTATGATGAAAATCATCAAAACATTTCAAAAAGATGTCCAAATTCACTAGGAAGATAATGAAAGGATTATGAGAGCCAAGGAGAAACAAAAAGACTTTAACATGAAGTTCATGCAGAACTTAAAAATAATAGAAAATAAATTGGATAAGGAGAGTGGCTCAAGAAAATGAGGAAGTGAGAGGTCTCCTAATGAGAAAATAAGAACAAGAAGTGTTAGCAGACATCACCGTCACTCCCCGAGGCATTCCAATAAGAGAGAACAAAAAAACTCAAGTCCATCCCCTTTCAAGAAGCATAAGAGGTTTGGGATGGATGAGCTATGAGGGGAAATGAAAAAAATCAAACCTCCTACATTTGATGGTGACAACAAGAAGGATGAATATGAAGATACATGGCTATTGGGAATGACAAAGTATTTTCAATTGCATAATTATTCTTCTCATGCAGAAGGAAGAATTTCCATCTATCAACTCAAAGGAAAGTCATTTATGTGGTGGATCAGCTTCTGTAGGTGCAACACATTAAAGAGAAAAATGTTAATTGGAGAGAATTCAAGAAGTATTTCAAAAAGAAATACTTGACTAAGAGATACTATGATAAGAAAATGAAAGAGTTCTTTGAACTCAAGCTTGGGAGTATGAAAATAGATGAATATGAAAGAAAGTTTTGGGAATTGTTGAAGTATGTTTCTTTAATTAAGGATGAGACAGTTAATATTCAGAGGTATTTGAGTGTTTTTCCATCATTCATCAGTGACAAAATACAATATGATGATCCCAAAACATTGGAGGAGACCATAAGGTGAGCTAAGTGCCTATATGATCAACAAAAATCAAGGTCAACTTTCCAAAATTCTTGGGAAGACAAGGAGAAATTCAATATGGATCAGAGGGAGAAGGGAACTAAGTCACCATTCTTCAAAAATAATACTCAAGGAAAATGAACTTCTAGAGAACCCAGAACGATTGAGACATGGGGTCAAAGGCCAAGGCAGAAACCTATGGAATGCTGGGGTTGTAAAGGAGATCATATGTTTAGAGATTGTCCTCACAGAGGTGAAAAAGTGAGGAATGTTCACAATGTACAATGAGATGAAACAATGGAGGACATGGGAATAAATGTACCAAGGATATATGCATCCCTAGATAACAAGAAAGCAGAGTATCAGTGACATATGATTTAAGTGGAAGGTATGATCAACAACCAAACCATTATTATTTTAATTGATTTAGGAGCTAGTCATAGTTATATAGATCCTAAGATGGTGGAAAGTTTTAATTTTCCAATAAGAAAGCATGGAAAATCTTGGTTGGTGAAGCTGGCTACCGGAGCCAAAAGAAAATTTAATGAGATGGTTAAGTCATGTCTTATGGACATGAATGGATTCAACACAAGGGCATATTTGAACATATTTCCTTTAGGTTCCTATGACTATCTAACTGGTATGGATTGGTTAGACCAACACCATGCCATCTTAGACTTTCGTAACAAGGCATTCACTTTCCTAGATGAGGAAGTAAATCAGAGAATCGTCCAAGGAATTCCCAGGTCAGTTACTATCAGAAAAATTTCAGCAATGCAACTGAAGAAGTGTTACAGGAAGGGCTGCCAAATATTTTCCTCCCATATGGAAGAAGCACCTAAGTATAAGGTGCAAAATCTGGAGGACCATGAAGTCCTGGAATATTTTGAAGATGTGTTCAAGGAGGTACCAGGACTACCCCCAAAGAGAGATATTGATTTCTCTATAAATTTAATGCCTGGTGTAGCTCCAATATCAAAGACTCCTTACAGAATGAGTACACCAGAGATGAAGGAGTTGCAAATGCATCTTGAAAAACTTTTAAAGAAGGGGTATATCCGCCCAAGTGTGTCACCTTGGGGTGCCCCAGTATTTTGCGTGAAGAAGAAAGATGGGACATTGAGATTGTGCGTCAATTTCAGACAGTTGAACAAAGTGACTATAAAGAGAAAGTATCCTCTACCAAGGATTGATGATTTCTTCTATCATTTGAAGGATGCAAGGATATTTTTGAAGATAGATCTCAGGTCGGGATACCATCAGGTAAGGATTAAAAAGGAAGACATCATAAAGACCACCTTCAGGACAAGGTATGATCATTATGAGTTCACAGTGGTGCCATTTGGGCTATCAAATGCACCAGTTGTTTTCATGTGCTTAATGAATGGTGTTTTCTGAGAATATTTAGACAAGTTTGTCATTGTCCTTTTGGATGAAATCCTTGTATATTCCAAGTCAGAAGAAGAGCATGAGAATCGTTTGAGGATGGTGTTGCAAGTGCTAAGAGAGAATCAGTTGTATGCCAAATTGAACAAGTGTTCATTTTCTCAAAACATAATTCATTATTTGGGGCATATCATATATGAAGAAGGGATAGAAGTGGAACCTG
The DNA here is from genome assembly GCA_009831015.1 of Picea engelmannii. Classification (NCBI taxonomy): domain Eukaryota; kingdom Viridiplantae; phylum Streptophyta; class Pinopsida; order Pinales; family Pinaceae; genus Picea; species Picea engelmannii. The sequence goes on along the minus strand of ML778597.1, from coordinate 56,077 downwards.
AAAAGATTGAGGCCATAAAAGGGTGGAAAAAACCTAAGAATGTGACAAAAGTCAAATTCTTCATGGGTCTAGTTGGATACTATAGAAGGTTAATTGGAGGGTTTTCGAGAATAGCTCACCCCATCACTTCCTTGCAAAGGAAGGGGAAGAAGTTCCAATGGACAAAAGAATGTGAAAGAAGCTTCCAGCAATTGAAGCAGTTGTTAACCAGTACTCCAATTCTGTGGATTGATAATCCGAATGAATATTTTTTCATGTGCACAGAAGCATGCAAAGAAGGATTTGGAGGAGTCCTTATTCAAAATGGATTTGTGATATGTTTCGAGTCCAAGAAATTGAAAGAGAATGAAAGGCTCTATGCCACTCGTGATTTGGAGTTCGCAACCATAGTGCACGCTTTAAGGACGTGGATGCACTACCTCATGGGAAAGAGGTTTGAGTTGAGGACCAGGGATGATTTAAAGGATGGAAATTTATTTTAAAATGTAGAAACCTTGGCAAATATTACTAATCCTTCATATGCCAACTATAAATATTTGGTGATATTTTTGTAAANGCACTACCTCATGGGAAAGAGGTTTGAGTTGAGGACCAGGGATGATTTAAAGGATGGAAATTTATTTTAAAATGTAGAAACCTTGGCAAATATTACTAATCCTTCATATGCCAACTATAAATATTTGGTGATATTTTTGTAAAAATATTCAAATTTCTAAGGATTTTATATAGTTTTTATAAAATTTTGGCTATTTTTAAGGTAAAAAAATTGTATCCTATAGAATTTGGGTGAATCATTTTTAAAATAGTGAATCTCGTTTTTGGAAAAACCATGGAAAATTAGCCCATGAGCAAAATTTAGCCCCTAAAATCATCCATGTTGAGGACAAACCACAATGCTCTGAAGTATTTGTTTGATCAGCCTACTTTGAATGGCAGGCAAAGTAGATGGTTGGAATTCCTCTATGAGTATCACTTTGATATCAAGCACATCAAAGGAAAAGAGAAAAAAGTGGTGGATGCACTCAGTAGGAGAGTGCATGAACTACATGCTACATCCATTAGCATGTATCGAACTAATGTTAAAGAAAGAATTTTGGAAGATGCAAAAGCAAATTTGCAGTACATGGAATTGGTAACAAAATTGCAGCAAGGTAAAATGCAGCAGAAAGTTGAAGATTATGAATTGGGAATTGATGGAATTGTCTTGTACATAAACAAAGTTTATGTACCCAATTCTCCTGAATTGAGGAGTGTTATTTTAAAATAAATGCAGAATGTACCTTATGCGGGACAACCAGGATATCAGAAAATAGTTTCAACAGTCAAGAGCCAATATTATTGGCCAGGCATGAAGAGGGAGGTTGTTGAATACATAGCTAAATGATTGGAATGTTAAAGGGTCAAGGATGAGCATAAACACCTAGATGGATTATTGCAGCCATTACCCATTCCGCAGTGGAAGTGGGAAGTGGTGACAATGGATTTCATCACAGTATTTCCCAGAACAAGCAAGCAGCATGTTGCAATCATGGTGGAGGTGGATAAGCTTACTAAAGTTGCCCATTTCATTCCTATGAATGTTACTCACATGGAAACCAATGTTGTTGATATTTATATGAGGGAAGTATCACGCTTGCATGGCATACCCAAGACAATTGTGTCTGACAGAGACCCAAATTTTACCTCAAAGTTTTGGAAGGGGTTATTCAAAGGGTTCGAAACAAATCTAAACTTCATCACAACCTATCATCCTTAGTCTGATGGGAAAAAAGAAAGGGTGAACCAAGTGATAGAGGATATGATAAGGATTTATGTGATGGACAAACCATCTAAATGGGAAGATTATCTACACTTGGTAGAATTTGCCTACAACAATGGGTATCAAGCATCACTGAAGATGAGCATGTTGAAGCACTTTATGGAAAAAAGTGAAACACCCCAGTAAGTTGGGACAACCCAACTAATAGGACAGTGGTTGGTACAAAGTTGCTCAAGGAAATGGAAGAGAAAATGCTAAAGATTAAATAGAATTTGAAGGCTGCCCAAGACAGGCAGAAAATCTATGATGATAAGAACAAAACTCACAAGGAATTTAAAGTAGGGGATCATGTTTTCTTGAAGGTGAAATCCAATAGAAGTTCCCTCAGGTTGGGAAACTGTTCCAAGTTGGCAGTGAGATATTGTGGGTCGTTTTAAATCCTAGAGAGGATTGGTATAGTAGATTATATGATTTCATTTCCTGCATCTATGACTATACATAATGTATTTCATGTCTCATTTCTTAAGAAATATAGACATGATGCTAATCATTTTATTGATTGGAATGTCATTCAAGTGGAGAAAGAAAGAAACTTTCATGTACATTTGGTGCGCATACTGGATCGGAAAAGAGAGCATCTCTGAAATCGAGCTATAGGGCTTGTAAAAGTCGAGTGGACCTAGTACATTCCCGAAGATGAAACATGGGAGGATGAAGATTCTATGCGGGTAGAGTACCCACATCTTTTTGAATATTTTGGAAATATTTATGTTGTCGTGTAAATAAGTTGCACTGAGGACAGTGCAAAAATAAGGGGAGGAGATTGTAACACCCTAAGGCCAAGTCCCTGTTGAATTGTAATTATGTTTATAAGTTGGTGAGCCTTGTGTTTATAAGCTGGAAGACTTATCTGTTTATTAGGCTGAAGAGCCCACATGCTTAAGGCCAATGAGCCTTGTTTTGTATATGTAAACACTCATTTCATTAATATAAATACATCGTTGCATGTAGACCGACCATGATAAAATATTATGGGGGACTAAGCTCCACTAGGTAGGGAAAGGGAAGGTCTAGGAGACTAGGGAAAAGGGATAAGCTTGAGGGATTAACCCCAAGAGAATATTATATTATTATTTACTAAAGACTATGGTGAGGATAACTGTTTTATCTTAAGTCTCATGGAAGAGGGAATGAATCCCAAGTGGAGAGAAACGAGCTCCAGGAGAGCCATGTGTCAATCATGGTGCATGCAAATATAGATGGGGGAAAATATTCTATTTTGGGATATTTCCTCATTCACTCACACATTCACGCACTGAGCCATCCTCTCCATCGTCGACCTCTGCATCATTCACGTACCTCTGGAACCTAAAGGCACTTTGAGATATCTTGTACTTATCCTATGAAGCACAGTTCACCTATACTTTTCCTGAGCCCGTACCTTGCCTTAACGGTTTGTTGTTATTTCCAATTTAGTTCCTTGACTGAGTGTGGCTTGCTGCCATCATTTATTCTATACCGAGATTTGTTTCTTCCATCACCCTTACTCGAATTAACTTAGGCCTTTGGAATAAAGAAGAAGGTTGTTAGGCCTATAAGCAACTCTCTCCAGGTGAGAGAGGTTGTCGGGGAAGTGATTTTCCCATAGGGATCCCAATGCCAATTATAGTGCTATGAGAATTCATGTTCGGCCTATTGTTGAAGCCCTGGAAGGGAAGTGGGGTAGTCGAAGGACTATTGAGTAGAGAAGGGGCACACTTCCTGGGGTGGGAAAGGCATGTGGGGAATGAGAGGTTGTAGTTTGTTAGTGTGAGGTGGTTCCTAGGAGAAAATCCTTCCTATTGATCTATGCAACTTTTCTGTTGTCCTTTCCAAGACTAGGAATCCATTTCTCGGTGGAGTTTAGTCCCAGCTTGGGGGTGAACCACTGGTGAGCGTGATGAAAAACATTGTATAAGGCTGGGAGGTTCGTTGAAGGTCTGAACGTAGTTCGTGGTCATCTATTAAAAGATAAGTACCAAATATTTGTTCTTTGTATGATCTGTATCTTGAAATCAAGTTATAATGTTATTAGAATTGTCTGTAAATATTGCATGCAAGTTTTAATGTTGTTTCCAGATGAATAGGTGTATGAACAGAATGCTATAAGTGTTTAAATTGCATTATATAGTTATATATATAAATATATATGGTATTAGAGCATCAAATTTATTCGGTGGCATGGCCTGGCCTATTGGTTTAACGCCAGGGATGTCACAAAATGGTATCAGAGCCAAAAATCAAAGATGAAGTTGTCTGGTAGCATTACCCGACAAATATTGATGGTCAGGGACATCACAAACCCAACTTATATTCATGAATAAAGTAGAAAAACACTATAGAATGCAAACTCGCTAGAATGGAGTATATTATTTCTCAAGATAAAGAGATGTTGTTTATGATTCATTTGCAACAAGCTTTAAATCACACTCCATTGCATGCTTAAAGGACCTCCTTCACCTCGATTATATATGAGAGAGTGAGGAGAATAATTCCCAAGATGCATGTGGGATAAATTGGTCTAAGTTTACAAAATGTCATAGGCATGTAAAACACCAGGTCACCCATCCTAGTACTACTCTATCCCAAGAACACTTAACTATGGAGTTCTAATGGTATTTGGTGTATTAAAATTGTATATATTACACTACATTACAAATGGGGATGGAATTACATTACATTCCCCATCAAAATGGTGAATATCATGGTTTATCAAAACCACATGCTCATAAATGTTGATTCAATGGAGAAGGTGGTCACCGAGATCCACCTAGATCAATCCTCCTCCCTTTGGAAGAAACGGTACCCATTGCATCAAGGAAAAATTTTGGTGACTCTACACTTTGGTGAGCCTATTTCCTTGTTTAAGTAGTTGTCCTACTTGTACTTGGCCTGTGGAAGGATGTCATGAACCTGTTGGTGGAGGTGATGGATTCGTTCAACAAATATAGCTGCATGATTTTTATTGTTCTGAGGGTGGGAGGAATCTGTCTGTGAAGATGCTACAAGAAGATATATATTAATGCGGGATAATGGATGGAACCCCAAGCACACCTGAAAAGGGTTTTGTCCAATAGAGATATGATGAACATATGGAAGACTCCCATTCTCTAGAAGGGAGCATCTATAGATTGGACCATTAGATAAGGGATTACTAAGCACAAAGTCAATGGAATGTGGGACATCGTAGTGTAGAGGCGCCCTCTTAGGTGAAGTGGAAATATATTCTTGCTCCTCTACAATATTTTTGACCTACTTTTGTTGGTTATAAATGTCTTGGGTTGAGGTTAAAGTGGTCACAGTGACCTTCTATTCACCTTCTGACTAGATCGTGAAGAGGGAAAAAATTTTGTTCTGAGAGATTACCTTGCAACACTATTTTTCCAAGATCAATGAAGTTGCAGTAGTCAGATCTACCTTTGGTACCCTATAGAGCTGACCTCCCAAAGTAACAATGGCACTGTGGGGCTGAGACTCATAGATAGCGTGATGTTTTGACATATATGGTTGTCCCAAAATAACATCATAGACTTAAAGTGGGGAGACATCACACAATACCTCATCATTGAAGGACTTGATGTTGTAGAATAAGTGGCATTTTTGGTTGATTCAAATGTCTCATCCTTGGATCAACCAACCAATGGTGTACGATTAAGGGCCTGGCACTATTGGAAAATTCAATCTCTTGACAATATCAGCTAAAATCCAATTCTTTTGACTCCCCCTTTCAATAATGAAATGTCATGGGTTCCCCTTTACCAACATCTATGTGTGGAAGGGGTGCTCCCCCTCCTTAGGATCCTCTAGTTATTTTGGTTGTATTGTTATGGTTTTGATGGTAGAAGTGGGTTCTGAATAAATGATCTGTTTCCCTTTATTTTGCTTTGAATTAGATTTTGAGACAAGTTCTAATTATTTTTCTTTGATCTCGGATCCCAATGATTGTTTCAAGCAACATTCATCAGTGTTGTGCTAGGGGATTTTGTGGTACTCACACCACTTTCCAGTGCCTTTCTTAGACTTCCCATCACCCTTCTTAGCTGTTTTCTTGGACTTATTTTCTTGATATTGAATCTCCTTGATTTTTCCTTTATTCTGTGAGTTATAGCTTCCTTTGTCATGCTTCTATTGTGGACTATTTTCAAACCTGAACTCTCGCTTACTCCACTGCTTGAATTTCTTCTCAATTTTGACTACATATTTATTAGTAGCTCTCAGTGAGGAGATGTCCAAGAAATCCATCTATATTTTAATGTACCTATGCATACCACTACAGTACTTCAAAACCAAGTGTCACTCAGAGTCTTTGATATCAACCTTTGAGTGCAAGGTCTGAAAGATGTTAGTGTACTCCAGCACCGTCTAGTCTCTTTTATGACACATACTCATCCATCTCATATGCTGGTCATCATAGTTTCCGATAGGGTAGAACACCTCCTTGAGGGAATATACAAAGGCATCCCAAGTGGTTTCTCTCCCAAATGGCATAGATTCATCCATAACATACCTCTCCCATTAACCTTTCGACCAAGCTCTAATATAGGGAAGGTCTTTAAGGAGCACAAAGGTGATCTTTTCACTCTCAGAAAATTTTTGGATAGAGTAATAACCTTGAAGTGGATTCAACCATTTTTATAAAGAATATACATCTATTTGGTCTTCAAATAAAGGGATATCAAATTGAATTGTACCTTGAAGGGTGTCACACCTTTGAAATGGTTGCTTGTCAAAGATGCCTTGACCGCCATTGGTAGTCTTCAAAGGATTTGAGAAAAACTTTCCATCATCTCATTCCTCTATCACACAAGGGATTCCTCAAGAAATGTCTTGAAAGGATTTCCTTATCCATCATCTCTCTTTTATAGCACCATGGGAGGTCACATGGGTTGGAGAGAGAAGTTGACCTCAAGAAAAACTAGCTCAATACCCAACTCTCTATACCTTGACCTCGTCGAAGACATTCTCTAAGAAATGATGATTAGACTTCTTTGATACCATTGATATGGATTATGCTAAGAACGAAATGAGATACAAAGGAAAATATAGCATAAATACATAAATATAGTGAAACCCAACTTCTATTAATGAATAAAATAGCAGAACATTATCGAACACAAATTGGCTAGAATGGGGTAGCTTATCTTTGAAGAGAAAGAGATGTTGGTTATGCTTCATTCGCAACAAGCTTTACATCACACTCCATTGTATGCTTAAAGGACCTCCTCCACCTTGATTATATATGAGAGAGTGATAGGAGAATAATTATCATGATGCATGTGGAATAAATTGGTCTAATTTACAAAATTCCATAAGCATGTAAATACTAGGAATTCCTAGGAGGTCACCCATCCATGTACGTAACTGCAGAGTTCTAATGGAATCTGACGCATTAAAGTTGTAGGAATTACATTACATTACAAATGGAGATGGAATTACATTAAATTCACCATCAAAAGGGTGAATATCATGGTTTATAAACCACAAGCTTGGAAACATTGATTCAATGGAGATGGTGGATGGTCACTGAGGTCCACTTGGATCACACATTCACCCAATTTCAACTGTATCTCTTTCTCATGTTCCAAATAGTCCTCAATTTTGTCAAAGGAATGAGGATCGAGAGAGATCAACTCTTTCTCTAACTCCATGACATGGATTTCATAGACTTTGTCTAAGGACCTTAGTTTCTTCTAGACTTGATGAGGGCAATAGATATTGTAGGTATGGAACCGAATCTCTCAGGATATATAGGCCTTGATGACCCCCACATCCTCATCCTTTATTCCATCAACAAAAAACTTCATTTAATTGTCCATCAAGTTTGGAATCAAAGTATTTGTATACTTCCAAAGTCCTTTACTCTTCAACAATGTTTCCATATCAAGTGCCTAAAATGAATAATTTGATCCATTCATAATAACAAGATCGATATTAGAATCCATATTTGATACCTACCAGATCTAATATGTTTCCATAGATTACAGTAAAAAAATCATCGGCATAGATTCAATCATAAAAATATCTATCTCATCAATATTTGTAGACAATAGGTGAGGTCTAAACCAGTCACTTTGATACCATGTTGGGGATCGGGTGTAACCATGTGTGAAAAAAATAACAAAATATGAAGAATAATCGAAGAGAAATAACTTCACAAAGATTGGTGGTGTCTAAAGACACCATTATAGAACTTAAGCATAGAAAATTGTGTTCATAACATCATAATGCATATTGGACATAATGTCTTACATTTGAAATACTAAATGATAATGACACATCGAGTCCTTTATTATGGCCTCGAGATATAACCAACTTCTTTGAAATCAAGAAGATATTGTCCACATACAATCATCGGTTGTTAGAATTGACTCTATCAAATCTATGCTGGTTAGTTGGCTAGTCAAGTTGGGTCGACCTGACCATCCATGTGTCCAATTCATAGTCGATTTCTCTATTGTTATATCCATCGACCAATTTTGTTTGAATTCTAGTTGACTATCCAACTAACAGGCTAGTCGACTACTCAACCAATCGATGTAGACTTTTGTTTGATCGCCCGACCAACTGTTTCCAGCTATTGGTCAAACACCCAACCAACTAATTCCAGGAGAAGTGAGATGAACCATAAAAAACTAAGGTTCCAACACATTTTCTATGGTTTTGAACAAATTTAGTAAGTACATCAATGAACTCAATGAGAATGAAAGAAATATGATAAAATAAATAATTAGATATTGATAAAATTGTATTTAAAAACAACCTTACATAATGGATAGAGACTAAGAGTATTTCTAGTGGGAAGGAGGCATGAGGAGTGGACCCTTATACACCACAACAAAAACAAAAAAAGGAATTAAATAATATATGATCGTCGTTATTGATTTTGATATGCTTGTAATTAGTTATTTATTTTGATAAACTTTTGACTTCTTATCTTTCTCTAATGCAATCTTTGAGTTCCATTGACTAGTTTTGTGGTCATTTGTTGGGAATTGATAAACTTAACTGGTATTTTCTTATCTTATTGTCATAGTAGATTTTTCCACACTCTATGCATCTTGCTCTGATAGCCTTCCATTTCCCTCTACAGACTTCATTTCCCCATTTTGGTTCACTCCAGAGATAAAAATTCACATTTTTGTCCATATACATGACGTACCAATTAGACAACCCACATATACGTGGGTTGCTCCATTACAACCCACGTACATCGGGTTTGGTGCTCAAAAATTTTAAAACATGTCGAGTTTCCTTTCCATGTCACATGATCCATGATCCTTGACCTTCCATATACTAGAAACGCTCTGAATCGATCGTTCAATCCCATTTGGAGGCTACAAATTGATCCATATCCAAGCCTTGAAGACAATACATCATCGAGAGCAAAGACACTCTCGAGAAATTTCACCTTAATTGAGTATGCATCCCTTTTTCCTTGTAAGTCTGAAGTCCTTGTGTTCAACCCCCAAGCTCTTCCTATCTTGTAATCGAGAACTTCATTGACTCCTACTTGCAAACTTTACTTTGCGGAGGATTGAAGTGGTGTAGGCCCAGCTTGAGGGACTTAGGTTCTTGGTTATGATATGTGTCATTATATAAGTTTGTCACCTATGTACTTATATTGATTACATTAATAAAAATACTCTTTTCTCGTCCAATTGATATCTTGCAAATATTTGTATTGATTTCCATGGGACTATTTGTTATGTATGTTAATTATGCTAATTTATATGCTAACATTATATACCATTACCACATGCTTGCTTATCTTGGTTGTTGAGGACAAGTTGCAAGTACAAAGCTTTGGGTCATGTGCTCAATGGTGGTCTTGTTCAGACGTCTGTACGAGGTAGGCTTCTAGCCTTCTCTTTTTATCATTTCATTTACATAGCATACTTGAGATTAGAGTTGATTTTTGGGTGTCGTTATGTTTTTTGTGTCTTTCCCCTAGCCATAAAGAAATTTTCCTCGTAAGAGAATTGGTGACTCCACTAGGGAGATCTCCTTTTTTGGGGTATTGGGTGTTTTTCTCCTTTATTTTCTCTATGTTTTCCTGAGTTTATCTGTCACCTATTGCTTGATAGCCTATATTTTTCGTTGTATTTGAGTTTCTTGGCCTAAACCTTGCCTTGGCAGTGTCTTCCTTGACATATGTGGTCTTTCCCTTGACAGGGCACATACATATGCGAGTTGCCTTCCTTTAGATCATGTACACTAATCTCTAAGTCTTTTTCATTGAATTTAGTGACTTTTGGGTGACTTTTGTTGGTTGTTGAGGCTTCTTGGGTCCCTATTCTGACTGTTAATTACCTACAGAGTGATAAGAAACTGCTTTATTGGTGAATTATTGGGAGAACTTTTTGCCCTTATTTTTTTTGTCCTTGAATTTTGGGTCTGGGTAGTTACTTCTTAGTATCCTACTTGGCTTGTCTCTTGGTAATTGAAGTAGGATATTTCTAAGAGGTTATTTATTCAGTCCTTTCATTTTCATTATATTATACTGAAAATACAAAAAAAAATTGTTTAAAGCATTTGCAATTTTGTCTAAGTTGCATTAGTTTTGGCATATTCGGAAAGATGGCACTTCATTGAAATTGTAGAGATTGCATTTTGAAAACAATATTTAGAAGCATGCCATCTCATTGAAAATCAAGACTAGTACTTAGTAGTGTTTTTACATTTTCTTCTGTTTATATATGTTGAGTGATAATACCATGAGTTTCAAGATCTCACCTCTTGAGTAAGCAAAATCCATTAAAATTAACGTTGAATAATTAAAATTGAATAGAAACGATTTTATTTTTCAGGGTGCACAAACAAGTGTCAGACCTAGGGCCTTGGAATAGGATTTTGTGAGTAAAATTATCAAAGGCTATAAAACTGAACGAATGTGTCTGACTAGGAAGTGGTGAAACCCATTATATAATTGGTGTCCCCAGGAGGCTACGCTCACACTAGAGTTAAGCACGAGGTCATGCAAAGTTGGTTGCGAAGATATACCTCTAATACCTTCCTAGCATCAGAGATATTCCTAGGGTTCTATTTGTATTTTGGGGTCTTGCTAGTTCCTTTACCTCTGTGAGAGGTGGTGCTTTCAAGATTTTGGTATTTTTTACCTTGCCCATACGATGGACTGGACTCACAACTGTTCTCATGAGCATTGGTTATATCGTGGTGACTCTAGTTTCTTAACATAGGTAGCCACATGGGTTTCTTGCAGGGGGTATTCTGCAGGTACCCTGAGTCAGATAGGGATCAAAAAACACACAAAATTTATGGTTGATTTCCTCTCCGGAGGGATCTAACCAACTATGTTGTGAAGCCTACGTGGGTCCTTATAATTAGTTCTGATGCCTCCACTCTATTGTCGCAGAGTCTTAGGCCCCTCTTGGGTGAGGCATACCTGCTTTAGTTCTGGAGGTCCCTTTAATCCATCATATCATATGTGTGTGCATTGGATTTTAGATTTATTTAAGAGTGTGCTCTTAGATTATTAGTTCACCTTAGGATTTTGTATTGTGTCATGATTTTTTACTGTTGTGGTTGGTGGAGCCCCTGTGACTCCATCAATTAGCGCTATCCCACCCATGGTATATGCTCAGTCCAGGGGATGAATCCTTTTGTATTTCTGAGTGGTAGGTCGAATCATAGTTCTCATTCAATGCCTTGGGTCTCTAACACTTTATCTTATGGTATGTCAAACATGACTTTGCACTTGTCAGCCTATGTTTCATCCTCTTATGTGAATCCTAGTTTTGGGTTTGGGGGCATGATGCCTCCTTATAATCCTTTTATGTTTGGTGGGGTTCATATCCCTCAATCAACTCCTATGGTAGTAGGTTAGAATCCTTCTTCATATAGACTCAATACTAGCTTCATTTTTCCAAGATCGAGTGCTCAAATGGGAGGTCCTTCTACTTCTTACATCCAATCCATTTATCCTTCTCCTGTTATGTTTGTTCCTACGAACTCTTTTCTCACAATGAAACTCCTTCCAACCTATGGTGTTTCATATAGGGGGATTCAATTTTACAGTATGGGAAACCCCTTACATGATTTTCCTTCATTTGGGGGAAACATATATCCTCACATGAGAAACCCATGTCACTTCACTTTCTCCTCATGAGCAGCTTCCTCAGTGATGATGCCCTTACAACCATTTATGAATCAGTTGGGAGGTGGATACTATCCTACCAGGAAAGGCCATGGTGTATACTAGAACCCTTATTGGCCCACGATATATCAACACCAGTCTTTCCCAAGACCATGGTCTCAGTTGTTGCAACCAGTCGTTGCAAGTCATACTAGAAGCACAAGTCCAATCACTGCAAGTCATACTGGCAATAAGTCACCAACTTATGAAAGTCATATTGGAGACCTATCGCCAACCTATAGAAGTCATGTTGGAGACCTGAAACTGACCTCTTCCATTCATGTTGGATACCTATCACCAACATCTGCAAGTCATGTTGGAGGAAAGAAACCAGTCACTACAAGTCATGCTGGGGACATAACTCTAGTCACTGCTAGTCACACTAGACATACATCACCAACCTCTGCAAGTCATGTTGTAGATGTGCTACTAGACTCTACAAGTCACGCTGGGAGCATGTCACCAACCACTACAAGTCATGCTGGGAGAATGTCACCAACCACTACAAGTCATGTTGGGGCCATTGATATGATTGAGAAGCCTAGACATATAGGATGTAATCCCAAGTTCCTTTGTATAATTTGCAAAGAAGATCACCTAATTCGTTTGTGCCCTTCTATTGCAGTGGTATGAGAATCATGGTCCTTATCTAGTGTCCCTTCGGGTTCTGAGTCATATTTGGTTCCCCAAGAATCTAATACTTCTTTGGTTGATATAGCAGTCGTGTCGATGCAACCTTCGGCCGACACCACTCCTATTTTGAGGAGTGATGCATCTCGTGACCATGTTGTCTCGCATACTATTCAACTAGTGTTCATGCCGACGCAATATTGGGATAACACCACTCATGTGTTTGGGGAGTGATGTGTCCCTTGACCATGTTGTCTTGCATCCTGTTCAACCAGCAGTCATGCCGATGCAATCTTTGGCCGACACCACTCATTTTTTGGGGAGTGATGTGTCTCTTGACCATGTTTTCTCACATCATGTTCAACCAATGGTTGTGCTGATGCAATATTCATCCAAAACCACTCCTTTTTTGGGGAATGATGCATCTCTTGACCATGTTGTATCACATCATGTTCAACCAGCATTCGTGCCGATGCAATATTCGTACGACACCACTCATGATTTGGGGAGTGATTCATCTCTTGACCATGTTGTCTCACATCCTATTCAACCAATGGTTTAAGAAGTGGTTGTGTCGATGCAATCTTCGGTCTATACACTCTTCTCTTGGAGAGTGACAAGTCTAAGGAATTGACATTTCCGATGTAATATTCGGTCAATACCACTCTTCTTTTGGCAGGTGATGTGTCTTTTGACGATGTCCTTAGAATTTCTAGTTTTATACCTTATGAACAATGGATCATTCCACTCTCTCTAAGTACACTCCCTCCAAGTCCTAGGATAGTTTCCTTTGATTGGAATGATCTTGTAGAGCCGCGCCTTCCTTCTTCTACACCCTTCAAGATAAGGGGTGTTCTTCGATATATTGTAAATGAAGGATCCTCTACAAGTATTTTGTCCTCCTCGGCTTGGCAAGTCATGGGTTCTCCCAAGCTTGTGTCAATGACCAGTGAGTTGTTGTCTTTCAACAGAAGTCCTGCATGGGAGCCTTGGCCTCCCCCATGATATGCTTCTTAGAAAATCATCCTTGAGTCTTGATTAAGCTCTATTAAGAATCCAAAAAATGAAAATATTGTTGAGTGAAATTGTATCTTTCACACTCGTTAAATGGATTTGAAATGAAGTCTATTTGGTACAATTTTAACCCTTTTCTTGACCAAGTAGACTACTTATGAAAAAAGAATACCCTGGTCACCATTGGCCAGAAGAGTTTCCCTAGGTATTATATTATACTTTTTGTGCCTAGGGAACTAACATCTGCTAAAAAGGACACTTTTGGAGTTAAGTTGTAATTGCATCCCATTGTCCTGCTTGCATTGTTGAGCCTATTCTTGGCTCCCGCTTTCTCGTTATAAGCCTCTTGCCCAAATAATTCTCAACATCAACTAGGAAATGCCTTTCATATATCCTTTGCATCTTGACACCCTTTACCCATAGAGGAAACATCCCCCAGAGTTTCCATTCCCCAAATATGTTCCCATGCATTGAGCATAGGTATTTTCCACCGCTTGGAACTAGTTTCTTATTCACGACACTCGTTTCCTCTCATGTATCATAGTATTTCTTTTACAATCAAAAAAAAAAAGGACAGGTGAGAAAATAATATTGTCTCCTATCGGAAACAGTCATGTCGCCTTTGAACAAAGAAAAAACTATTGACTCCATTTTATCTAAGGTTTGGGTTTAGCATGACCTTAGGAAGCTGAGCTATTTACTTAGAGTTTACTCCTCTGACTGGTTATTATTCCACTCCCTAGGGAGAGTTTGTTTATGCCTCCTGCATCACAAACTTTTGTCAATTATCAGTGTTAAGTCTATGATGCCTAATTTATCCATCTATCTAATGCTCTTGTTCAAAGGAAGTATCATCTTGTGTTGGCCATTCCTCATAACTCTTGACTTTGCATGTCGGCCATACCCTCAATGTATCTCAAAATCACATGAATTTGTTGTCCTACCTTGCACCCCAGTCCTATTTTTATCATTGGCAGGTAACCTTGAACCCAACATATGACATCTCCTCATTGGTCGTTGACTGAGGGGTTTCCCCTGTTTTTGACAATAAGAAATATATTCACACATTAGGATTCATGCAATGTCTTGGATTCCATTATCCCTATTGGTGGTTTCCTCTCCTTTGTCGGCAATTTTCCTCATTGGATGTTATTCATAGGGTCTCTTTCGTGTACTACTTGCATCTGGTGCATGCGAGAGACGCACATGGTCATTGGTTCATGAACATCATATTCATCGGAGCTCCTCCTAATTATCAATCTATTTATTTGTACCTCGCTTTGGATGATGAAAGATTCCTTAATGATCTCCTTTCAGTAGGTCTCCTTCCATCGACTTCAGCTCATCTATCCTAGAATTGATATCTAGAGTCCTATGACTACCTAGAGGCTTGCAGTCATCAGTGGTAGGTTCTCCCACCATCGATAGTTGGGAATACATCAATACCTCATGAACAATGGATTCTTCAAGTGTTTGACCTCAAAATCTTTATTCACACTTGTTGAATGTACTAAGTGCCTTGACACCTACTTTCATTATCGGTGGGTTGTCCCACGTTTTTTAACGGTATACCTTAATGACTGGTAATTAAACAAAGTCTCAATGTTTTTGACTTCAACTCCTATATTCACATAATGTAGAATTTCACCTTAGGTAGATAGTGTAGAATACCTCCAATTTACAGTAGCAGCATCCCATATCTGTTATTGTCTTTCATCAGACCAGTACCTATATGACTTCAGTGATTATAGAAGATTATATTGTACTCCATTGTATACAAGTATCTTCGGTTTATTTTGAGACTGGACTCCACCGTGTCTTGTTCGTGACTATGATATCCTATGTGTAACATCCCCAACATCCAACTGGGCTATGCCACATAAAAAAAAAAAAATTGTATGCAAATTAAAACATATACACACAAAAACTCTTGTGGAACTTTATATATATAACTTAGAACAGACAAACACATTTTTTAAATGCATAGATTCATATGGAAATATTAGTAACATATACATGCAACATAGACATGCAATACCCATAAATATAAAGACATGTATAAACCACACTGAGGAAAAATCTATAAAAAATAAACACATAATAATAATGAAACATATAAATTAACACACAATTGACACTTATCTTGGTAAGAATATAACCAACTTCATGCATACCTTTGACGAACCTCCCAGCCTTAGACCACACTGCTCATCACTCTCAACAATGGGTCACCCCCGAGCTAAGACTAAACTCCACCTGGGTAAAGGGATTCCTAACCAAACTGATGTATCTCAGACAATAGGAAATACTTTGTCATAGGTGTGTCAACTCAAACTAACAACCTATAGTCCCTCATTCCCCACATGCATGTCCCACCCCAGAAAGGGTGTCCCTTCTCTGCTCAACATTCCTTTAGTGTCCCCACTTCCTTTCTGGGATTTAGCAACAGGATGGAAAGGAAGTCTCTGAGCCCTGTAGTTGCAGTTTAGCACCTTCAGGAATCAATTCCCAACAATTATCTCACCTAGAGAGTATTTCTCATGGGACTGAAAACTGCCCTCTTCAATCTCCCATGGGCCTGACAACTCACTTCTTCAGTCCAGCTCCTAAGCTAACCAAGTATAGGTATGGGTACTGTTGGATTACTGAGAGAGGGGGGTGAATCAGTAATAACATAATTATAATCCTTTTTCTTCAAATGTTATATCAATGTAGAATTATTATCCAATAATGAGAAGTAATAAATAAACAATCACACACATACACAGTACACCAGTGTTTTAAATGGAAACCCAAATCAGAAGAAAACCACAAAATGCTTTTTCTTATATGTCTTGAAAAATTACATTCATTGGAAGCACCAACTTCCTTTGTTTTCCAGCTGCAACTGAAAGGGGGCTCCAACCCCCTAGTTTCTCAGGCTACAACCTAAGGGAAGCCCCAAATCCCCAAATCTTTGGCTACAACTAGAAGGAGGCTACAACCCCCAATGTTCTCCGGCTGCAACCAGAAGGTGGCTACAACCACCTGTCCTTGCCTCGTCCTGCCACCTTGAAGTAGAAGTAGAATGATGGAACCATTGTCATATTATCACTGTGAGATATACCGTTGTAAACCTGTACCAATAAATCTGAACCATGCATCAACCATGCATCAACCTGTACCATAAACAAGTGCATCAACCGTGCACCAACCTGTAATCAACCTGTACCATAAACAAGTGCATCAACCATGCACCAACCTGTAATCAACCTGTACCATAAACA
>ML778596.1:979657-1024116 GCA_009831015.1 Picea engelmannii | reverse complement strand
AATATAAAGAAGCAATTCATACCTTTTGTGTATGTGGCACATTATGTAGATCAAATAATTGCTCCATCTGAAGTATCCATGTGATAGGGTCCTTGCCATCAAACTTCCTCATATCGATCTTAGGAACATGGTTGGTCTTCAACTCAATGTTATAGTTTCTCCATTCTTGATTCACCTTCCTTGTGTCCTCATCATGAATTTCATGGGATACATTTACACTTTCAGGTGTCCTCTCTATTATGAAAATTTTCAATCCTTCCATGAAACCATCCATCTTTGCCTCCAACTTAGCTTCCATCTCTTGTAGTTCATCTTTTGTTACTATATTATTTTGTAAATCATTTAAGTCCCTACACATTTCTTCACCTTCATCGAGAGTCCAAGTAGGATTGTCTGGAGGCTTATTTGGTGTAGAATTTCCCTTTTTGGGTGGCATGTTGGCTAAGTATCACTTTTGAACCTTGATTTTGGGGTGGTTCTGCTAGACAATCGTTCTTCTACTGTATGTCCAACGTTTCGGCCCTTCTGGGTATGAAACTTTATTTTTTGTAGTTATCTGATATTTCTTCTCTACAACGCCACAAGTCGGATCAAAATTGGATGTGCCAAGTGGAATTTACGGTAGCTTCCCCACAACTTGTTGATTTTTGGCCTTTTCAGGAGATCTCACTTGTATAGCGTGCCCCGCACAAAATAATTGATATAAAATTCTTAAACTCATACCATATATACTACAGACTATCCACTATCCAATGAAACTAGTCTCACTCAATTTGGATACTCTAGGAAGAAGTTATGATTGTTTTACCTGGAACACCTTCTTGAGACTAGTCAATAGGACTATTCAGATACCCTATATTCCATAGGGTGTATCTACAAATTTAAGATGACCCAGACGATGAAATTTTTACCATAGATACCTTACTAATTTTTGTGAATATCCTCCGAATTTCAGGGTCTGAAATGTTACAGAAACAATTTTATAGTGAAAATTTTGCAATGACTCAGTTCAGGAAGATCCCAGAATCCTATATTGCACAGGTTGTATCGTCGAAAGTATAAGGCCTCAGGAGCTGAAATTTTAACCCAACGTTCCTTGATCCATCTAATAAATACCCTCCAAGCCTTCCCTTCTGAAATGTTGTAGAAAAAAAATTATATCAAAAATTCCAAGGTGTCTCATATGTAGGAGCGAAACCCCAAGACCTTGAGCTCTGATACCATATGTTAAGAATCAAATATCAATATAGCATAGAAAAACCTCAGAATAAGTACTCAACGCCTTGAAAAAGGGATAAATTCATATAATAATCCTCTTCAAGGGGGAAACCTCCTTATTCCCACATAAATGTACAATTACAAGATGATTCAAAATGAAAATGTCTCCTTGGTATATATAGGAGACTAGGAGGTATAATTACAACTAATGGCCTAAAGCCGACATAAATAAAATAACATTACTAATCTAATATGCCCCAATTAAGGGGTAATGAGCCACTATTTAGGGATTAACACTAGTTAACCACTCAACCAAATTCAAAGTCGAACAATAGTATCAAATCTTCATCCTCAACATGTTGGAAGCCGAGTTACCTTTTAAAGGAGGAACACCCTGGACAAGGAGCCAAGCATTTTCCTGTCACATAGAAAACATAAGTAAGTATAACACCTTAGGAGAATATATCCAAACAAAAAGAAGGGAAAAACTTTTAAAGAAAAAGACACTTACAGGAATTCCCAAATAATATTTGGGATAAAAACCTTGCCATCCTTGTCAAGAAGTACCTACATTTCCCCTTTTAAATTCAAAAAAAGTAACCCAATTTACATAAATTTGACGAAAGGTTAGGGTACAATTTTATTGTAAGAAGCAACCCAAAACTAAGATGGGTTTCCTATAGAATCACACCTTGATCGACCAGAGACATGGTTAACAACCTGATGGGACCCTCGAAAAGAACACAAGGGCCCATCATTAGTCTTGTATCCAAATGATCCTATCACAACATTGAAATAGAAAGAGAAATAGAATGATTAAAACAAGAACCATAAGAAAAAAAACTTATCAGAGTTCTCATCCTTGTTTTCCAAATCAAAAACCTTCATTAGGGTTATGACATGCAACAGAATGGAAATGCGTGCAAGACATTAGTATTTTCATCAAGACACAACCCTCAAAAAATGTAAATGAGAATGAGAACAATATAGAAACAGGGTCATGGTGGGTTGTTACAATGACACGCAAATCAATGTGGAAGGAATAACAATAGAAAAGATAGTTGAACACATGCGACATAAGAACCCCATGCACCCAGTGAATAAAACTACATGACTGAGAAAACAAAACCTCTAGTGCCATATAGAAAAACTAGAAAGGAAACCAGTCTTCCTCCGTAAGGTTGCTAAACAATGGCATGAAATATGGAAAATCATGCACAGTGATCGAGACTTACCCTCGTGACTCTTGTTTCAAGAATTTACACTTGGCGCATGGAAGGACCGCCACAGAAGGTTGCAAATAGACATCATGTATGAATGTAGGGTAATTTCAAGCCAAACCTATTAAATTCCAACCACCCTACAATTATTCTCAAAGCATGATTAATCCGTGTTTAACTGCAAAAAATGATTAGCATTGACAGACAAGTGTAAATACAATAAAAGTATCAAATTAATCATTATGATCAAGTTCCCAAGTATGAATGGTCAAATTTCCATTGGAAAGGATAACATTTGAATTGTTATGATTTCTCCAAACTAGGTTAATTAGGCAAGGTCGCGACAAGGATCCCCCCTAGGGTGGCCAACAAAGTTTTTACTTTAAGAAAATCCATACATGCAAACTGTAGCCTAGGATTTTGAAACTTACCATCAGATCTTTAACATAGATTCAAAATATGCTATAAGGTAGGACATGCAATTTAATACCGTTATATAAGGTTAATTTTTCAAAGGTAAGAGATGCCTTACTATTATGAATTAATAAATTGAGTAATACTTTTTATTTAAGCTAAAAACAAAATATCATGGTATATATATATATATATATGGGTATGTGACATAATGGTATTATAGCTTTAGGAACAACACTTGTCCTGATGAGCTCAACTACAAAGAATAATTTCTTATTTTTATGTTTCTTCTTACCACTAGGAAGGATATTTTGATTTGCAGGAATGATGACAGAAGTACTTATTCTACTTGAAGAAGGGTCACATCAAGACGAACCAGAAAATACTGAATAAGGAAATATTGGTGACGAAAATATATGGGTTAACTTGAATGAAAGCAAGGATAATAGACAATCATAATTAATACAGACTGTACACCGTCTAAGAGATGAACTGAAAAATGTTAAAGTAGATAATGAACAAATTATAAAGACACAAGAATAACTTAATTCAATAATATTAAACAAGTTATGTAATAAGAATTCTAGCAAGAATAAAGGCCAATTTTATAGTAATTCAAAGGTTGATCTACATAAGAAGTCTAGGAAATTTGAACACATTGAATCAACGACATAATCATTTTTTACCGAAACGGAAACTTCACGTGAGGATAGTGTCAAATTGGAATAAAGAATTAAAAAGAAACATAAGAATCATGAGGAAATTATGGGATAATTTAAGAAAATAAAACCTCCAATCTTTAATGGTGAGATTGAGATTGGAGATGAGGTAGAAGCTTGGCTTTCAGGGATGCAAAAATACTTTCAGATATATAATTATTCAAGTGAACTTAAAACAAGAATGGCTATCTATAATCTGATCGAGAAGGAAGATATTTGGTGGCAAGATATAAAAAGGGTAAAGAATATTAAGGAACGTAAAATCACTTGGAAATTTTTAAGAGATATTTTAAGAAACAATATCTATCAGAACAATACTATGAAAGTGAAGCTAAAGAATTTTATGAACTGAAATTTGGAAATTTAACCATGAAATATTGTTGCAGCAAAGTTTTAATCTTATTACGCTATCTACCATATATATTGTGGATGAAAAACCAAAGATACAACTCTTCTTGAGTTTCCTACCTCCCTCATATAAAGACAAGATTGAATTTGACAATCGTAACACTTTAGAGGAAGCTATGCGTAAGGCTAAATTATGTTTTAAACAATATAAAACCAGAATGAAAATACTAAAAGATAGAAGGGAAAGAAGATGGAAAGGTTTGATCCACGAAGAACAGAAGGAAAGTTTTTAAATAAGAATTTTGCAAAAGGGTTTCAAGGAAATAACTATAGAAATAATAAGCCTTATATCCCATCTGATAATAAAAATGCAAAATCAACAACTTTTTATAATAAAGAAACTACCCAAAAGGAACCATTAAAGTGTTGGGAGTGTGGTGAAACACATTATTTCAAGGATTGTCCTCGCAAAAAAAAATTAAAATAATAATAATAATAATAATAAAATAAAACAACAACAATATACATGCAAATCGATAAGCTACTACATTTGGTGAAATAGCAAGGAGTACCCCAAAGATTGGCACATCCTTGGAGAACATACAATAAGATCATCAATATTCCATGGTGTAAGTATAAGGTATGTTGAATAATCAACCAATTTCTATCTTGATTGATCCAGGTGCTAGTCTATGTTATATTTCACATAAGATAGTAGAAAAGTGTAAGCTAGAGAAAGAAAAATTTGAAAAGGCATGGCTAGTACATCTTGCTACAGGAACAAAAAGGAAGATTCAAAATCTTGTTAAAGGTTGTTAACTTAACATGAATGGCTTTAAAACTCAAATAGATTTGAATATTTTGCAGCTAGGATCCTATGATGCATTAATCGGTATGGATTGGTTAGAAAAATATAAGGTAATTTTAAACTGCTATGATAAAACATTTACTTACGTAGATGACAATGGTAACCTTATCAATATCAAAGGAATACAAAGGAATATTAGCATTAGGAATATCTCAGCTTTGCAGATTAAAAGATGTGTTCGTAAGGGATGAAAAGTCTTTTTTGTTCAAGTAATAGATAATGCAAAAGAAGAAAGTAACAAGGATATAGAAAATTTCCCTATGTTGCAATAATTTCAAGATGTATTTCAAGAAATTCTTGGATTACCTCCTAAGAGAGAGATAGATTTCTCCGTAGACTTTTTACCTGGAATGGTGCCAACTTCAAAGGCTCCATATCGGATGAATATCTTGGAGCTTAATGAATTAAAATATCAATTTCAAAAGTTAAATTAGACAAAAAGTATATTCCACCAAGTGTATCTCCTTGGGGAGCACTCGTACGATTTGTCGGGAAGAAAGATGGAACCTTATGACTATGTATAGAATATCGTCAAATTAACAAAATGAGAATTAAAAAATGATATCCTTTTCCCCACATCAATTATCTATTTGATCAAGTACATGGGACAACAATATTTTCAAAAATTGATTTACAAGTGGGATATCATAAAGTAAGAATTAAAGATGAAGATATATACAAAACAACTTTTAGAACAAGATATGGGCATTGCGAGTTTGTAGTAATACCCTTTGGATTAACAAATTCCCTAGCCTCATTCATTTGTTTAATGAAAGTATCCTAAGTAAATACTTAGATAAATTTTTAATGGTCTTTATCGATGACATACTAATCTACTTAAGAATGAATAAGAGCTTGAATAACACTTAATAATAGTTCTACAAATCTTGAGAGAACAAAAATTATATGCTAAAGTTAATAAATGTGATTTTTACAAGGATAAAATTAAATATTTAGGGCACATAGTTTCCAAAGAAGGAATAGTTGTGGACCGTGAGAAAATAAAATTGATTATGAACTGGCCAATCCCAAGGGATATTTCGTACATAGGATCATTTATGGGTATAACGGGTTATTATCGGAATTTTATTGAAGGGTTTTCAAAAATTGCTCATCCTATAACATCTCTACAAAAGAAAGGAACGAAGTTAATATGGTTTGAAAAATGCCAAGAAAGCTTTGAGAAATTAAAACATCTCCTAACAAAAAATCCCATACTATAAATAGAAAATCCATATAAGGACTTCGTTGTATGCATTGAAGGGTTGTGAGGAGTATTAATGCAGGATAATCATGCAACTGCTTACGAGTCTAGAAAGCTTAAGGAACATGAAAGACATCATATAGCACATGATTTAGAGTTAGACGGAATAATACATGCACTAAATATGTGGCGACATTATTTGAAAGGATGAAAATTTCTATTAATGTCAGACAATATTGCTTTAAAGTACCTATTTGATAAAAAAAATCTCAACGCTCGACATGCAAGGTGGTTAGCCTTCTTGAGTGAATATGATTTTGAGATAAGACACATAAAAGGAAAAAAAATAAAGTAGTTGATGCATTGAGTATACATGCAAATATGATCTATACAGTCATGAGAAGTAATTACGAAACTGACTTGGAGGAGAAAGTCAAATAGTAGCAGAAAAGGATAAAGAATATCAAAGTATTAAATCTAAATTAACATAAAATAAAATGGAAACTAAAAGATCAAACCTCAAACCTTCTAAAAATGGACTATTGATGTATAAAAATAGGTTGTATATACCTGAAACTGAAGATATTAATTATTAATACTGGATGAATTACATAAAAATCCATACTCTGGACATCTTGGCCATCATAAATTAATTACTATGCTAAGGAAGTAAATTTATTGGCATAACATGAAAGTATAAACTGTTGAATATTTAGCTAAGTGCATAGAATGTCAACAAGTTAACATTGAAAATCGACACCCAGTTGGATTATTACAACCTTTCCCTGTACCAAAATGGAAATGGGAGATTATAAGTATGGAATTTATAACAGGTTTTCCAACAAGTAGCAAACAAAATGATTCGATAATGGTTGTTATTGATAAATTAAGTAAAGAAACACACTTCATACCAGTTAAATCCACTTATAAAGCTATTAACATAGCATATATATTTACGAAACAAATCTTCCAACTACATGGAATTCCTAAAAGTGTAATCTAAGATAGAGACAAAACATTTACAGGAAATTTTTGGAAATCCCTATTTAAAGGCTTAGATACACAATTAAAGTTTAGTACTACTTACCATCCTTAGATGGATGGGTAGAATGAAACGAAAAATCAAATATTAGAATATATGTTCATAATGTATATTATGAATAGACCAAACAAATGGGAAGAATATCTAGAATTGGTTGTGAAGGACCATATCCTGTCACTAAGAGGGGGTGGGGGAGGGTGAATCAGTGACAATAATTTTATCAATTTTTATTTCAATGCAATCAATATTTTAACACAATATTTTATTGTGGAACCCAATTGGGAAAACCAAAAACACTTTTTTATTAACTGCAAAATTTTGTTTTACGGGTTACATAGAAGGAAGATGTTCTTCCTCTTAGATCAACACCCACTGATCATGATTCACCCACACCCCTGTTCACCAGCTCCAACTGGTACGAGGGTTCAACCCCCTATTTAGTCAGCTACAACTGACAAGGAAGCACCTACTCCCCTGCAGGATCCAACCTACCCTTGCACCTCCCTGCCTCCCTTAGTTTAGGAATCTGGAAAACTTTTGTATCATATAGTGACTTCTCCTCTCTCTACTTTTGTCATCTAATATTAAATCTATCTTATGTAGGACAATAAGTGTTTTATATCAATCATTGGACATCATAGTTGTTGCATTGTATCTTTCTGTATTTTTATCTTCAATTTGTCTACTGTAGTCACAAATCTGATTCACATCTCAGTTATACTTATAAGTCTTAAAAATATTCAACACACCTCTTCACAACCATCACACCTATTTGTCAATTACATAATCATTGATTTAAATAACACAGTCATGTTTTTTTTTTTAATTTATATATTTATTTGGGCTGTGAACAGTTTATCATAAAGAGATGGTCTGAGCTATGAAATTGTGCTTTATGTTATCATCCAAAGTATAGAGTCTCTTTGTAGTATTGCATCTAACCAAATCTTTCTTTTATATCCATAAGGCTTCTTCCCATGATCATGATTTACATGTTGTCACAGCTCCATTACTTGTGGAATAATCTCTCAAGTGCTCTTCTCATGCGACCATTTCGGAGGTTACCTGTTACAAACCCTTTTTTCGTGCACCCTTTTGGCTTAAATTGCTTGATTAAGGAAATGATTATCTTGCAACCTATTAATATCCTTGGTTTATTTGATACAATGGTTGTATTTTAGTCACTATTTGTTTTGTATTTTTGTAGGGTTTTACTAAATTAACAAACCTCCAATTTAGCATTACGCTCAATCTCCCGACATAATGAAGGTCTTGACATTCAACTAGTAGTGGGCTTCTCTATCCTCCAAATTGGCATTCCACTAATCTATTCGACCATTTTGGCGGTTTCATTGTTCATTTCCACCCACCAAAATAACCCTTAAGCTCATGGTCACCCATATGACTGGTGCACCACACAGTTCTAAAAAAAATATTGATTCACAGTCTTAGTCTCTTTGACCAAAAGGTAGGGGGCCTGATAGGTCATCACAGGCTCTGGGATGGTGATATTCGTGTGAATTCCAAACACCTAGAGCCCCCACCATACCCTTGCACTTTGTGTCGAATAGTCATAGTGAGGGCTATGATTATAAACCAATGTAAATATTTTCGCACTATACATGTGGGATAAATCCCATTGAATTGGCTAATTAGCATCATCGATCACATGATCGGACAATTGTTGAGTCTTCTCGAAACATTGTCATTCTTCCTCCTTTCTTTCACCATGGCTTTTCTGGGATCAAGAATCATAGTCACAAGCTCCCACCTATCCAAGCATGCCTTTCATGTAAAACCTTCTCTCTCTCAACTGTCTGTGTGCTCATGGAGAAAGCTCACATGCTTTCTAGAATTCTCATACATGTCGCAATAGCCAACGAAGGAGCTACTAGAGCCTCGCCCTCTTGAATTCCTTCAATAGAAGAAATTCCCTAATCAATCACAAGAAGCAACATCTAGATGACTTCTAAATTGAACATACGCTCGTAGAATTCATCTCTTTCAGAGAGGTGTTCTAAGATGGGCAATTGTTCCTGGTACCAGTTAAATCTGAAACTTTGGGGCACGAGCCACATGTTTCTCACTAGTGCTTCTACAATTCTTCCCATTTAGCATCAAATTTGAAGTCCAAAATGGATAATGGTGTAATTACACCAATCTGGCTCGGAATAACTCCACTCCTAAAAAATGTAGTCACAGTGTTTTGAAAATTCATTGCCTCTGTCATATTGAACAACATAGCTGATAAAAGTATTCAACATCGTCGTTATGCTAAGAACATAACCCTACCACATGTATATTTATCTCTCAATTTTCAAAAGCATCATCATCGTCGTCAAGGAGAGGATGTGTTGCAGTAGCTGCAAGATCTGCCTCATACTGCAGTTGTGTAGCCATATCAATCTAAACCTCTGGTGAAGAAAGAGTAGGTGACTCAACAAAATGAAGGTTGGGATCATCAGAAAGTTTCCGTGCAAGATAAATATATGGATTGTCAAATTGTAATTGCTTTTAGCCAATATTTCATGATATTGAAGACTCTCTTTTTTTTCTTGTGGAAAGTAACATGTTGGGATTTAAATTTTATGTTCTTCACATCGACCTTGTTCCCGCAAAGACCAATAGGAATATTATTCACATACCCTGCAAATATCTCTGTGGAAGGTTGGTACATTTTTGTAAGTTAGACATGTGGTAACATCAAACATGATTATAGCACACTGGCCATTGTAGAATAAATACTCTACAAATATCAATCTTTGAATTGAGACAAGAACTTGCAAAAGAGTTGACTTCTCAAGTTTCCAGCCTGGATCACTCCATGTTCCAAGAAAACTTAAGCATACATTTCCATTGCCATATAGATTTGGATTAAAGAGCATTGATCCACATCTTGTTGTAAGAAGGGTTACCATAGGTGGGACTTGTGGATAGTCTGGTGGAAGATAAATGTCAAATACAAAGACTCCATTTTTTGTTTTATCTCCACATAAATTGTTCTTTAGGAACACCATATTCCTGCTCTGAAGTAGCTTCAACATATTCTTCACATGCTACAAAACCATCAGCTTCTTCCTCTTGAAATTTTTTCTTGTTGAAGTTCTAGAGTGTTAGTCTCCTCTTCTTCTTCTTGATGCCATAGTTGAAGCTCTGTACACTCTATTTCAATAACTCTTTCATCATAGTCATGCTACCATCATGATCTCTACTACGTATTCTTTTATATCCAATTATATTGCCTGATTACACTCACACTCTTCTAGACTGTAATCTTGTGGATGGTGTGATTACATCAGTGTCAATTCCATCAATGCCAACTTGTATTGCCATATTTCCAACAATCTCCCCCTTTGGCATTGATGGCAATATTGTCTTCATTTCTCCCCCTTTGACATTAAGGGAAAAGGTTTGAATGAATCCCCCTGACTTTGATCATTGTCTCCCCCTGAATTGATCCCAATTGATCTATTATTTTCCTGAGAAATTAGATTGGAAGAGAGACTACTCCCAATCTTTGCCTGAGATATTCAAATACATCTCTGCTTAAAGGTTTTGTGAAAATGTATGCCACATGTTCTTGTGTTGGGACATATTCCAATTTAATGTTCTTATTTTCAGCCTGATCTCTTAGATAGTGGTATTTTATTGGAATGTGTTTTGATTTGTAGTGTTGAACAGGGTTCTTAGAGAGACTTATAGCACTTGTATTATCACAATAGATAGTAGTAGGTTCTTCAAACACTATTTTCGTGTCTTGTAAGGTTTGTTTCATCCATTCCACTTGTGTGCAACATTCTGCTGCTACAATATAATCGGCTTTAGTGGTAGATATAGAAATTGAGGATCGGTTCTTGCTTATCCAAGCTACCAGTGATTCTCCTGTAAGGTTCTATCTAACGGATCTTAGAATTTGTTAAATAATTAAATATAACATTTCTATTATAATTTTTTTAGCAGAATATCATCAGCAAAATAATAGTTTACAATTTATGACTCAACAAAATTCAAAATGGGCAACATGATATAAATAATATATACAACATAAATAACATATTTAACATCATATGATCATGAACATGGCATAATAACGAAGAAAAATACATGTCAAGTGATTTGTTTCCCAACTCTGTTTGTGCAAGCCCAAGCTGAAACTGTGCCCAAAACCGAGTTTTCTTCCCTGCCAGCTAGGAGCAGCCTATCTGACTCCCTAGATAGAGGATATTGTAAGGAATCCTGGCCCCCGAGCCTAAAACCCCCAGCAAATCGGTGTCTCCTATAATGATTCAAAAAAACTCCAGAACCAAACTCCAAAAACCAGAAAATATGCCACAGAAATACAGACCTCCTCCTAATAATGTTCCTTCCCCCAAATTTTCATAATCCTCTCCCGTAGGACTCTTCCCCATCATATCTCTAGCCCCTTCACCGACTCTCCTATCCTCCATTAATTACTTGATCCCATTCTTTATTACCTTATATGATTCCTTTATTACCTTATCTTTCCACTTAATGCTTCTTCCCCCCCCACCCATACGTAAAGTCTTATAATAAATTAAAGTTATTAAGCCATTTAATTTATTACCCAAATCATTGAATGTGTCAAGTAATCAATTAATTAATTAATTAATCAATCAACAGTTATAATTAATTAATATTATTAATAACTAATCATTGTTTAACTAAAACATATTATGACAGTTAATTATCTAATAAATTATACTTAATAAACCCTATGCAACTATTTAACCAGGGTTGTTACATACACCCACCCTTCAGGAAACTTCGTCCCAAATTTAAAGTATTCTATGATACAATGGAAAAGAAACATGGTCCACACATTCATAACAAATAATTGTCATTGTTAGTAAGTAAGCCAAGAAACTCATTCATACTAGTGCACATGTACAAGAAATACATGTGTAGCTAGTACATACAAGTCTCGTGTATGTACTAATAATCAATAACTATCACCCTTATAGTAATTTATGTATGCATCAAATCCAATCAACAAGACTATTCTTTTATAAAAGACAATAAATCAATCAAATGTTTGCGAAATCCTGTAATTACAATCATCTAGTTCAACAATTTTATTTAGACAACTGTGGTTTAGTTACGTAATTATGAATATTCATATATACACATTTTCTTTTTAGAAGAGAAAAACAATAAATTTCACCATCAGACAAATCTCCATACTTTCTCAACTATTTCTACTCATCCTTCCTCCCTAACTTACTTCCATCTTCATTCCTATCCTTCCTCTGCTGGACTATCTTGGAGCATCAACTATATTGACCTAACTCCAAATAGAACCCGTAAGTGGAAGTGTCACTATCTCGACCAAGCTTCCCCAACAGGCAACTGACAATCAACATCACACGTCTAGGGGAGCATGAGCTAACACCATCCTCCCATGACTTCAAGTTTCAGATGATACACGGTGGGAAATTCCTCCACCCCTCCTAATCATAACTAGGGTCCACACCCTACAATGGAATATACAGCGGCACCGTGTTGCTGGGAGTTTTGTCATCGTTTATTCGATTTTGGGCAATCTCATCACCTGACATCTTGCACTGGTCCACATATCATAGCATTGTATCCAAACCAACATAATTTCACATACAAAGATCCATACCATAATGTTTCTCGGCTAGTGGTCATGACATCCGCTTTCATCATCCTTATCCCTTGGTTATTTCATAGCCCATAACCTGCAAATTAGTCTGTAACACAAACTCATACATTTCTATGCATTATCATCATGTAATTGCATACAATCATCATTTAAGTTTGGTATCCTTTTACCAACAACTTAACATCAAAGTTTTCAAGTTAGAAATAGATCTCATAATATCCCATAATTCAATTTCGACACCCATTCATAAAATTATCATTTACAAAATAGATTGCATCATATCCAACATCATTCTAATAACATTTAAACCTTCATAGGATTCTCATTCACACAATATATCACATCATATACATCATCATCGATAACATTTAAACATTCATAAAATTTACATTCACATAGTAGATCGCATTATATCCATCATCATCAATAACATTTAAACATTCATAAAATTTACATTCTCACAATATATTGCATCATATCCATCATTATCCCAATATATTTAAACATTCATAAAGGTTCATACATCTTAAAAGTTTAAGTGTATCATTTAATAGCTTCACTGTAAATAGAAAATAAAAGTATGTAGGCCTCAGGTAATCATGGTTGTCTAAGTCAAAAGGTGGTGTTACATACACCCCACCTCCTAGAAACATATTCTCGAGGTGGTCAAAAAAGTGAGGGATAGTCTCGTCTTAATGTCTCAGCATCTTCCCAAGTAGCAAATCCTAGACTATACTTGTCCCATTGGACCTTAACTTGGTCTACCAGACGGTTCCTAAGATGTCGGACTCTATGGTCCAATATGCGTAATGGTTCTACCGTGAGAGTTCCCACGTCCGATACCTGCAATTCCTTCCAATTTAGTTTATGTGATTCATCAACAACATAATGACATAAAACAGATACATGAAAAACATTATGAGTTTTATGCAAGTGGGGTGGTAGTACGACATGATAGGCAACGGGTCCAGTTTTCTCTTGGATTCTGAATGGTCCTATAAATCGAGGTGACAACTTTGTCCCCTTCCCAAACCATATGGCACTCTTATTAGGCCTGATACGAATGGAAACCTAGACTCCTACTTCATAACTTCGGTCGGTCTTGTGTGCATTCGCATAACTTTTCTGCCTATCCTGTGCTTCCTTTAGTCTCTACCTAATCTGAATCACCTGTTCCTCCATCTCTTAAATCAATTCTGGCCCAACTGTTACTCGATCTTCTAATCTATCCCAACTCAACGACGTTCTACATGGCCTTCCATACAGAGCTTCTTAGGGTGGCATTCCGATGGAGCTATGAAAACTATTATTGTTGGAAAACTCTACCAAAGGTAGGTACTTCTCCCACTGGGTTTGATTATCCATAACATACATCCTGAGCATGTCTTCCATGACTTGATTTACTCTCTCGGTTTGCCCATCTATTTCAGGATGATAAGGTGTGCTTAAGTTCAACTAAGTCCCCAACCCTGACTGCAAACTTGTCCAAAACCTAGAAGTGAATTTGGAATCCCTATCTAAAATGATCTTCTTAGGTATACCGTGCAAATGGATAACCTCACTTACAAACACACGTGCCACATCAGTGACATCGTAAGTGTCTCTAACTAGAATAAAATGAGCACTCTTGGTTAACTTATCAACTATCAAAAGAATGGCATTGTGTCTATGAGATGTGAGCGGAAACCCAACAACAAAATCCACAGAGATGACTTCCCACTTGGACATAGGAACATCATGTGGTTATAGGAGGCCTGTCAGGTGATGGTGGTCAGATTTCACTTGTTGACACTCTAGGCACTTGGCGGTGAAATGGACTACATCGTGCTTCATGCCTACCCAGAAGAAAAGTTTCCTCATGTCTGTGTACATCTTCTTCACACCCAGATGTGCACAATAAAGTGCTCTATGGGCTTCCTTCAGTATGATTCTTCGAATATCCCCATTTTTACGGATGTACATCCTTCATTGATATCTTAACAGTCTATTTGCTTCCAGACTATATCCTTCATACTTTGGATCTAATTTCCTCCCACTGTGGAGGTTTGAAGTAACCTCTAAATACCAACTGTCTCCTTGGAGTTGCGTCAACACATGTTCACTCAGATTGACCTTTAAAGGTACCAAGGAGAAGACACATGGTCTCCTACTCAAGGCATCTGCGACCACATTTTCCTTTCCCTTGATGTATGAAATACCAAAATTGCACTCACTCATAAACTCACTCCATCGCCTTTGCCTGGCATTCAGATCTCTTTGAGTGAAGAGATGTTTTAAACTTTGATGGTCCATTTTGAGCTCAAATTTTCGCCCCACAAGATAGTGCCTCCAAAGTTTCAGAGCTAGCATTACAGCTGCCAACTCTAAATCATGAGTAGCGTAAATCTTTTCGTGTTTCTTCAACTTCCTTGATGCATAAGCTATCACTCCTCCATCATGCATTAGCACGACCCCCAACCCTTGCTTCGAGGCATCCATGCAGACTATGAAGTCATTTTCCATATATGACACTCGTAGAATTGGCGCACTAGTTAGTAACCTCTTAAGCTCAATGAATGCACTATCACATTCTTCTGTCCATTCATACCTGACCCCCTTGCACTGCAAAGTGGTGATGGGTTTCACTATTTTTAGGAATCCTTCCACAAATCTCCGATAATAACCTGCTAGCCCCATGAAGCTTCTCACCTCATGGGCATTTTTCGGCACTGGCCACTCCATGATGGCCTTTCCCTTTTCTAGGTCCACAGAGATTTCTTCGCCGGAAATGATATGACCTAAATAGTGAATTTCTTTCTAGAAGAAAGAACACTTTGACAACTTCCCATACAATTTGTTCTCCCTAAGGCAGGACAACACCACTCGCAAGTGTTCCTCATGTTCTCTTTCGTTCTTGGAATAGATGAGGATGTCATCTAGAAAGACTTGTACAAAATGGTCTAAGTACTTCTATAATACGTCGTTCATGAGGCTCATGAATAGTGTTGGCGCATTGGTCAATCCTAAAGGTACTACGACAAACTCATAATGTCCAAACCGAGTTCGAAAGGCATTTTTTGGGATATCGCCTTCCTTAATCCTTAATTGATGATACCCTGATCGCAAATTTATCTTTGAGAATACGACTACTCCTTTCATCTGATCAAAGAGGTCATCTATCCACGGCATTAGGTACCTATTTTTCGTTGTAGCACGGTTCAAGTCCCTGTAGTCTATACACAGTCGTAAGGATCCATCCTTCTTCTTTACAAAAATTACTGGTGCACCTCAAGGTGAGAAATTTGGCCTTATTAGCCCTAAGTCCAGTAACTCTTTCAACTGCATTTGAAACTCACAAAGTTCTGGCGCTGTCATCCGATACAGAGTCTTGGAAATTGGTTATGCACCAGGTTTTAGCTCAATAGTAAAATCAAGCTCCCTCTCAGGAGGTCACCTTGGCAGCTCGTTCGGAAAAACATCCCTAAATTCTGACAATACCAAGTACTAATCCAATGAGGGTCACTTCCTTTCATTCACTGCTTCCACTACATATAGTCGACACCCTTGCCTCAAGCATCGCTTAACCTTCATAGTTGAGATAAAGCGTAATGACACCCTTCTCCGTACACCCTGGATCTCAACTGGTCTTCCTTCATCATTGACACAAAGCACCCTTTTTGTGAAATAATCTATCAAAGCTCGATGAGCTTCTAACCAATCCATTCCAATGATTAGGTCGCATGCCTCAAGAGCAGTAACGTATACCTTCAACCTGGTAGTACACACTCCCAGATCTACTATTCAATTATCAACGCTCGGTCCTATAGCTTGTTTTTCCCCCAAAGCCATCTCGACTTGTTTAAAGTCATCATGCTTGTAGGCTTCCAACCCACTCTTTTCTAATGCAGATGGTGAAATGAAACTATCTGTCACACCAAAATCAAATAAAATCTTAACATTGATATGATTTAGTGTACCTGATGACTCCACCACCGTGGACTGATGTTCGGCCTGGCGATTATTAACTGTTGCGTAAATATGATGGCTTCTACTTGCTCTTCCCATCAGGGCCTTTCCTTCTCTATGCACGAATCGTGATTGTAACTCTGGGCAGTCACGCTGGTAATGGGGTCCTCCACATCCCCAACAGGTAACACGAGATTGAACCTGCGTACTGTTATGTGGCTGTCTCTGAAATGAGTTCCTTCCCCTGGAACCCCTGCCCCTACAAGTTGTTCCCTAAGATAGCTATGGACCTGTCTGCATCATTGGTGATGAACGAGATGCTGCACTCGCTGCCATTGAAATCCCTGCGGCTACTGTCCTTAGTGCGACTCTGTTACCATATGGAGGTGGCCTTGAGTCCCCTCCCCTGGGAAATGTCCTAGGGGCCTTCCCCACGAATCTAGGACAATGCAGAAAGTTCGGTCTCGTACCTCTGGTTAAGTTCATGTGTTCCTCCACATAACGCACATTTTCCACATCTTTCGCTACTGAAGATGGTTTCCACATCCGCACCATATCCCTTATCTTAGGGTTCAACCCATAGATAAAGCGTTATGCCTGTCGTTGGTCATTATCCATATATGAAACATACTTGACCAATTCCATAAACCTAATCTCATATTCCTCTAGGGTCCCGTTTCCATGTACTAGAGCATGAAACGCTCCTACCTGTTGTTCCTCGTAGTAAGTTGGCAGATATTTCCTTCGGAACCTGTCCTCGAAAAGTTCCCAAGATACGGTGTTCAGGGTAAGATGCAGTTGTCTTTCCAGGTTGCCCCACTAATTTAAGGCATTGTCTCTTAACTAAAAAATCACTATCTTCGCCTTTGAGGTGGACTCATAGTCCCTTAAGGAAAAACACCTTGTCATGCCTTCCAACCATGCTTCGGCACGTTCATTGGTACGACCCCCAACAAACTCCGGAAGTTTGATCTTCTGCAGTTCTCTAGTGATGTCTTCAGGTGGAGGTCCTCCCCCTAAATCCCTTGACGCTTCTGTATTACCCATTCTAGATGGTGGGGGTTCCACTTCGATTTCTGTTGGTTGTCGCCCCTTTAAAGTCTCATTTATGGCCTCCAAAGATCGCAGTATGAGAGCTAGTTCGGGTGATGGTGGTGGTGCCACTGGCGGTGTTGGCGGTGCGTGCGACGATGCTCCTCTGCCTCGATTCCCTTGAGTCCTAACAATCCTGTATGATTTAACATGCATCGACCAAAGTTTTCAAGGTGATTTCAAGGACGTTTCTCATTACGCAACTTAACTAGAAAACAGGGTTAGGCATAAGTTTTTTTTTTTACTTGTCTGTAAACAGACATTACTCTCTTTAGGGGAGTGGATAGGTTATGGTTAAGCATCTAAGCTTGGTGTCACTGTCTAAGAAAACTACTAACTCCCTCACTAGCTACGCTAGCCTTGCACCATACTCGCCAATTTCTCTAACTTACCTGCCTAGTGTGCATGAAGCCCCCTCCCGCTTATCTCGTTCTAAGTCCTTAACCTTTTGCTAAAAACAATCTAATTAGTCCCATCCACTTTCCTTGATGCCATTCCCGAGCTAGACACAACTAGCATCTACCAAACTCCTTTACACTGTCAGTGTGAGGAAAGTAAATCAGAGGAAGTTGTTCCTCCTTCCTTAAGAATGAATTATAAATTTTAAATATAATTAAACATAATTTTAATTATAAATAAATTTAAAACATAATTAATTAATTAAAACATGATCAATTAATCATAAAACATAATTAATTAATCATACAATTAATAACTTAAACTCTAAATTAACTATATGTAATTTAAATTATATTCTATTTATTAAAAATTAAAATTGAACATTATGTTTAATTATATTTAAAATTTAACATTAAATTAAAATTTAATAGTTTAAATTTAACATTAATTTAAAATTAAAACATTTAAAATTTTAACATTGAATTTAAATTAAAACCTTAACAATTTAACCAAAATAAATAAATTAAAAAAAAATGAATAATAATAAAAATAAAAATAAAAACTAAATAAGAATAATAATAAAAATAAAACAATTTTAACGTGGGCAGTGGGTCCTTGCATGAGGCCCATGTGACCCCCCTCCTCCCATCTCTTTTATTACCTAAAACCCTACACGCCTCCTAACAAACCCTAAACTCCTCAACCCTAACGCTTCCTCACTGCCGCCTCTCCACTCTGTCGCCTCTCCACTCTGCTCTCTCCCTCTTCTCTTGGCGCTGGTGCTTACGCGTTGGTTCAAAATGAGCGTCCCTTCTGGGTTCCCTTCTCAGCGCTTGGTGTTATGAACACTCTCTTTTTCAATGGTCTTTTTCATGTCTTGCATGTCGATCTTGAAGACTTGGCGTACTCGATCTTCCATGGTTTTGGAGGATTCGAAATCGAATCAAACTGCTTCGGACTTCAATTCTTAGAGCACGCAAACGATACAGTGGTACGCACAACAGAAGACAGAGATGAATAGCTCTTCGCTGTGTTGGTTTGGTTGTGGCTTTGTGCATGGCAGTGACGTTGATTTGTGTGGCATATAGCACAGTGGTACGCCCTCATGGGCTCGTCCTTGGCTATTGAGCACTGGACTTGGGTGTTGGCTTTTCACGTGGTGCACATTTGAACCTGTAGGTTTCCACATGGCTCCAGCCTCTGATTTGGCACTTGGTGCACTGGGCTATAACTTGTGAAATCGTCCAACAATTCGCCATTCGAAGGCTCAAAATACAGGGTCAAATTTTCATGAAGAAAACATGGCCAAATCGGTGAGTTTAAGGGTATTTTATGAATGGAATACTTGCAAAATTTCTTGTTTATTCTATTATTAGGATGCATCATTCCCTCTTCCCTTGGAGAAATTTGGTACTCTCGGATCCGCTCATACTCCTTCCCTATAATCATTTTTCATGAATTCAGCTTCACTAAAATAGGTTATTTAGAGATGTATGTAATAGAGGCCTCCTATAAGCTAACCGTTAACAAATAAATTGACCATGTTCATGTAGGCTTAAATGTATTCTTGACAACATTAGAAGGTGTCGCCAATGGTATAAAACCCAACATCCAGGGGCTTACTGAAGAAAGTGTCACTCTATACATACGCTGCCACTTACTTCATTCTATTTTGGTTTAGGCTTCTTGGTTTGCCAACTCTATACTAGTTCATTTGTAGAGCTCGAAGGTAACTCTGATACTCATCTTTATTTATAATCAGTTTCTTTTGTATATTACATACAGATTTGTAAAGTTTTTGAATTTTCTTTTATTAATTTTAACATTTTACATTTCTCCCCTTAGACTCCAACTAGTATATTTTGATATTTTTGAATTGTATATCTGACCTTTAGCTTTCCATGACTATGAAGGTTGTAATGTACAATTTAGAGGGGGAATACAAGAGTATAAATTATTTTCCTGTGGGTCAAAAATGTTGCCAAGATTGTATTTTCGTTTTTTTTTTGTGATTTATGCAACTTTGGTTGGGGTTTGGTCATATGTAAGTATGAAGAATAGGGTTTGTACCCACATGATCCATGTATTAATGTGTGCATTGGTTTTCTTGAAGGCTATGATTTTGATATGTGAGGCAAAGGATAGTTCTTTTATCAAAAGAACTGGGATTGTACATGGTTGGGATGTTGCTTTTTATATTTTTAATTTCTTTTGGGGTATTATGCTTTTTACTCTAATTGTCCTGATTGGAACAAGTTGGTCCTTATTGAAGCCTTATCTTCAAGAAAAGGACAAGAGGTTGTTGATGCTTTTCACCCCCTTACAAGTTGTTGCTAAAATTATTGCAGCCATGCTCAACATGTCGAGACCATCTGCAAAAGAATGGTTTGAATGGAAGCAGTTGTTTCTTCTTATTGATATCATTTGTTGTGGTGTTGTTCTTTTTCCTAGTGCTTGGTCAATCAAGTATTTGAAAGAATAAATTCAGACAGATGGTAAGGCAGTAGAAATTTTAATAAAGCTGACCTTGTTCAGGCACTATTATATTGTGGTGATCTATTATGTCTACTTTACTCGATTATTTGTTTTTGTTTTTCTATGATGACAGGAATATTGTTTAGGTATATGTGGAAGATTGATTTGACCAGAAATGTGCAACTCTCACATTTTACATTTTCATGGGATATAAGTTCAAGACTATTATGCACAATTCTTCTTTGATGATTGAGGAGGAGGAAGTTGAAGCTCAGGCATTAAATATGGGTAATATTGCTTTGGTTTCTTCTGGGTAGTATTCATAGGTTTTATGGGTTGTAAATTAGGTTGTAGCTTAGGGGTTTGGGAGAATAGATTGTACAATTATGTGGGTGGTCAAGCCTAGGTTTCAGTTTTTGAAACCGAGCTTTGATACCACATGTAAGGTTCGGTCTAATAGATCCTAGAATTTGTTAAATAATTAAATATAACATTTCTATTATAATTTGTTTGGCAAAATATCATTAGCAAAATAACAGTTTACAGTTTATGACTCAGCAAAATTCAAAATGGGCAGCATGATATAAATAATATATTGAATAATATATACAACATAAATAACATATTGAACATCATACGATCATGAACATGCCATAATAACGAAGAAAAATCCATGTCAAGAGATTTGTTTCCCAACTTGTTTGTCCAAGCCCAAGCTGAAATTGTGCCCAAAACCGAGTTTTCCTCCCTGCCAGCTAGGAGCAGCCTATCCATCTCCCTTACTCTAGGATACCGTAAGGAATCCTAGCCCCTGAGCCCAAAACCCCCAGCAACCCAGTGCCTTCCGCAATGATTCAACAAAACTCCATAACCAAACTCCAAAAACCATAAAATATGCCACAGAAATATAGACCTCCTCCCAATAATGCTCCTTCCCCCAAATTTTCATAATCCTCTCCCGTAGGACTCTTCCCCGTCATATGTCCCCCCCCCCCTTCACCGACTCACCTATCCTCCATTAATTACCTTATCCTATTCTTCATTACCTTATCTGATTCCTTTATTACCTTATCTTTCCACTTAATGCTTCTTCCCATCCCCCACATACGTAAAGTCTTATAATAAATTAAAGTTATTAAGCCATTTAATTTATTACCCAAATCATTGAATGTGTTAAGTAATCAATTAATTAATTAATTAATCAATCAACAATTATAAACAATTAATTAATAATTAATTAATTTATTAATATTATTAATAACTAATCATTGTTTAACTAAAACATATTATGAAAATTAATTATCTAATTAATTGTACTCAATAAACCCTATGCAACTATTTAACCAGGGTTGTTGCATCTCCCAAGAAGAATGATCATACACTTGTACTTTTTCTGTCATCTAGACAACCTTCCCAATCTACGTCTGAATAGGCCTTAAAAGTGAATGAATCCTTGCTAGGGTACCACAAACCAAGATCTATGGTTCCTTTCAAAGACCTAAAGATTCTTTTCACAGCTTCAACGTAACTCTCTTTTAGTGCTCCTTGGAATCTAGCCACCATCCCAACAACTTTCTTTACATAAGGTTTGGAATTTGTTACATAGAGTAAACTCCCAATCATTGATCTGTAGTGTTTTGGATCTACAACTTTAGACTCATCTTCCTTGCTTAGTTTGCATACAAATTTCATAGGTTTACTAATAGGTTTGCAATCCTCTAACTGGAATTTCTTAAGCATATATTTGACATACTTGGACTGAAGGAAAAAGAATCCTCTTTTGGAGTATACTATTTGTAATCCTAGAAATAAATTCAGTTCGCCAAGCAAGGACATTTAAAATTCTTGTTGTATTCTCCTAGCAAAGTCTTTACTAATTTTTTCATCATCACTCCCAAATATAATATCATCAACATATACTTTCACAATAATCATGTTATCACCAACAATTTTACAATAAAGGTTTTTGTCTGTTGATCCTCTTTTGAGGCCTTGTACTTGTAAATAAGAATCTATCCTTGCATACCATGCTTTAGGTGCTTGTTTTATCCTGTAGAGTGATTTCTTTAGTTTACATACATAGTCTCCTTTGTTAGTTAATTGAAATCCTTATGGATGCTCAACATAGACTTCCTCTTCTAAGTTTCCATTGAGAAATGATGACTTGACATCCATTTGGTATACTTTAAATTTTTTGTAGCTAGAAAAGGCTAAGAACATCCTAATTTCCTCTAATAAGGCCATAGGTGCAAAGGTTTCTTCAATGTCTACCCCTTCAACCTGAGCATACCCTTTACATACCAATGTGTCTTTGTTCCTGATTACTTGCCCATTCTCATCCACTTTGTTTTTATACACCCATTTAGTTCCAATGACATTCTTATTCTTTGGTCTTGGAACTAGTTCCCAAGTTTGATTTTTTTCAATTTGGTCCAATTCTTCATTCATATCATTGATATAATTCTCATATTTGTATGCCTCTTTGATTGAGTTGGGCTCAATATGTGACAAAAATGATAATTCTGTCTAATACAACAGTTATCTTCTCATCTGCACTCCATCACTTTTATTTTCAAAAATCAGTTCTTTAGGATGATTCTTTTGAGTCATTCTTGAGGGTGTCTTTGTGTCTCTTCATGGGGATTCTTCTCTTATCTCCTCTTCTCGAATATATTCCTCATCTTCACTAGTATCCATATCATCCTCTTCCTTCTCTTCTTTATTCTCTTCTACTTATTCTTCTTGTGTACCAACTGACTAATCATCATCTTCATCTTAATTGTCAAGTATAGTCTCTTGATGTTTGATCCTTATTGTTTTTAAATCATCCACCTTGACATCTGCACTCTCAACAATATTATGTAATCTAATATTGTAGCATCTGTATGCTTTCTTGGTAGATGAATATCCAAGAAAGGTACCTTCATCAGATCTAGCATAATGTTTTCCGAGATTCTCATCAAGCCTTTTGATGTAACACTTACTTCCAAAGACCTTGAAGTATTTTACCGAAGGAGCTCTCCCAAACCATAGTTCATAAGGAGTCTTATCACTATTAATACTTAGCTAACCTCTGTTTAATATGTATACTGTTGTTCTTACAGATTCCCTCCAATATCCATCAGATAATCTTTCTTCATTGAGCATAGTCCTTGCAGCCTCATGTACTGTTCTATTCCTTCTCTCAACAATCCCATTTTGCTGAGGTGTTCTGGTAGCAGAGAATTGTCTCTTAATTCCATGAGTTTCATATAAGAGGTCAAACTCTTTTGACGTGAACTAACCACCATTGTCTGATCTAAGACATTTGATTTTTGTCTCTCTTTCATTTTCAACAAGGGTCTTAAAAGCTTTGAATTTGTTAAGTTCTTCTGAATTTTCTTTGAGAAAACATACCCAACCCATTCTAGTAAAATCATCAATGAACAACATAAAGTAGGAATCTCCTTGCAAAATCTTGTTCCTTGTAGGTCCACAAAGGTCGGTGTGAACAAGCTCTAAATGTTTTGAGGTTGAGTATTCTTTTGTTTTGAACCTTATTCTAGTTTGCTTCCCTAGTTGACAATGTCTACACATAGGATTTGAGGGCTTTGTGATCTTTGGCAAGTTTCTTACTGCCCCAATATTGTTGACTTTCACTAAATTGTCAAAGTTAATGTGCCCCAACCTTCTATGCCATAGCCAAATTTCATCTACTAAATTTATATGACACTCCTCATTCAATTTTGTATTTAGTATATATACATTCTCGGGAGTTCTAGGAGTAGTAACAACCAATTTTCCTGAGTCCTCTCTCCTAATCTCACATTTCTGGGAATCAAAGATGCAAATGTGTCTATGATCACAACTTTGGTTGACGCTTAATAAGCTAGGTTTCAGTTTTTCAACAAGCAACACATCCTTGGATTTGTCTTTTCCCAAACTCAAAGTGCCTTTCCCAAGTATGTTACCTAAAGCATTGTCACCAAATGTAACTTTACCCTTTTGTTTCTTTAAGTTCATAAACTTGTCCTTGTTTTCTGTCATATGTTTTGAGCACCCACTGTCAACATACCAGAGATATTCTTTATCTTGGGCTTTCAAGGCAATGAGACATTCCTCTTTTAATGTTTTCTCTTTCCAAAGCTTCTTTTGCTCTCTAATGAACTTTGTTTTTTCTGAGACTTCCATTAATCTGCGACTACTTTATTTATGTCCATAATTATGACATCTGAAGCATTCTAGGTTCCCTTCTTGTAGAGGTGCAAAGGAGTTATAATTTATACTTTTAACTTGATTTATTGTTTGGTTATATTTAAGGTTATAGTTCTTAACCCTCAAGTTTTTCCTTCCATATTCTCTACAATTCATAGCTTTGTGTCTGAAATTGGAGCATGCAAAGAAATAACCAAAGAAATTGTGATGATACCTATTTTGCTCAACCTTCTTTGGTGTTGTCTTATATTCCTTCTTTATGGGTGGAAGTAGTCCTATGGAGTTGTGATCATTACTTGTCTTTTCTTCATCTTTCTTCTTGAATTTACTAAGGAGAGCAACTACATAATATTTTGAGTTAACTTGGTTTTTTTCTTGAGAATAACCTACTCCATTTTTGTTACCTGAATCCCTTTGTGTGGTAATAATTTTATCTAATATTTTAGAGCTACTTTCATATCTTGTTTGAATAAGTTTTGCAGCAAGTTGTTTTTTTAGGTGAACTAATTCTTCCTCCATTCTTTCACAGGTTATTTGTTTCTCTTTAAGAGACTTTTCCAAACTTTCTTCCATCCTATTTGCTTCTAGGATTTGGTTTTTCAGATTGCTCATGAGTTTCTCCATCTCTTTTTCTTTATGTTCATGTTTTTCCATTTGTTCAACTACAAAACTTTTCATATGTCTATATCTTGTTTTGTATATTCTTAATTCATCCAAGGCACTAATAAGTTATTCTTCCATATTAACTTATGGTTGATCTTCTCACTCTTCCTCTTGCTCAATTTCATCTATCTCATTAGGCTCTTCAATACCTAGAAAAAGGAGTTCATCATCATCATTGTCACTAGACTCTGATGAACTGTTGTTTTCTTCTTTTGATTAAAAAATTGTTTTCCCTTTGTAAAACTTTTTCTTATAGTTGGGTTTTCCCTTCTTATCGAAGTACTATGAGATATTTTTTTCATCCTTCATTTTTAGACCTTCATATTGTACTTTGAAAGTATGAAGTTTGGCCCTCTTTACCTTGGAATATTCTACATTTATAGTTTCCAATTTATCCCAGAGCTATTTTGCAATTTTACATTTTAGTACTTTAGCAAGGATCTTCTTACCTAGTCCAGCTTGTAGTGTGTTTAAATCCTTTGCATGTTCCCAAAATATCTTCTTATCTTATGCTTCTGTGGGAGTGAATTTTGGAACATCATATCATTTTTCAACTAATGTCCATACTTCCAGTCCAATGGACATCATATAGATATTCATTCTAACACTCCAGAAAAAATAGTCTTCACCATCAAATAGGGGGACTTTTAATGATATCTTCAATTGTTGATCCATTCCGATGTATATTTCTCTTCAAGTGATTTAAACCTTTATTTAAGAGACCTTCTCTGATACCAATTAAAGGACCAGATCCTTTCACTGAGAGGGGGGGAGGGTAAATCAAAGACACAATAATTTTTTCAATTTTTCTTTTAATGCAATCAATATTTTAACACAATGTTTTATCATGGAACCCAATTGGGAAAACCACAAACACTTTTCTATAAAATGCAAAATTTTGTTTTACAAGTTACATAGAAAGAAGATGTTCTTCCTCTTAGATAGGCACCCATTGATCATGATGCATCCACAACCCTGTTCACCAGCTCCAACTGGTAGGAGGGTTCAACCCCCTATTTGGTCATCTACAATTGACAAGGAAGAACCTACTCCCCTGCAAGATCCAACCTTCCCTTGCACCTCCCTGACTCCCTTAGTTTATGAATCCGGAAAACTTTTGTATCATATACTGACTTCTCCTCTCTCTACTTCTGTAATCTAATATTTAATGTATCTTCTGCGGGCCAATAGGTCTTCTATATCAATCATTGGACATCATAGTTGTTGCATTGTATCTTTCTGTATTTTGATCTTCAATTTGTCTACTGCAATCACAAATCTCATTCACATCTCAGTTATACTTATAAGTCTTAAAAATATTCAACACACCTCTTCACAACCATCACACCTATTTTTCGATTACATAATCATTGATTTAAATAACACAGTCATGTTTTTTTTTTTTTTTTAATTTATATAGTTATTTGGGCTGTGAACAGTTTATCATAGAGAGATGGTCTAAGCTATGAAATTGTGCTTTACGTTCTCATCCAAAGTATAGAGTCTCTTTGTAGTACTGCATCTAACCAAAGCTTTCTTTTGGATCCATACGGCTTCTTCCCATGATCATGATTTACATGTTTTCACAACTCCATTACTTGTGGTATAATCTCTCAAGTGTTATTCTCATGCAACCATTTTGGAGGTTACCTGTTACAAACCCTTTTTTTTTTAAGTACCCTACATTCGTAGAAGCACATCTCGATCAACCAGAGACATGGTTGTAAACCTAATGGGTACCCTCGAAAAGAACACAAGGTACCATCATTAGTCAAGTATCCAAATGAGTCTATCATGATACTGAAATACAAAGGAAAACACAATGATTAAAATAAGAATCAGAAGCAGAAAACCTTACCATAGTTCTCAGCCTTGTTTTCCAAACCAAAAAACTAGGTTAGTTTTATGACATACAGAGGAATGGAAATGTGTGCAAGACTTTAGGATTTTCATGAACCCACAACTCTCGACAAATATAAATGATATTGATAATAGTATATAAACAGGCTCATGTTGGGTTGTTACAACAACAAGAATACCGATGTGAAAGGAATAACAGCGTAACATATAGTTAAACACAG
Source organism: Picea engelmannii (assembly GCA_009831015.1). NCBI lineage: Eukaryota > Viridiplantae > Streptophyta > Pinopsida > Pinales > Pinaceae > Picea > Picea engelmannii. The sequence continues at coordinate 996,590 of ML778596.1, read as the reverse complement.
GTGATATAAGAACCCCATGCACCTGGTGAATAAAACTAGAGGATTGAGAAAATGAAAGATATGGTTCCATCTAGAAGAACCAGAAAGGAAACCAGTCTCTTCTCAAAAGGTTGCTAAACAATGGCATGAAAGATCAAAAATCACGCATAGTGGTAGGGACTTACCCTCCAGACTCTTGTTTCAAGAATTTATACTTGGCACATGGAAGGACCACCATGGACGGTTGTAGACATACGTCATTTACAAATGTAGGTTACTTTCAAAACAAACCTATTAACTTCCAACCACCTTGCAATTATACGCAAAAGATGACTAAGACATGTTTAACCGCTAAAAATGATTAACATTGATCGAGAAGTGTAAAGACAATAAAAGTATTGGATGAATCATTATGATCAAGCTACCAAGTATGAATGGTCACATTTCCACTCACAAGAATAGCATTCGAATTGTTAGGATTTCACCAACTTAGGTTAATTAGGCAAGGTCGCGGCAAGGATCCCCCCTAGGTCGACCAACAAGGTTTTTACTTTAAGAAAATCCATACATGAAAATTGTAGCCTAGGATTTTAAAACCTACGATAAGATATTTAACATAGATTCAAACTTACAAGATGAAACCTATCAGGTAGTCCATGTGAGTTAATACCCTTATATAAGGAAAATTTTTCAAAGGTAAGAGATGCCTTACTATTATGAATTAATAAATTTAGTAATGCTTTTTTATTTAAGCTAAAAATAAAATATCATGGTATTGAATTTTTTTTTAAGGGTATGTGGCATTGGGCCACTAAGGCTTTGTTAGATATACCTACAATGTTCATCACTCCAAGTTACAAAATCTTATCTTTCTTTCTAATAAGAGAATTGTAAAAAGACTCAAGAGTGGGAGCTTGGTAAGCACTCCCTAGAGCTTCTTTGGTGGCATAAAAGGTAGTTAGAAAGACATAATATGCACTACTAACCTTAGCAATTATAACATATATTCAATGATCTACCTTATGATCTATTTTAGAATCTTTAAGAAAAATTCTAAGTCTTTTGAACTTAGATAAATAAAATTCAATGGAAGGAAAATCATTGGGAATTAAATTCATTAGTTGATTTTCTATCTGGTGGGCTCGAATCACATTGTGTTTACCAAACACAACTTCATGTTTTTCCCAAGCTTTATCTAGGTCATCAATTCCTTGAAGGTGAAACCATAAATTAACAGAGATAGAGATTTATATTATTCCACACTCTTCATCATTTTTATTATCCCATTTGGATTTCTTTTCAACACCAAAGGGGTCTTGTTCGGTTCCCAAGGTAATCCAAACAATTTTTTACGTCTTATCACATCTTCTATATGAGATTTGCATGAGAAGTAGTTGGTACTAGTAGGAAAGCAATCACTTGGATATGCCATATTATAATATGAAGATAATATGAATTCAAAATATTAAATTGACTATTTGGATGGAAAGTTCACGAAACAATATGCTATTTAAAAAAAAAGTAGGACTAAAAATGAACTTTCTATGTGAAAGTTATTCCCTTTTATAAAAAAATGCATAAATGATAACCATAGAGCCACATGACAAGTAGAAGTTGGTCCACCTGTTGATGCCTCTCCTTATTTAACTTTGTGTATAAGCTCACTTTTTCAAATAAGTTACTGATGAAGTGACCCACTTTTATAGAATAAGTGAGAATCACTTTTACAATGAAGTTACTTTATAAATTAAAGTTGCATACAAAAAAATAACTTAAAAAGAAACTATTAAAGTTACTTTATAGTGATTCACTTTTACAATTTAAGTGAAATGCATAATAAAGTTTTGAGATAATCGAAAAGAAACTTGAACTCAAGATCTCTTATTAAATTAAGAAACTTTCAACCAAGTGAGCTATTGTAAAACACATAACAATTTTAATGAAGGAGGATGGGGTGGTGGTTTTTGTTGTTGGAGCTATGCCTCAAAGTCCATGATTACCCAAAAATCCTTGTTTTTGTGTGCTGATTAAAAAAACAAGCGAAATTCCAGGAAAAAAAATTATGAATCTCAACAATAATGGGGTTAGATCTCAATTAGCTTACCTAGAAAATGCAATTTTTCTCTTTGTTTCTGATTTGTTAAGCTCACATACAACATAGAGTAAAGAGAATATGTAGAAGATAAAACACTTCCCACATTGTTTCTGATTTATTGAGATCGCAGAGAGTGCATGACAAAGAGCATACATACAATAGACATAGTAGCAACCCGGAAATAAAAAAAGAAAACTGAAATAATAACTCTATAATTTTTTTTAAAAGGGGGTATTCATAATTTATACCTCTGGATCTCACTAAAATGGTTGTCTTGCGAAAATGAGAATATTTTCGAGTGAAATGAAAAGTGTTTCTAATTCAAAAAATTCATATGGATGCAATGGAATAGTCCTCTCAGCCTAAAAATGCATGGAAATAGCAGAACATAAACATGTGGCAACACGAATTCAAGATCTCAATCAACAATAGGAGTGGGTCTTCAAATCATCTTTGATACCATGTTTGATAAAATAGGGTATTCCAACACAGGAAAAACATCTTAAGTAACCACTCACACAACAATATAGAATATCAACATATTGATGTGTTTACATGGTTAAAACACTTGAAGAGGGAAACAATCCACGACCACGTCCAACATGGCCACTTGAGGAAATATATTAATATAAAAGAAAAATATTTTACAAGATAGTTTCTCACAATTCATCATTACAAAATGGTCATCCATCCTCTTTAGATAGATATCATGGACCAATCAAGTGTTAATTCATGGATCAATGTAGCTATTGAAGTCGAGGAAAATATGAGCCATCAGATGACTCTATGTCTATAACATATCGTGACCATCGAATTACATAAATACAAATGGATACTAAAGAAACACATGTTTACCGAAAGGTTGATCTTCACTAAATCCTAAGTGTATAAATATATTAACATTTGAATGATGTCTACTAAGTAAGCCAAATACTCTACTACTTCCCGCACGACAAAGGATATTAAATTAATTGCAAATAGATAACAAACCAAAGGGATTCAAACAATTTCTTCTCTAAAATCATTGAATCACACTAATCCACCTACATCTTTTCGACGTCGTTGCTAATAATATATGTAATAGCATTAAGGACATCAAGAGATTGTTTATTCATGCTCTTAGATGATCTTATGAACATCTCACGAAACTAGAAGCATTTCGAAATCTTGACACCCATGTACCCTACACTTCCCAAACCCAATATCCGACATCTCTTATTCGGTCCTGTCATGTCCAAATTATTTATTAGGCTATAAAATGAAACACCTACACATAACAAAGGTGAAAATTTTTCCAGTGGGTGGATTCTTTAGGATTCGAACCACAAACCTGCTATATACACCTTAATCAACTAGAGACATGGTTGTAAACCTGATGGGTACCCTCGAAAAGAACACAAGGTACCATCATTAGTCAAGTATCCAAATGAGTCTATCATGATAGTGAAATACAAAGAGAAACACAATGATTAAAATAAGAATCAGAAGCACAAAACCTTACTAGAGTTCTCAGCCTTGTTTTCCAAACCAAAAAACTAGGTTAGTTTTATGACATACAGAGGAATGGAAATGCGTGCAAGACTTTAGGATTTTCATGAATCCACAACTCTAGACAAATATAAATGATATTGATAATAGTATATAAATAGGGTCATGTCGGGTTGTTACAACAACAAGCATACCGATGTGAAAGGAATAACAACGTAACATATAGTTAAACACAGGTGATATAAGAACCCCATGCACCTAGTGAATAAAACTAGAGGATTGAGAAAATGAAAGATATGGTTCCATCTAGAAGAACTAGAAAGGAAACCATTCTTTTCTCGAAAGGTTGCTAAACAATGGCATGAAAGATCAAAAATCACGCATAGTGGTAGGGACTTACCCTCCAGACTCTTGTTTCAAGAATTTATACTTGGCGCATGGAAGGACCACCATGGACGGTTGCAGACAGACGTCATTTAAAAATGTAGGGTACTTTCAAAACAAACCTATTAACTTCCAACCACCTTGCAATTATTCACAAAACATGATTAAGCCATGTTTAACTGCCAAATATGATTAACGTTGATCAAGAAGTGTAAAGACAATAAAAGTATTGGATTAATAATTATGATCAAGCTACCAAGTATGAATGGTCCTATTTCCACTTGAAAGAATAGCATTCAAATTATTAGGATTTCACCAACTTAGGTTAATTAGGCAAGGTCGCGGCAAGGATCCCCCTAGGTCGACCAACAAGGTTTTTACTTTAAGAAAATCCATACATGAAAATTGTAGCCTGGATTTTAAAACCAACAATAAGATATTTAGCATAGAGTCGAACTTACAACATGAAACCTATAAGGTAGTCCATGTGAGTTAATACCCTTATATAAGGAATTTTTTTCAAAGGTAAGAGATGCCTTACTATTATGAATTAATAAATTGTGTAATGCTTTTTTATTTAAGATAAAAACAAAATATCATGGTTTTGATTTTTTTTTTATGGGTATGTGACATTGGGCCACTAAGGCTTTGTTAGATATACCTACGATGTTCATCACTCCAAGTTACAAAATCTTATATTTATTTCTAATAAGAGAAACACAAAAAGACTCAAGAGTGGGAGCTTGGTAAGCACTCCCTAGAGCTTCTTTGGTGGCATAAAAGGTAGTTAGAAAGACATAGTATGCACTACTAACCTTAGCAATAATAGCATATATGCAATGATCTACCTTATGATCTATTTTAGAATCTTTAAGAAAAATTCTAAGTCTTTTGAACTTAGATAAATAAACTTCAATGCAAGGAAAATCATTGGGAATTAAATTCATTAGTTGATTTTCTATCTGGTGGGATCGAATCACATTGTGTTTACCAAACACAACTTCATGTTTTTCCCAAGATTTATCTAGGTCATCAATTCCTTGAAGGTGAAACCATAAATTAGCAGAGATAGAGATTTAGATTATTCCACACTCTTCATCATTCTTATTATCCCATTTGGATTTATTTTCGGCACCAAAGGGGTCTTATTCGGTTCCCAAGGTAATCCAGACAATTTTTTACGTCTTAGCACATCTTCTATATGAGATTTCCATGAGAAGTAGTTGGTACTAGTAGGAAAACAATCACTTGGAGATGCCATATTATAATATGAAGATAATATTAATTCAAAAGCTGAAATTGACTATTTGGATGGAAAGTTCTCGAAACAATATGCTATTTAAAAAAAAAAAGGACTAAAAATGAAATTTGTATGTGAAAGTTATGCCCTTTTTATTAAAAAAATGCATAAATAATAACCACAAAGCCACATGACAAGTAGAAGTTGGTCCACCTAGTGATGCCCCCCCCTTATTTAACTTTGTGTATAAGCTCACTTTTTCAAATAAGTTATTGATGAAGTGACCCACTTTTATAGAATAAGTGAGAATCACTTTTACAATGAAGTTACTTGATAAATGAAAGTTGCATACAAAAAAATAACTTAAAAAGCAACTATTAAAGTTACTTTATAGTCATTCACTTTTATAATTTAAGTGAAATGCATAATAAAGTTTTGAGATAATCGAAAAGAAACTTGAACTCAAGATCTCTTATTAAATTAAGAAACTTTCAACCAAGTGGGCTATTGTAAAACACATACCAATTTTAATCAAGGAGGATGGGGTGGTGGTTTTTGTTGTTGGAGCTATGCCTCAAAGTGCATGATTACCCAAAAAGCCTTGTTTTGTGCACTGACTAAAAAAACAAGCGAAATTCCAGGAAAAAAATTATGAATCTCAACAATAATGGTCTTAGATCTCAGTTAGCTTACATGGAAGATGTAATTTTTCTCTTTGTTTCTTATTTGTTGAGCTCACATACAACATAGAGTAAAGAGAATACGTAGAAGATAAAACACTTCCCACTGTGTTTCTGATTTATTGAGATCGCAGAGAGTGCATGGAAAAGAGCATGCGTACAATAGACATAGTAGCAACCCGGAAATAAAAAAAAAAGAAAACCGAAATAATAACTCTGTAATTTTTTTTTAAAAGGGAGTATTCATAATTTATACCTCTGGATCTCACTAAAATGGTTGTGTCTTATGAAAAGAAGAATATTTTCGAGTGAAATGAAAAGTGTTTCTAATTCAAAAAAGTCATATGGATGCAATGGAATAGTCCTCTCAGCCCCAAAATACATGGAAATAGCAGAACATAAAAATGTGGAAACACGACTTCAAGATCTCAATCAACAATAGGAGTGGGTCTTAAAATTATCTTTGATACCATGTTTGATAAAATAGGGTATTCCCACACAGAAAAAACATCTTAAGTAACCACTCACACAACAAGATAGAATATCAACATATTGATGTTTTTGCGTGGTTAAAACTCTTGAAGAGGGAAACAATCCACAACCATAGCCAACATGGCCACTTGAGGAAATATATTAATGTAAAAGAAAAAAAAAAGAAAAAAAGATAGTTTCTCACAATCGATCATTACAAAATGGCCATCCATCCTCTTTATATAGCTATCATGGACCAAACAAGTGTTAATTCATGGATCAATGAAGCTATTAAAATCAAGGAAAATATGAGCCATCAGATGAATCTATGTCTATAAAATATCGTGACCATCAGATTATAAAAATACAAATGGATACTAAAGAAACACATTTTTACCGAAAGATACATTAGAGCAAGTTGATCTTAACTAATTCCTAAGTGCATAAATATATTAACATTTGAATAATGTCTACTACGTAAGCCAAATACTCTGCTACTTCCTGCATGACAAAGGATATTAAAGTAATTGCAAATAGATAACAAATCAGAGGGATTCAAACAATGTCTTCTCTAAAATCATTGAATCACACTATGCCACCTACATCTTTTCGACGTCGTTGCTAATAATATATGTATTAACATCCAAGACATCAACAGATTGTTTATTCATGGTCTTATATGATCTTCTGAACATCTCATGAAACTAGAAGCCTTTGGAAATCTTGACACCCATGTACCCTACACCTCCCAAACCCAATATCCGACATCTCTTATTCGGTCTTGTCATGTCCAAATTATTTATTAGGCTATAAACCAAAACACCTACACATAACAAAGGTGAAGCTTGTTCCAGTGGGTGGATTATTTAAGATTCGAACCACAAACCTGCTATATACACCATGCATTCCCATTCAAAAGTTTTAGATTTGAAATTGAATGTTTTTTTGTACTAGTGGAATATGTTGGATCATATTTTCATTGATGCCAATGGTTTGATTGATTGATGTCAAGTGATTGGTTTATGTCATTGATTCATGTCAATTGATTGATTGATGATTGATAAACAATGTCTTGATGTAATATGTATTGTCCTTGATGAGAATGGATCAATGAGTTGTCATTGATACATAATGAAGATGGATCGATGTGGTGTCCTTGATATATGATGCATAGTTGGATTGATTATTGTCTTATCATGGTTGATAAGGTGCACAAATGGATGAACTCCAAAGTGGTCCCCTTACGGTGAAAACCCTAACGGGAATACACTTTGCGGTTGATTTATTCTAGAAGTATGGTTGGATAACCCATGCTTATATGTGGAATAATGAGATGAATATTAGTGAATTTGTTGGTGAAACTATCCTAGATGGATAGTGCTTGTCATGCCATTTCCAGTGGTATGTGGAATGTCACATAACTCCTCATAATTTGAGAGTTATGGCCCTATGAATATGAAAGACCCTCATATGAAGTCTTGAAGCCCCAAAAGATCAAAGAAGTCAAAGTGCTTGAGAAGAAGAAATTATTATTTAAACGATAAAGTGAAGTGACAAAATCAAGAAAGATTATTTAAATATTAAAGTAAGGTGACAAAATCGAGGAGGAATATTTAAATGATAAAGTAATGGAGAACTTTCTATTTATGGAAAGTGGTTAACCCTAAAATGAGGAAAATAGGTTAAGTGACCTAGAAATGGGTTAAGTGACATAGAATTGGGTTAAGTGATCTAGAAGATGAAGAGTATAAATAAGAGGCTAGGTTCTCTTATGAAAAGTACATTTTGGGAGTATCTTTTGTGTATCTCTTGAGCATGATTGAAGATCTATTCTGAGAGAGAGAGCGTGAGGAGGATCTCATGGATGCATCAAATTTTTGGCAATGTCTGAGATCTTGATGGAAAAAGTCTCGGATCTTCAGAAACCCTAGTTTCTAAGGTATACACGGGTTGTAATGGGCCAGGGCACATACACACGCGAGTTGTATGAGGACAGGACACATACAGTAGATAAAATCATGGAGATTTGTGTTTGAGTTGATGATTGGCTATTGAAGACTGGAGCAGGTTCCAGATCTTCACTCTATGGGATCAGATCTTCCATAGAGATTCTGGTATGGTGATATTATTGTCTTGATGGATACTTTTATTTGTTTTGTGGTAAATTCTTAAGGAATTCTTGGTATGTTGTTGTGATGTGGTTTGTGTTTGGCTGATAGAGTGAGAAGCACTCTTTTCATTCAGTATTGATATGATGGCTATAGTATATTGGTTGTTTACACATGTTTGAGTAGCATTCATATTGTATAGTTTAGAAGCATGAATAAGCTATTGGAGAGCTTGGATATGTTGTGGTTGGTCGTGGGTCAAATTAGACAGTGAGAGATAGAAGAGAATGTGATTGCAGGTTGCGAAGGATCTGAGTATGTGAAGCAAAGAAAAACCCTAGTTTCTCAGAAGTATACGCATGTTGCATTATAGTTTGGTCGCATACATACGCAGGTTGTAGTGCACTAGGGCGCGTACACAAGTGGGTTGCACTACTAAAAGGTCGTGTACCTGTGACAAATTGATATCTGTGGAGGACTGTTGCTTCATCTCAGTTGTTGTTGAGGATGTAAGTTGAGTCTTTCATATAGAGCTGGTGCTCTTGTAGAGTTGTACTCTATTCAGTTGTTGCTGATAAACCCCAAGGATTGTAGTCCGTAATAAAAAGAAAATTGTACATACATCTTGTGTTCTTTGTGTTCCTTGTGGTGATAACTTATGCCATACTCCAAAAGAATCCTCGTTTGGAGTATACTATTTGTAATCCTAGAAATAAATTTAGTTCACCAAGAAAGGACATTTAAAATTCTTGTTGTATTCTCCTAGCAAAGTCTTTACTAATTTTTTCATCATCACTCCCAAATATAATATCATCAACATATTATGTGGGTAACACTATGTACATTTAATGGATCTGCCTAATAGGAAAACCCAGACTGATCTCTATAATGTATATATCATCCATCCTCTTCTCCTATTAGTGACCTTTCATCCATTGGACATCATTACCACTGACACATTCCCTCTTAATTTTCTTTGTGAACAATAACAATTAATCCTCGTCAAGTGCAGTGGAGGACTTGTATATTTCTAAGCCCATATGCATCTTCTTGATGTCTGAAACTCTTAACAGATTAGGTAGAGATAGAGTGATGAAACATGAAGTGCAAATTTCTTATTATTTCTTTAAACTGAAATAGGGATCAACATCAAAAGCAATTTCGATGTTAAGTCACAATACACCTTGGTTTATCAAGGCCAGAGCATCTAGTTAATCATAATAGCATGACATTTATTTACACAAATAAGTTAAAAATGTATCATTGCAAACACATTTTATATACAGCCTCGGCAATTTTCATAGATCTGCAATTATCAGTGACCTTTATTTTATGAAAAAATATCAGAGACCTTTATTTTACAAAAAATTATCAGACACCTTTGTTCTATAAAATGCTCTTAAAAATGATCTATTACCTCTGTCATACTCTCTAACCAACTAACCTTCATACAGATAAACAAATAGCCATGCCTTTCAGGCCTCTTTGCAGAGACCGATATCTTAGATTAACAAAATGTGTATTTTCTGCTAAAATAGTACTTATGTAAAATAACTCAAAACTTAAAATAGTGAATTGTAAAACTAAAATTATTTAATAAAACTAAAAATTTAAAACAGTAAAGTTTTAAGTTTTAAGTTTTAAACTCAGAACTGTAACAATAAAACTAAATAGTAAAAACAGTTATGATTTAATATTTATCATTTACATTTAACAACACCAGTGAATGCTTATTAAATTTTTTATTTTTAATAATTATTGTTCATGAATTAATTATTATATCCACTGATTTGTTGAAATCTRCAAAAAATATCAGATGGACAGTTCTTCTCCATCAATCCCTGAGTCAACTGAAAACTTGGTTTCCAATGCCATCAATGTCAAGAAACCTTTGTTGCAATTTGTGAAGAAAGTCACCCAAAACAAGAGGAAGAACAGTGGTGGTTCAGAGCAATGGTTATGAAACCTTTGCAATCATGTGTTTAAGGGAAGCTACACTAGAATTTACCATCATCTATTGGCTATTCTAGGGGATGGAGTAAAAATATGCACCTGCTCATTGGAAAAAAGAGTTGAGATGACTAAACTTCACATGGCTGCCACAGGTGGTTCTATTATTGCAGAGACAGAGGCGGACAACCCTTCCATTTTTTAAAAACGAAGATTTCTTGGCTCAATGGAGTCCTCTCATGGACAAACCGATGAGCATGATCAAGTTGATTCAATTGGGTGTTCCAGTAACACTGTTTCAAGTAAGAAACTTGTTGTCGTAGAGATATTCAATGCACAACGCAAGGAGGAGGCAGATGATGCAATGGCTGAATTTTTTTTTTCTAATGGAATATATTTTAATGCCACCCGTTCTCCTCTCTACAAAGAGATGATAAAGAAAGTCATTGATGATGGCCCATCATTTCAACCCCCTGGTTACAATAAAATGAGGACAACGTTGTTAGATAGAGGGGTCTAAAAAATGCAAGGGTTGATGGAAGGCCTTAGAAAATCATGGGTTGTTTATGGTTGTTCAATCGTCATGGATGGTTGGACAAATATTCAACAAAGGCCTTTGTTGAACATCATTGTCACCTCTCTAGAAGGGCCCTATTTCTTGAGGTCAATTGATTGTTCTGGAAAGATGAAGGATGCAGCTTTCCAGTTTGAGGTATTGAAGGATGCAATGTTTAGGTTATCACAGATGTTGCACCGGTTTGTAGGTCTGTGGGGCTAATGATTCAAAGCAGGTATAAGCATCTATTTTGGACTCCTTGTTGTGTGCATGCTTTGAATAATGCACTCAAAGACATTGGGAAAATTTCTTGGATCACCCGCATTGTTTTGGATGCAAGAGAGGCACAAATGTTCATTTGCAACCACCATGCCTCTCTACCTATCTACAGGATTTATGCAAAAAAACAGTTTTTAAAACCAGCAGATACAAGGTATGCCACTTATTTTATTCTTCTTGACCATATGCTAGAGGTGCAACAGGCTTTAAAATCCACTGTTATTAGTTCTGAGTGGTCTACATGGGGGGAATCAAAAACAGATCAAGGAAAGAAGGTAAGGCAGATGTTGTTGAATGATGATTGGTGGGTTGATGTGAAATACATTGTCTCTTTCACATCTCCAATAGTGGAGCTAATCAAGTATGCAGATTCAAATTCCCCTAACCTTGGGGAAATATATGAGTCTATTGATAGCATGATCTGAAAGATCAAGTCCATCATGCGTCAAAGGGACCCCACTTTGGATTTTTTTAATGAGATCCAAAAGTTGATAGAAAAAATATGGAACAAGTTGAACACACCTCTTCATATGGCTGCTTATGCACTTAATCCAAAGTGGTATGTGGAGAGGGAAGGCAGAGTTGCACCAATTGACGATCCTGAGGTGAAACATGGATTTATTGAATCCATACAAAAGATGTATCAAAGGCGCAAGGAACCATAATGCGAGAACAATTTCTTGACTTTGCAATGTTCAATGAAAGTATTTTCTCTCATGCTACAAATAAAGATTTGTTGGGTATGGCACAGAGAATTCCTAGTGGATGGTGGAGGATGTATGGGGACAAAACTCCAGAAATTCACACTTTGGCTATGCGTTTACTATCTCAGGTTGCTAGTTCCTCAGCTGCAGAAAGGAACTCGTCCACATATAGTTTTATCCACTCTATTAAGAGGAATCGACTTACCTCTAAGACAGCAGAAAAACTAGTTTATGTGCATAGCAGTCTTCGCCTTCTTACAAGGAAAGTGCCAGAGTATTTACAGGGGCCAGCAGCACAATGGGATGTAGATCCCGAGGATGCTTCCCAGATCGACGATGAGGTGGATGGTCCATCTCTCGATGTAACAACCCTCCTAGCTAAGGACATCTACTCAGTCAACCGGTGCAAAATTTTTTGTTAAAGTGTGTGCGCGTGTGTAGAAGAAACCACCCCCTCGACTCTAAGTCAACACTCGAACCAACAGGACGCAAGTAAGACGGACACAATCAAGATGACCCGACATATCATAGTGACACCAAGAAGCAAACGCCCCGGACATGAGGCGGCCACTAGCGGCTGTAGGCAAAGACAGACACCAAGGGTTAGGCACAGTGCTGTCACGGAATGAAGGAATCCGACAGTAGAGTCACAGTAGTGGCACTGTGCCTTCAAACAACCCGAGACTACTGATACGGCTCAGAATGTGTCGCAAGAGTGGAACTGTGCCTTTAAACAGCCCGAGAATCTTGATACGGCACTGGATTCCTTCCACCGGATTACTCACAGACATACATACTAAGCTGCAAGAGGAGTCTATATCCCGCCCGACACGGCAGACTCCACAATACAAACCACCAAGTACTTTCAAGACCAGGGACAACAATAAGCACGACGCATTGCATTTTTCTAATAATGGCCATAATGAGCAACGACATCCACACCCCAAAGGTAAACCCCCGATGTTACATTCTCCTCATTAACTTGCCCTTCCTACCCGTTTATTACCAGACATTCTAATAACCTAACCACCATAGCAATGCAAATTAGACATGTCATCAACACTTCAAATTAAACGAAGATCATCCTTGCAATTTAACCATCATGAATATTTCAAGTAAGCAATTATTAATATTGTGATTGGCCTCATTATTAACCTGCTAAGTAAAACAATTATTAATCTTGCAATTTAACTAGTGTTACCACGACAACTAAGCAAATATTAATATTGCAGTAAAGCATTTATCTTTAGCACTGTCAATTAACCACATTATCCCTGCAATTTAACCAAGTACCAACATTGCACATTAACCCAATATTAATTTTGCGAATCAACCCCATCATTGCACTGGCAGATTAACAACCTTATTAATGCAAAATAAACTATTAGTACCAAGGCAATAAACGATTATTTATTTTGCGAAGCAACACATTATTGCCCCGGCAAATTAACATCCCTACTATTGCAAATTAAACGAGTAAACCGAGGCAATAAGACAATTACTAATTTTGTGAATTAAACCATTACTACTATTGCCATTTGAACAAAAATTACCAAGCAAATAAGCAATCATTAAAATGGTGGTTCAACAATATTAATATTACTAATTAATATCAATGCGCTCAATTTAAACAATATCACATTGCCGACAACACGGGTACTTAATGCACATTAACAATTATTAATAATTCAATTCAACCACATTATTAACATCGCAATTTAAACAATTATCATTCTTGTAATTTATCAAGTGTTACCACGGCAATTAAGTAAATTAAACCATCATGTTTACATTTGCCTAGCTATACCATTACAATATTTAAAAGGAGAAGGGTTTAAATGGCATTATTTTTAAAAGGAGCCCTATATAAAGAATTTAAAATGTCGCTTCTAACATATCAATTTTAAAAGGACAAGTGGCCTCATAAATAAATAACAGCAAGTATACCAGTAGCTTTTTGAAATGGACATTGCCATCACCTATTTAAAAATGGAAAAATGTAAGGACAACTATATTAAAATATCAATAATTTAAGGAGGACTTTATTGAAAGGGCAAGGATAAAAACATAAAAAAAAATGACGGTAATTAAAAATCATAATAATTCGATTCGTTTTCTTCATTAACCTCGCAATTAAAAACAAATATTTTTACTACAATTTACACCAGTGTCCATTGCGAATTAAGAAAATATTCCATTAAATAATTATATCCCCAACAACCAAGGGAGAAGGTTAACCAACAATTACCACCTGTGAATAAATTAACCAATTCACAAAAATAAATCATCGGCCTTATCATAACAGAAATTAGGGTTGACCATAATAGCAATACACTTATCCCAAGAATCAATACGCAAGCATCTTAATCATTTTAGGCTTATCATTAGGGTTCGATGTCACGCCTTAGCAACAGGAATATGTAAGGCCTAAATATACTTCTTAAATCGATTTGATAAAACCAGTTCTTATCGTACAACCAAATTTGACTAAGTAATACTAATCTTCAGATTTTTAATAAAAGAAATAAAGTTACTAAGTGGGATGGCATGGTTACCTAAATTTGGAACAGCACAATAAATTCAAGAATTAAATCGCACAGGGTTCGCCAGGATTGGGAGGCAGGGATTGGTTATGCCTGCGGTGGAGAGATGGTGGCCTCGTAATCTGGTTGTTGTATTTAACTAGGATTTACGTGTTAGTCAGTAGAGCAACCCTAAAGGTGACAGTAAGCGACCCAGCCCCCATACCGTCGATTAAAACTTGGCAGCGAGGATCTTGTGGTGCGCGCCAGCCAGAATCATGGTATAGGTGCCCAACCCATCGCCATGCACTTCATTTAGTGGAATCGGCCGTTCCAGCCACCCAAACACAGTCGTTGAACTTCCTTAATCTGAATGCTAGGTTTCAAGAAGATTTTACCCCAACGCTTAAGAATCACACTTTGTACAATAATACAATATTAACTTGAAGCAACATACCAAAAACGAAGTAATTCTCGAGCAATAGTTTATATCCAGTGACCTGGGCGCAAATACTCCTGCCTACGTATTTTCAAGTCCATGGATCGAACCCCGTCTCCTGGGTTATTAAAACTTCTTTGATCTTATATGCTCGGCTTAACTAAATTAATTAATTACATTAATCAACCAAAGGATCCGTTAACTAAACCTTATCTTGAAGTACTAAATTATCCTTAATTTGGGTAACGCCTAACTTATCCATACGCCTAACCCATTAATTAGCATTGCCCCAGTTGTCAACCACTTTTATGCGTTCATATTTACACTAACATACCATTAAATCTCTGGATAATTGTTGACAATGATTAAAATAGGAGCTCGAAGAACAGATTTAAATTTACAGGTATTATCGTTGAATTTGGACATCAACTGCTTATTACTACCTAAGGAAACGCACCCAGAAACACAACAAACCACTCTTAGATATATCTATGGAGCCGAATACCTTTGGGAAGGCCGAGGGTCCAGATTTTCGAATACCACGTAGAAGGCCACGTAACATATGTAAATGTTAAAATTTGAGAGATAAATCTTAAATGAAGATGTAAACATTTGGATTTGCCTAAGTATGCTCCGTGCTGCTCACCGTCGCTGTCAACTCTCGCAGTAAAAGACAAAAACGCCCAAGCATAAAGGAGGCAAACACACGGTAAGATTGGCCGCTATAAATACAAGCACCAGGGAGATAGGAGGAACCTGCTGTAACGAAAACGATTACTGGGCATAGAAACGCCCAGCGAAATAAGAGAAAGCCCACGGAAGAAGCCACCACGGGTAAGTAAAATCGACCAGGTAAGAAGAAAATCCACCGAGATAATAAAAAGGGCCCAATGAATAATAACACCCGGGTATCAAAATAAAAACCCTACGGCAATCAAGGTCCCTGTGTATACAAAAATTTACGCCCAAGGTAGAATGAGAAGGCCACAAAAAAAAAATATTGCCCAATACAAATAAAAACAAAACCCCACTGCCCAGCACTCGCCCAATGCACCCAACAGTAACCACACGTCCCATCAAATATTTTTCATAAACTGAGCCGGATAAAACAGGAACGAAATAACCCGAACCCCATACATATTTACCAGTTAAAAAAAAAACGAAATTTTTTTTTTCTGAGTTAAGGACATTTACATCTATACAATCACAATATCAACAATAACTCACCAGGCATTCTACCCTACTCAGTTCAGGAACATACCTTTGCCTCCTTGCTTGCCGCGACGAATCCTTGCTCCTGCCGCTCCTCCTCCTGCTTGCCGACCGCAAAGAACCCACCGGTACCTCCCAGCCAAATGCTAGGGGTACTCTTCTTCCCCCTCAGCCCCCCGAGCCGCAAAGGGGCCACACACAACCAGAGAGTCACTAGCTCCTCAACTCGCCTCCAAGGCTGAGCTACCACTCAAATGTGTTGAGGCTTCCCAACTCCTACCAGAAAATCAGTCAGTCTCTCCTGTCTCAGCATAGCAATCCAATCTCAGCAAAAAGCCCTTTCTTTTCCCCTCTCCCATCCCTTTATCCCCTCAAACCCTAATTCTCTTTTTACTTAGGTTTTCCCCCTCTTTTTCTCTTTTGACTTTCTTCCCCCCTTTTTTTTTTCTTTTTAGTTTATTTCGTTTATATAATTCAATTTTTATTTTTTATTTTCTTTTCAAAAATTTAAGGGTATGTGCGCTCATTTTTTTTTTTTATTCCCCCCCCCTTTTCCCTTTTTTTCACAAGCTTAACTTTATTGGTTTATAATTTGTTTATAATATGAATACACATATATATTTCATTTTTCTATTAATAAAAATGCATTCATCATTTAGTTTACCATTAATATGTCTGTGTATTTTAGGATTCATGAGAGATTAAGGCGATGGCAAACCAGCATAGGGGAAAAGTAAATGTTTTACAAAAATGAATAAAGAGGATTTACGAGGAGGGATGGCGATATAGTAATGTGAACTAGACAAGTAAAAGGGAGATGGATACT
>ML778596.1:931682-977651 GCA_009831015.1 Picea engelmannii | reverse complement strand
TATTGTCGTCCCCGACCTGTCGTCCCCTGAAAAATTTGGGGGTGCGCTCTAGTCGTACCGAAAACTCGTCCCCCCATCCCTGTCGTCCCACCGTCCCCAAAGCCAGTGCAACATAGAAAATGAGATATTGAAAATAAAAAGGTGATATAAAATTGATCCACATTGTTATTTTGTGACTTTATTGGTGCTCGAAAAATGGGGAAGATGGAATTTGGACCTAGATGATTCATTTTCATTTAGATCTTAAAAGTTTCACTGATGGGACTAAACAATAAATCCTCAAATTTGGGATAAAAGTAGATTCCGGGGGTCCTTGATCTCAAGGAAATTATCTTGGATGCCTTTGTTGCATTCTATGGGTTGATAAATTTTGAAGTGTGGGTTGTTTTCTTCAAAACAAAGTTGTTATGTAAAATTTATTCCCCTCTTAGTGTAATTGTCCAATTATTCCCCAAGCTCCAAGAGCCAACCATGTTATCTCACCATTATTCACCCATGTGGATTTATTATTGCATTGGAATACACTAAGGGACTTTAGAAGCATTAAAGAATCCAAAACTTTAACCCCTAATGAGAAAAGAAGGGATTTAAAGCCCTACCCAAAAGGAGGGAAAGGGATAATGTCCTATTGTAGAGATTTAATATTTTATAGCATGTAGTGGCAAAGAGGACGACAAAGATAGAAGAATAGAGAAGAAAGTGCATTTTGTACTGGCCTATTGTAGACCATAGTGTCTCATAGCTCTAGAATGGGATCAATGATCTTTACATTTTACTTGGAATCTTTAATAATAAAGAAAAAAGGCACAATCCTTCATTTCTTCTATCATTTTCCCACATCAAGTTTCCAAATCTAAATATTGCATTTATGGTGTTGCATTGTGTGTCTTTATTCTTGTAGTTCCATTTTTTTCTTAGTTTTTAGAGACCTTGTATGGTGTGATTATTTATTTTTTGAATCATTAAAGATACAAAAAGAACAGTTGTGTAGTAGAGCATAGGCTCACTCTAGTAGGTGTAAGTTTAAGACTTGTTCTTTCAAGTTGATCGTTGAAATACCCAAGGTGGTTTATAGATCAAAAAGTCACCCACAAGCTACATATTTCCATTAACGACCAAGATGATAAGTGGTTCAAGAATTACATACTCACAAATACCAATCTAGAGAATAAGCAAGTTATAGTATTGATGTTGGATGTCATTGTGGTAGAAAAGCTTTGTTCTTAAACATACCCTAGTAAAATTTAGGGTGAACTTGATCCCCCTATTTATTTCACCAAATGTAAAAAGGAAATCAATGATATGTATGCTTAACCAATCATATGATAACAATAATGTCAGTTAATGAGATACCCAATAACACTACCATTTTGAGACTACATTTCCAAACATTATGAAAACTACAACATATATTGTATGACAAATTTGGATGACATGTTAATTTATCATACATTGCAATGTGTGGGTTGGATTAAAATATGCAACATTCATGCACATGTACACTACCTGAGATTTCAAAGGACAATCTTGTCGACTAATACCCCACTCTATCTTTTTCCATTCCACCCTACCCATTTCCCACTCTCACATTCCATACCCCATACCACCTCAACCTACCACACAATCTAAGTGTGTAATTCATGAACCTTGTCATAATTCTACACCATAATTTTTTCTTTTTTAGAAATAAATACATCACAACACCAACCCTCCCTAGCACCTCAATTACAACACTTACCACTTTTTCTATCTAGAAACTTTCCTATTACATATCGTCTCCTTGGATAGTCAAGGTGAACTTAGTGACACATTAACAATAATGTACCATGACACATGACATGATATCAAAAGTGATAGATGGAACAATCATACCATGTCAATAATAAGAAAAGTCAATTAGAGAACAACTTATGCTTAAATAGAACCCTTAAATGCAAAAATAAGTCTTAAGAATGAAATAACCAAATTCAAATTGCTTTCCTACTTTAGTTTTCCATTTGATATGATATTTTTTATTACATTTAGGGATAAGTTTAAGGATAATTTATCATAAAATGTAGAAACTTTGGCCAATCTTATTGGTCCATAATATGAAATTTGTAAAATGTTTGGTGTTATTTTTGTAAAAATATTCAAATTTCCAAATATTTTATATAGTTTCTATAAATTTTTAGAGATTTTTAAGGTAAAATGATTTTATTCTATAGAATATGGGCAAATAGTTTTTAGAAAAAATGGAAATTGGCTTTTTTTTTGGAAAAATCATGAAAAATTATCCTATGGATAAATCCAACTCCTAAAATTTTCCCTAATTACATTTCTTTCATAGATTGATACGCATTCTTTTTTATTACATTTGTTTTGTAGATTGAGATGTATTATTTTTTATTACATTTCTTTTGTAGATTGATATGTATTATTTTTAAGTCAAGATAAATTTCACATGGCATCCAAATTAAAATTAACGCAGTCACTCAACTTATTCCAACTTTTAATGATTAGTGCATCATAATCACACACTTCTAAAAACAAGAACATTTAATGTCAACGCTTTAAAAAAAAACAAATAATGATGGAAAGATTGCAACATTGATTTTGCAAAGGCTCCTTGGCCTTTATAAAGTCACACCAAGTATTTCTCTTTCCCTCACCTTTCTTATTTATTTACTCATTTACATTCTTATTTCCAAAGCCACTTACTGATTATAAAACCACCCCAAGTCTTCCCCTTTCCCTCAAACATTCTTGCTTAGTTACTCATTTACTTTCTCATTCACTTATTTACTCATTTACCATTATGCAATTATGTCATCCATTCCTTTGAATTACATGAGGAAACGGTTAGAATAAATTGCAAAGCATCCGATCACAGTTTTGCACCGGACCATGACTTACATCCTCCAATCGCTCTAAAATAGTAGACGTCGATCAATCAAGTTTCAGGTACGTTCCCTACATATTTCTCCACTCCCTCTCATGACATGCATGCCAACCATCATGGACCTCATTTATTTTACCTCCCCCCATATCCTCTCTACATCTCAAATGTCATGTTATTGTCAACCTACTCTTTCCACCCATATCGTAGTCTACCACCCAAAGTCTAGCTGATATAATGATAGACCCCTTCCCCAACCTCTATCATTAGGCAACAACCTCAATCATCTGCTACTTCAACGACCTGCATAAATCACATACTAAAGGAGATCATGCTCCCCGCCCAACTATATATTATCTCTGCTATTAACATCACATCCTAGAGGAGATCGTAACTTAGTAGCCCAATGGGGGAAGGAGTCCCTGAACATTTATCGTTAACGAATTTGTAGAAAAAAAAAATTATAACAGGTCATTATCGGTCTTCTCTCTGGAGACAAAACAGACTATTTCATTATCTTACTGGTACTCCCAGGTTAAATTTTGTTATCTTACTAATACTATCCTTTTTCTTTTCTCCTGGGTTAGGACTTCAGTATTGTGATTTTTTAGCCTACATGTTCACAAGGTTTCACAATAAAAGAAATAAAGAAAGAAGAATGCACGGGAAATGTTGGAGAATGAATGCTACCACAGATCTATTATTGCATGTATTAAATAACATACATTGGACAATTTACGGTTTGTAACTGTAGTAATGAACAAATGGTTACAAAAACTAACTACATGTAAACATCAAGATTACCGAAAAATACAACTCTTAACATTCCCTTGTAATCTCAAGGATTACATTATTAATAATGCCTAAACTTTGACGTTGAAATTGAAAAACATCTTTTCCCAAAGGTTTAATGAACATATCAACTAGTTGAGCTTTAGAACCACAAAATTTGAAAGAAATGTCACCATTTGATACGAGTTCATGAATAAAGTGAAATTGAGTATAAATGTGTTTTCTTTTCTGATGAAACACATTAATCTTTGAGAGGGAAATGATAGAGTTATTGTCACAAAAAAATCGAAATAGGTTCTTTTGTCATATATCCAAAATCCACCAAAATCCTTTTAAGCCAAACTGCATGGCATGCTGTTGTTGTTTTCGCTACATATTCTTCTTCTGCAGAAGAGATAGAAACTATGGGTTTCTTCTTAGATTCCCATGAAATCAAATTATTTCCAAAAAGAAAAGCATAGACCAAAGTACTTTTCATGTCGTCAATATTGTTTGCATAATCATTGTCGGTATAAACTGTAAGCATATTGTTTGTTGAAGCAGTGTACCACAAACCATAAGTGGTTGTACCTGCAATATATCTTAAGATCCTCTTACCAACTTTCGAATGAGAACCCTTAGGAGATTCCATAAACTTGGAAATGAAACTTGTTGCATATGCTATGCAAGGTCTTGTAGTAGTGAGATACATAAGACTACCAACAAGTTGTTTATACAATGTGGAATATATTATTGATCCCAAATATTCCTTGCTTAATTTAGTTCCAAGAGCAATAGGAGTGTCAATAGACTTACACTTTTCCATATTAAACTTTTTCAAAACTTCAACAACATATTTATGTTGACTAATAAATATACCATGATTAGATTGTTCTACTTCAATGCCTAAGAAATACTTCATTAATCCAAGATCTGTCATTTCAAACTCATTTTTCATGGTTGTTCTAAATTTATCTAACATCATGTTTCTTTTATAGATCATGTCGTCAATATAAAGACATAGGATGAGAATAATACTTTGATTATTTACCTTGATATACAAAGTAGGCTCATTTTTTCTCCTACTTAAACCATCTTTGAGTAAATAATCATCAATTTTACTATACCAAGATCACGGAGATTGCTTCAAACCGTACAAGGCTTTCTTTAATTTGTACACTCAATGCTCTTGTGTTTTAACTTCAAATCCACATGGTTGATGGACATAGACTTCTTCATCTAACACTCCATTTAAGAAGGCAAACTTGACATCCATTTGATAAATAAGACACTTGTTTTGTGTTGTAATGGAAAAAACAAATCAAACAATATCTAACCTTGCTATAGGTGCTAAATTTTCACCATAATCAATGCCAGGTTGTTGTGAAAAACCTCTGGAAACTAACCTTGCTTTGTGTTTTTCAAACTCTCCTTTTTCATTTAATTTAGTTTTATAAGCCCATTTGACACCTATGACATTTTTATCTGCAAGTAGATCAACTAAATCCCATGTATTGTTTCTTTCAATAGCTTCTATTTCATTATCCATTGCATCTACCCATTCTTTTTTCTTTACAACTTCATCAAAACAAGTAGGATGAGATGAGAAACATGCAAATTGTACTACATTATCATCTTGGTCATACATATCACACAAACTTCTCATTCTTTGATGATTATGGTCAGAATCTGAATCACTATGAGATGAAGAATCATTATGATATTAAGAACTACTTTCATTTTTTACTTGCAATATTGGAAGGCGTGTTATCGGTACTTGATGTTCATCTAACTCGAGAAAAGGATTGTGAGAAGTATTGTTTTTCATTTCATCCCATGTTTTTTCTTCCATAAATTTAACATCTCTACTTGCTATAAATTTCTTAGTAACATGATTATATAATTTGTATGCTTTCGACTGTTCACTATAGGCAATAAAAATGTAATTCTCACTTATATCATGAAGATTCTTTCTTAGTTCTCCAGGAACATGAGAAAAAGCAACGCAACCAAATTTTTTTAAATGAGAAACATTTACCTTTGATCCACTCCATTTTTCTTCAGGTACATTACCTTGAACACTGGAAGTTGGTGATCTGTTAAGTAGGTAAACTGAACATGCAACTGTTTCAACCTAGTAATCTTTGGACAATTTTCTTGTTGTAAGTAAAATCCTGACCATGTTCATGATGGTGCAATTATTTCTTTCTTCCACTCCATTTTGTTGTGGAGTATATCTGGTGGTCGTTTTCTTTTTGATACCATGATGTTTACAAAAATCAACAAACTCTCTTGAGTCATATTCACCTCCTCCATCATATCTCAAAACTTTGACAAATCTTCCACTTTGTTTCTCTGCTTCAACCTTGAATTCTTTGAATTGAGTGAAAGTATCATATTTTTGTTTGAGAAAGTAAACCCAAACTTTCCTTCTAGTCAAAAAATAAAAACTTCCACCAATCGACTGATTTTGCATAGGTCCACATAAGTTTGTGTGAACTAACTCTGAGCAATATTTGGCTCTATAAGAGGCTGATGGAAAACTATATCGCTGGTTTTTTTCTACTATGCAACTCTCACAAGAAGGAATCTGATTATTCGAAGGAGGCAATCCTTTCACCATAAACTGTCCTTGTAACAAACTCATACTTTTGACTGGTAAATGACCATAACGATAATTCCATAACTCAGTTTCATTTGCATTAGAAATATTACATGCATACATCCTCCCACTTCTCATTTCTAATGGAAACAATATGTTCTTTGGCATAGAGAATTTTGTAGCAAGTCTTTTAGTTTGATTAAGAATTGTGCAAGTGTTGTTGTGGAAAGTAACATCATAACCATGCGCCATTAATTTCCCTACACTCAACAAATTATGTTTGATATTTGGTACATAGTAAACATCATAAATATTTTTCACTTCACCCTACTTTGTTAAAATTGGCACAACACCTTTTCCTAAATCTTTGACCGAATGATCATGACCCAAACTAATTGTAGTAATAAGAGATGTATCAAGATAGAAATCAAATCATTGTGTCCAGTCATATGATTTCTACATCCACTATCTAGCAACCAAACAATCTTGTCAATAATTTTCTCAAATACTTGACATGAAAGAAACAAAGTATCAGATGTTTCAATTTTTGTGACATTCAGATTTATGGTGACCCAAATTTTTACAATAACGACATTGAATTTCTGATTTTTTTTCCATCTTTGGCCATGATCTTGTGAAGACAATATTGACTGCTCTAACTTGTCTTTTGTTTGTTCAGGTTTATCTCTTCTCTGAGAACGTGCTATACCACATCCTCGACCACATCCATGAAAACCTATGCCTCTTCCTCTGTCCATGGAAACCTTAGTCTGAAATGCATGTTCTAAAGTGCCAAGATCCAAGTTCATCCTTGCTTTATGAGATAACAATGAACCGATCAATTATTTAATAGAAAATTTAGTTAGATTTTTCGACTCAAAAGAGAAGAAGTAACTACCATTTCAATTTTTTCAGGTAAACTTCTAAGAGATTTTTCAACATTTCTTTGTTCTGTGAGTTCTTTTTCACCATTAATCTAAGTTGATTCATAATACCCATAACTTTAGTCATAAATTGATCAACACTTTCTCATTCACTCATCTTGAGGGTTTCAAATTGAGTTCTAAGGGTTTGAAGTCTCACAATTTTCACTTTGTCATTACCCTTATAAGCCAATTTAAGAATATCTCATGCTTGTCTAGTAGTCTTGGCACTAATAATTTTAGGAGATATAGAATCATCTAATGAAACTAAAATATATGATATGGCTTTTCCTTCTTTTTTCTTAAGTTTTTCTAATGTTTTTATTTGAGAAACAATCATAGTTGCAACAACATTTGCATTAGGTTCTATGAACCATGTTTCAACACAATACCAACATCCCCGATCTTGTAAAATGGCTTTCACTTTATCACTCCAAAAATCATAATTGGAACCAACTAAAGTTGGTGCTTGAATTGACCAAGAACTAGACTTTTTTTTTTAATTCCAAAATATCAGCCACAATTAAAGATTATTATAACTCCAAGACCCCAAGTGTATGTTTTTTAAATCACTTTTCAAATTACAAACAAACTTTCAAGTAAACTCCAAATACGTTGATAAAAAATATGAGTTTGAACAACAAGATCGATGGGAAACAAAATCAATGAAGAATCAAACAATATTCAACATGTTTGATGGAGAAAAAAAGAAAACACCTCACAACTCTTATCTAGCTAGAGGTATTTGATGTGACTCATTTCACCTTTGACATGTGACACATGTCTCTTCTCTAGCCAGCAACCTTGCGCAGGGAAGGTGAATAACGTTATGGTATTATTCAAGGTCTGGGAGTTGGTGCGTGAACAATGCTCTGGTATTCTTCAAGGTCTGGGAGTGGGCGCACACATCAGTAGACTATGCTCCCAACCAAACACTCTGATACCATGAAAGAAATAGAAAAGGAAGAATACACGGAAAATGTTGGAGAATGAACGCTACCACAAATCTATTATTACATGTATTAAATAACATACATTGAACAATTTACGGTTTATAACTGTAGTAACGAGCAAATGGTTACAAAAACTAACTACATGTAAACATCGAGATTACTGAAAACTACAACTCTTAACATGCTTCAGAATATTTTCTGAGTTATATTTATTTATAAGAGGATATAGAATGTAATAACTCGATACTCTCAAATGCAAATCGATCCTTGCAGGTTGATAATGATTAAACAAATGTATCCTATGAAACTGAAGAGTATTAATATAAATATATTTTAATCCAAATCTAATAAATATCTAGAGGAATCAAAAGAAAAATAGAAACACAATTTTATTTATGCTTAGAGATGGAAATTAAGAACTAACTATATTGGTTTATTTTAATATAGTTTTATAATTATTACGATGGTTTTGGAGATTTTTCCATTATTATAACATAAATATAATTTTATTTATACTAAGAGATGACAATTAAAAACTAACTATATTGGTTTATTTTAATATAGTTTTATAATTATTATGATGGTTTTGGAGATTTTTCTAATATAATAATTAACTATTTTTAATTTTTATTAATTTAAATTATTAATATTATAAAATTCTACTATTGTGAATGCATTATGTTATTCTCTCCTAACTGTAATGAAAACATGTTTGAATGTCAGCTTTTATGGCTCGATAAAAAGACTAACATTTCTTATGTACATAGATCAGTTGATAATAACTTTTCAACCAACTAAAAATTCTTCAAAACTGTGAGATAATTGGTAGTATCTTGCACTAAAAATTCTTCAAAAATCCGAGATAATGGGTAGTATCTTCCACTAGATTCAAAATATAGCAAATATATGAACATTGGAGTCACCAAGTTGTCGTTAAATTCCCAAGGAAAACTATTTCCCCACAACGATCCCAGTTTTATGTCATCCCCTGAGTTGTCCTTGCTTCCCCATGAATGATATCCTTTTAAAATGCACAGGATGAATTTCAATAAGGTAGCACTGTAACCGAAAAAAAAACTAAAAAGATATGAGTTATAGTTTTGGAAAGTGATGAAACAAAATAATATCTTGGATCAAGGGGCTGTGCACAGTCGACTATGAGAAACATAGTTTCAAATAATGTGCACCCAATAGGCTACGCAACAGAGTTCTCAAGACCAATGCGCAGTGCACAGACTGCTCATATTGTTACACACTATGAATACACACACTTAATGAAATGATTTATGAATTTGGAATAACACTATGCTATGCTTAGTACATAAACTCATAAATAAGACAAAAACGTGTCAATACACAAAATGCTTGATATTAATGAACTTTGGTGCAATGCACGGATATAAAATACAATGAAAAAGATGATCTTTGGCTCCAATGACTCCTTACACTCCTTAGTTGTTGTTGGTTTTCGATTGTTCTCTCTACCTCTCTTTTTTCTCTATTTCTCTTCAATATCCTCTGTTATACTAACCAAATACTTAGACTTATATAGAATCCAACTGACACTTCCTATAGAGACTAAGACTGATTTAACATTAAATACTACCATTAATTCGACTGACTCTTCAACCACTTAATTAAACTCAAGAAGATAGATATCGGCTCCATTTATAGCTTCCTTCTTGCCGACTTACATTTGAGTAAATGTGCGACTTTGCACTTACATACAAACTGATTGATAATTCATCTATTGACAAAAAAATTGGCAGAGACATAAATATCTTACCGACTTGTAATTAATATTTCCAACACTCCCCCTTAATTATAAGTTGGTGGGATAACAAAAGTTTAATTTTTCATTTCATTGTCACTCATTTGTTACTGCACGGACTCCCAGACTACTGCACAGATGTTGAAATGCATCTTTTGCTAAAGCCTTTGTGAAAATGTTTGTGACTTGTTCTTTTGACCTGCAAAATTCTAAACAGGTCTCTTTGTCATTCACGAATTCTCTAATGAAATGATACCTTGTATCAATATGCTTGGTTTTCTTGTGAAACACATGATTCTTTGATAACAAGATGGTTGATTTGTTGTCACAAAGTACTATTGTTGGTTCGTGTTGTTCCTGCAACAAATATTTTAACATCCTTCTCATCCAAACTACTCGATAAGTTGCGCTTGTAGCTGCTACATACTCTGCCTCTGCTGAAGAAAGAGTCATTATGGGTTGTTTCCTTGATTCCCATGATACCATACTTGTTCCAAAATGAAATGTGTGACAGGAGGTACTTTTCTTGTCATCTATGTTGCCTCCACAATCATTGTCAATGTATCCATTGAGTCTGAAATCTTTTGAAGTGGAGTACTTGATGCCAAATTCTTGTATTCCATTCACATATCTTAGGAGTCTCTTTCCTACCTTCCAATGTGATTCTTTTGGAGTTTCCATTAACCTTGATATTAGGCTCACTCCATACATAATATCAGGTCTTGTTGTTGTGATATACATAAAACTTCCTACTAGTCATTTAAACATTGTGGGATCCACCTTGGACCCTTTATCTTCCTTGCTTAACTTCAATCATGTTATGATAGGTGTTGGTGTTGCTTTGGAATTCATCATATTGAATCTTTTCAATATTTCATGCACATACTTAGACTGTGAGATAAATATACCAGTTTTGTACTGGTGCACTTCTATCCCCAAAAAATATCTCATAATCCCTAAATCAGTGATTTCAAATTCATCCTTCATGACTAACTTGATTTCTTCTATGTCAAAGTCACCTGTAAATATCAAATCATCTACATATAAACAAACAACTAACATATTACCTTGTTGATTTGACTCGATGTACAATGTTTGCTCATTTTCACTTCTCTGAAATCCATTATGTCCGATATAGGAATCTATGCGACTGTACCAAGCTCTCAGAGCTTGTTTTAACCCATACAATGCTTTCTTCAATATGTACACTTTGTCTTCTTGTCCAGGAACCTCATAACCTTGTGGTTGCTCCACATATACGTATTCTTCTAAGTTTCCTTTCAAAAATGTTGACTTTACATCCATCTGAAAAAATGGCCATTTGTATTGTGCAGTAATGGCTAACACAGTTCTAATTGTGTTCATGCGTGCAACTGGTGCAAATGTTTCATTGAAATCAATTATAGGTTGTTGTGTAAATCCTCTTGCAACTGACCTTGCATTGTACTTATGTACTTTTCCTTCTTCATCTTGCTTGGTTTTATAAATCCACTTGACACTTATGACATCCTTGTCATCAGGTACATAAACCAATTTCCATGCTTGATTTCTCTCTATGCATCTGCTTTCTTCATCCATGGCTTGAACCCAAACATGATCTTTGACTACTTCTTCAAATGTTAATGGATCATCTATTTGTGAAAACTGAGAAAAAACTGAAAATGAATTTGTTGCATCTTCACTATAGATGTCACACAGACTTCTTGTCTTTCTTGGTAACACACTTGCTAAAGTTGGATCTAGTGATGTAGAACTACTTGGACTGCTTGTTGGTGTTTGTTGCGCTCTAGGTGTGCACTGCGCACCTGTTGTTCTTACTGGAGTAATATGCACAGTGATTTGTGTCACATTTCCAAGTGTAGAAGGGACTGCGTAATGACTTGTACATGGTGTTTGAACCACTTCATATTTTGTGTCATCATGCTCCATTGCATCACTAATTTTTACTGTCTTTTATATGCTTCCATCCCATGCTTCATTCTCCATGAACTGAACATAGCAGATAATTATGACTTTTCTTGCGACAGGGTCATACAACTTGTATCCTTTTGTTTCTTCAAAATACCCAACAAATATAAATTTATGTCCTTTGTTGTCCAACTTCCTTCTTAATTCATCTGGAACATGTGTGTATGCGATGCAACCAAAAACTTTTAAGTGCGCCACATTGTGCTTCGAACCTGTCCAGGCTTCCTGAGGAACTATGTTCTTCACACTCTTTGTCGGACATCTGTTCAAGATGTATACTGTAGTTGTTATTACCTCAACCAAATACTCATTTGACAAATGTTTAGTTGTCAACATACTGTGAGCCATTTCCATGATGGTTCTGTTCTTTCTCTCTGTGACACCATTTTGTTGTGGTGTATATCATGCGGTAAATTGCTTGTAGATGCCATGAACTTTACAAAAGTTTTGAATTTTTCTTGACATGTATTCTCCTCCTCTGTCATCTCTTAGACACTTGATGCAATAACCACTCTATTTCTCCATAAGTGATTTAAACTATTGAAAACAACCCAATGCGTTAGATTTATACTTTAGGAAATAAATCCATGTCTTTCTTGAGAAATCATCAATGAATGTTAGAAAATATGTACTTCCTCCTATAGATGGACTTTGCATTGGTCCACAAATATCTGAATGTACAATTTCCAGTGGAGTTTTTTCTTTGTAAGACTTGCCAACTGGAAATGATTCTTTGTGTTGTTGCATCCTTAACATATCCTCTCTGGTTTTTCAATCAATGGAAATCCTTTTACCATATCCTTTGTGTGTAGCAACTTCAAACCTCCAAAGTTCAAATGTCCAAATTTGAAATTCCATAACCAGAAATCTTGTATTTCAGATTGGAATGTTGCCTTAATTTATGCACCATTTTCTCCTTTATTGATATTGCGCGCACTATTTTCCTCATTAGTACTGTGTGTACTTTCTGTTGTAAATGCAATGTCCAACTACACACTTTTTCCTTTATCCTTAGCTAGCGTTGTATTCTTCTTCTTGGATGGCTTCAATGTCAATGGGAACATCTTATTACTTGTCATCTGGATTTTTGCAATAAGTAGATTTCTTGGTCATTTATCCATAATCACACAATGATTATCTTCAATGTAGATTTTGTATCATTTCTGTAATAATTTTCCTATGCTCATCAGATTATGCTTCAGAACAGAAACATAATATACATTAGACATAACTTCAAGGATGATTTTAAGGATGGAAATTTATTTTAAAAAGTAGAAACCTTGGCGAATATTACTAATCCTTCATATGCCAACTATAAATGATTGGCGATATTTTGTAAAAATATTCAAATTTCTAAGGATTTTATATAGTTTTTATAAACTTTTGGCGATTTTAAAGATAAAATAATTTTATCCTATAGAATTTGGGCGAATCATTTTTAAAATAACGAATCTTGTTTTTGGAAAAACCATGGAAAATTAGCCCATGAGCGAAATTTAGCCCCTAAAATCATCCATGCATAACTTTTTGTTCTCCTTGCTTTGTTAGAATGTTTATACTGCCTTTGCCTAAGACAGTGACTTGGATATATGTTCCAAGTGTAACGTTGGTTTAGATTGACTCGTCCAAACTAGAAAACAATTATATGTTTCCCGTCATATGGTTATTGCAGCCTAAATCTAAATATCATATGTCACGCAAACTTACTTGAGAAACATTGCATTCAACTGATGAGACTATATTAGGCATTTCTACAGTGTGCGCCATAACCATAAAGTGAGTTTGATTATTTGCGTTGTTTGACTGATCTTGACATTGTTTGTTTTGATTATACTGTCTCTTTATGCACTCATATGCATAAGATCCATACTTTTTATAGTAATGGCACTGAATCTTTGATTTCTTCGTTCTCTGACCACTTGGTTGACTGGTACTTGGGTTTTGACCTCTTCCACCAGTATTTCCAGGACTGCTATCGCATCCATCTCTGACAAAACTTCTTCCTCCACCTCTAGAGTTTGCTCTCCCCCTTCCTCTTCCACGACTTATAGATGACTACACGGAAAATGCATTCTCTAATGACATACTTAACCTATTCAATATGTGTTCATGATTAATAAGGGAAGCTTGCAGTTCATCTAGACTTAACTAACTCAAGTCTTTTCTCTCTTCTAGAGTCACAACAAGGGTATCAAATTTAGGAGGAAGACTCTTAAGTACCTTCTCAACAATTTTTTTGTCTTCTATGGTTTCACCATGTGATCCGGATTATTTTCGGCATGAAATGAGAGCGGATATATAATAAAGAAATGCACAGAGATATCGCAAATATTCAATAATATAACATAAATGTATCATAGATGAAACCATTTTCTATTAATGAAAAAAATCTACAAAAATTGTAAAAATACAGAGTGAAAGACTTGCTAGAATGGTGGCAGCTTATCTCTGAGAAGAGATGTGAAGGCTACTCGCATTCGCAAGAAGATGATTACAATGAGGCTTTGAAGGCCTTTTTACAATAAACAAGAATGCAAAAAAACCTAGACATCCAAAAACCTAACCCTAGAAGATGAAGCGCCAAAAGTCATATGAGTCTCGTTTGGGTAAGTTAGTACATCAACTTCTCGAGGTCGTAACTTTTGCATACGATCTTTGTTTTAAGCGCATGATAGCCCATTGGAAAGGTATCATCGAGGAGATTCATTTTGGGGAAATATCTAAGGAGCTTCCATATTTCTCCCCATTTTCCCAAAAACATCGTTTAGGGCCTCAAAATGGCCCTGAAAGTTAAAAACTGTTAAAAATATTAAATTAACAAAATTGCCCAAAAATTGTTTTGAGATAGTTGGAAAATGTGGGTGGCCATCGATATCCACCTGGATCACCATGAGACTTAATTTGATTTATCAGGCCAATGACATGGGTGTAGAATGAATCTGCTGAATCTGAATATTTCATTGACATGGTTTCAAAATATCTTCTAAGAATCTGTAGTTTTGAAGTGTTTACTTTGTGCATACCTTGATAAGAGGTTTGTAATATGTCCCATGTTTCCTTGGCTTGATTTGATGATGCAACTCTTAGAAGTATACTCTCATGCATGGCTTGATGTATGTAAAACAATGCCTTTCCATCCTTCTTTCTTTGATCTTTCAAGACATCTTTCTTAGCTTATGTGAAGGAATTATATGTTGCCTGATCTACTGGTTCCACATAGCCATTCACAACTATTTCCCATACATCTTGACCTCATCACAACGCCTTCATGGTCAAGGACCACATCTCATAGTTCTTTCCTGTAAAAGTGGGAGGTTGCAAATTTGAGGTAGAAGCCATTTTCACTTTTCAATAGAGTTTCTTCTCTTGAACTTGTTCTGATAGAACCTTCTCTTGATCAACTTTTCTTTTGATCAACCTGCTCTGATACCAGATCTTGGATCAAGGGGGGGTGTGCAATCTACTATGTGAAACACAATTTCAAATTCTGCGCACCAAATAGGCTACACGACAAATTTCACAAGACTACTACGCAGTGCACAGACTACTCAGATTGATGCGCATTGTGAATACACAAACTAAATGAAATAGTTTATGAATACAGAATAACACAGTGTTATGCTTAGTACATAAACTCATAAATAAGATAGAAACTTGTCAATACAGAAAATGCTTGATATTAATAAACTTGAGTGCAGTGCGCAAATACAAAATACAATGACAAAGATGAGCTCCGGCTCCAATGACTCCTTACACTCCTCAGTTGTTGTTGGTTCTCAACTGTTCTCTCTACCTTTATTTTTGCTATGTTTCTCTTGAACATCCTTTGTTAAACTGACCAAGGACTCTGACATATATAAACTTTGAATGAAACTTCCTACAGAGACTAAGACCAACTTAACATTACTGAGAGACAAATCGACAGAGACATAAAGATCTTACCAACTTGTAATTACTATTTCCAACATAATATACTTTCAAACAAAATATTACCAAACTTTACCAAACTACATCATTACTATGTCTAAATCTTTTAAACAAATAAATAAATACTTAAAATATATCTTTTATGTTTAAAACTTGAACTTCAGCGCAGTGCGCAAATACAAAATACAATGACAAAGATGAGCTCAGGCTCCAATGACTCCTTACACTCCTTAGTTGTTGTTGGTTCTCAACTGTTCTCTCTACCTTTATTTTTGCTATGTTTCTCTTGAACATCCTTTATTAAACTGACCAAAGACTCTCACATATATAAACTTTGAATGAAACTTCCTACATAGACTAAGACCAACTTAACATTACTGAGAGACAAATCGACAAAGACATAAAGATCTTACCAACTTGTAATTACTATTTCCAACATAATATACTTTCAAACAAAATATTACCAAACTTTACCAAACTACATCATTACTATGTCTAAATCTTTTAAACAAATAAATAAATACTTAAAAGATATCTTTTATGTTTAAAATTTGAACTTCAGCTCAGTGCGCAAATACAAAATACAATGACAAAGATGAGCTCAGGCTCCAATGACTCCTTACACTCCTTAGTTGTTGTTGGTTCTCAACTGTTCTCTCTACCTTTATTTTTGCTATGTTTATCTTGAACATCCTTTATTAAACTGACCAAAGACTCTCACATATATAAACTTTGAATGAAACTTCCTACATAGACTAAGACCAACTTAACATTACTGAGAGACAAATCGACAAAGACATAAAGATAGATTACCAACTTGTAATTACTATTTCCAACATAATATACTTTCAAACAAAATATTACCAAACTTTACCAAACTACATCATTACTATGTCTAAATCTTTTAAACAAATAAATAAATACTTAAAAGATATCTTTTATGTTTAAAACTTGAACTTTCATCAAAATTTTAAAAAGTAATACACCTTTTAGGATTTTATTGGACTTTTTAAAATTGAACTAACCATAACATAAATATTTATGAGATAACATCTGTTGTTACGTAATTCTAAAAAACTGTTTTAAAATATTAAAAATTCAGAATTTGAATGGAAATTCATATTTTTATATTAATATACTGAAAATATTCTTATCTGGAATGTATAGAGCTATCAAAACAGAAACAATAACAAAGAAGCTATCCAAACCCTCAAAAACCAAGAGTTATGTGGTTTTGATATTATTTTATGTGAAAAGATATATGTTAAAAAACTTATAAAAAAATTGATATTCAAAAAAAAATAGGAAAAGATATAAGAAATAGGAAAACAAGTGGTTAATTTTCTTAGAACTATGTTTACATAAGAATTATTATATACATAGTTTGCCACAAATATGTGGTTTCGGAATATATATTTAACAACTTATAGTTAGGAGAACAGGAAAAACATCTGTAAACACGTGGTCATTTTTCTTATAATCATGCTTAAATTATTACAATAACAATTATGTTGATAGTTTTCCACAAAACCAGGTTTGAAATCCAGTTCTTCCGTTACAACACATAACTTCCCTCGTGCCTTATTTTAAAAAGATTTAAAACTTTGTTTAAAAAAAAAGCAG
This sequence comes from Picea engelmannii, assembly GCA_009831015.1. Lineage (NCBI taxonomy): Eukaryota > Viridiplantae > Streptophyta > Pinopsida > Pinales > Pinaceae > Picea > Picea engelmannii. The sequence continues at coordinate 960,235 of ML778596.1, read as the reverse complement.
ACGATTAACTCTGTTTGAGAAATAAGCCAAGAGAAACTGTGCGAAATAGATATTGAAAAAACACTCATTTGAAAAATAAGTTTTATTCACTTAGCTTTGCTTCATCTTAGCTTTGTTTCTATATAATCTTCTTCATCCTTCCCTACACATGATTAACGGATTAAGGATTAGAAAAAGTTGCTATCCAAAATTGAAGTAACCGAAGGGTATCATTGAATGGAAGTTCTCTTTTACCTACCTTCAATATTCTGCACGGAACGATCAAGACACTGAACACGTCTCTCAACCCAAACAACTATACAACTATGGGTTTACTTTTAAGTGTTTAAATTATTTTTAGGATATTTAGTCGTAAAAGGAAGCAGTGGTGTCAGATATACTTCCTACACTAACTTATAAGGTGTTAGATACATTTCCTGCACTAACTTAGGAGAGAAGAAAAAACTCACATTATGTATTATTGTTAATATTATTTAGCAATAAAATAAAAAATTAATTTGGAAGAAAAAATTCACATTCTATATTATTTAGCAATAAAAATGGTTATAATATAGAGTTCTTCTTAGTTCTCAAAACTCAAAACAAAAGTGTCTGTGCTATCAACAAAGTGTTTAGAGTTCGTGTCCGTTCTCGAAACAAAAATGTATGTGCTATCAACAAAAGTATTCAGCAGTAGCATAATTCAGGAGAAAGGAACAAATGCATAATAATAAGATAAAACTCACACTCTATAAACCATAAATAAAACTGTGAAACATAAATAAAACCATAAATAAAACTGTGAAACATAAATAAAACCATAAGTATGAGGTATAAATAAAACCATAAACTATTGATGGTTTCTCCATTTCTAATCGCTGGAAACAAGCATCAGCTTATTCCCTGGCAACCATCAGCTTATTCCCTGCCACTGCTCTCTGTCATTCCTCTGCTCCACTGCAGAACTGAATTCTCTGCTCCAATACAGCACTGTAATATTCTGTCTCACTACAGCACTGTAATATTCTCTGCCTCACTACAGCGTAGCACTGCTAGGTGCAATATTCTCTACTCCACCATCCACCATAGCGTAGCACTGCTGGGTGTATGAGACACCTGTGCCAACAAGGTAAGCCTGTACTCTTATAAAAACCACTAAACACTGGACAATCATAGCTCTGCGACTGTAGATGTTCAAATCCCTATCAGGCAATGAGCACGAAGAAACCACTGAATCATAGCTCTGTTTCTGGTACGTGTTCCTGGTTGAAGCTTGTTTTCTGTGGATTTCATTTTTCTTTCATGCTCATGCGAAACCCTTAATTTCCACATACTCGTACTTCCCTTAATGTTAAAACAGCTAGTACTAGCACAGCCGCTAACTCGCGGCTGAGAACACCAAAAGGTAGCTGCTGAGAATGCGTGTCCTCAATATACTCTAATATATCGAGAACATATGCCTTCAATATAAAACGTTTGTGGTAATCCTTCTGCGGTAATATGAAACGTTTCGCTGCATTAGGTTGATAAATGGAACGTGGCAATTACATATCCTTACAGTAATTTTAATGTGATTAGGTAAATGTTAAAAAGTAAACATGTTAACGGATGCCTTGATAAATGCAAAAAAGTTATGAACAATAAATATGATCTATTGATTTTGGAGGACGACTAAGAATATACCAGCATCTTCAATGCATCAGATTAGGGTTTAAGGTTAAATAAGGTTAAAAGATCATTAATTATGCCCATTATCAATAAGTGTAAGCGGCCGAAATTTCAAGAAATCAATAAGAGCCAAGATAGAGGTTTTCTATTTTGCTCCTGCTTAGACTTTCTGCCACGTTAAAAGTCCGTTTAGCTGCCGTGTGGCTATTTCCCGGGGGTTTCTTTGTTATGAAATCAGAAAATAGATTAGTGCTTTCAAAACACCACCAATTTTAGAAAATTCCTCTCCAAATCCAGCACCAAATGGCACGGCTGGTTTTACTGACATCCAAGTGATGACTGCACAGTCACGATTGCAAACGAGCGCGTTTTACTGCTAAAAACACTCTTTCGAGACATGGACTTCCAAGTTCTTAGTACCCGATTGACATCCCCACATGCATGTACTGCAGAAGAATATAAATGAGGAGCCAAAGCTCGTATTAAACGTACCGTTCCTTTCCTGTTTAGAGTTTCTGTCCACCTGGCTATTTCAGAGACAGTTTCTTACGAATCTAACAAGGTTTTTCTGAGATCGAAGGGACAGCGTACGCTCACGATTGCAAATGGGTGCGCATTTCACGGAAAACACACTCTTTCGAGGCATGGCCCTCTCAGTACCCTAATCACATCACCAAATGCATTCAATCCAGGTGTTCATAAAAGACGCGGTAAAGGAACGTACTGGTTGAGCCACTCCGGGGGCAAAGTTCGTACGCCTGAGGTGATTTTCTCACTTTATTTTATATCAGTGGCCATATTTCGGTTGTTCAGACTTGACGCCTCGATGGCCCCGAGGATCAAAGACATAAAATAGAGGACAAGGGAATCAGTTTTTTAAATGTTGGTGTCAATGATCAAAATTGAAATTATTTTAGCTCTTCCAAAGTATTCAAAACTTGTTTGGAAGGGTAATTAAAAAAACATCCTTTAGAATGTAGATTTTTTAAATTACTTGTCATTTATTAAGATAATAAATATCATAAAATGTCAAAAGAAGGGTCATCTTTTCAATAACCAATCAAAGTTCTCAGTTGTAATGCTTGATTAGTCAATGAGCATTGGTTTATCACACAATACTTGGCTTTGACATCTAAAGACTAAAAAAATCATCTCTATTCTAGTTGGCTCTCATCTATTCTCTCATACTTGTATGCTTCCATGGTGTACCCATTCACAATATTAAATCCATCACACACCTCACACTTTGATAAATATCCTTCCACGGTATTGGCCTATGCATTATTTTATGCGACACCTAATGAAAGCTTACCAAAGAAGCTTAGACACTTTGTTTTTGTGAATTCCCACTTGAATTTGTGTGTTATGAGCATTGTTGCTTCTTGTCCATATAGGAATTGGCATTGCATTTAGTTTACATCATGTTTTTGAATCTCACACTCACCATAATGTCATTTTCTTCATTATATTTGCCTCTAACACTTTCCATAGTGTTATTTCCTTTGTGATCTTCTTCTTTTTTGTAGCAATGTTGACTTCAATATGACCATTGACATCAATATGCTTGTTGTTGAATTTTAACATTTTAAATAATTGGAAGTGAAATATTTTATTTAGAATATTATTTTTGAAAGGTGTACCTAGTCTACTCTTGTCAATTGAAGTACAACTACATTTTCAACTTTTCATTAAGGAAGGGATGAGTGAATACATACCCTTCAACTTGAAATTAAGAGAATCCCCTCAAATTTGATCATTGAGACTCGATTCATATGTATTGAGACTCGGTTCATATGTATTCCAACCTTTGCAGCATTAAACATATGATTTGCAAGGGTTGACAAAACTATTTAGTCCATCTAATTAAGAAGATTTTAGAAACAATGTTTTCAACTATGTTTAATAATAATAATATTGAAAACAATAAAATTAAAAATAATAATTAAGTAATATTTTTTAATTATTTTTTTTTATTTTAAAATAAAGTCTAAAATTATTTTGTAATTTTTAAGAGGTTATCTGTGTGAGATGTAAGCAACCTATCCATTCACTTAAATACTCAAGTTAATTTGGAATCATTGTTTTATTGGTTCATTGATGCTCCAAACCCTAATCTTTCCTTAACCCTAACCCTAATCTTACCCTAACCCAAAACCTAGTGCACAACTGCAATGAAGATTTATTGGGCTTCCTTCTAAGCAAGAAAGATTTGTCTACAACATATCCAACACGTTAGGTCCAATAACTAATTTAAATCTACTATGTTGGCTAACATGCAAGTTAGGTCCAATAATGAATTTTAATGAGCCAAGGAAGAAGAAAATTTTGGGATATGCTCTAATTTCAAGATTGATTTAGACAAACCCTCAGAAGGTAGAAGCTACATCCACTTCATGATCAATTTCTATGATTAAGGAGCTTTTCTCCCAGGTACAACTACTTTTTACATTAGCCATAGTGGTCACGAGATTATGACTCCCATTGTAAATATAGAAAACTTAAAAAATGTTTATTAAAAAAATTAAAAAACATTATGCTATAATCCTTGGAAGAGCTAGAAGATGCATTAATTCTTGATCCAGAGGGAAGAAATCCCTGTTCAACATCAGGTGTCCCTGTGACCTCCAATCCTAGTGCCTCCATACACTCTCTATTGTGTTCTTGCACGATTTTACCTGTTCATTCATTTGAATTTATTCATTATCATCAACTCCATCTATTGAGTTTGTTGTCAATAATGAATTGAGGAGAATTGAGGAAACAATGCTTACCTTCTTGGAGAAGTTATTGGTAGGTGCAAGGAATCAATTTCCTTGGCTTATGATTTTTGAATTTTCATTCCATCAATGGAATACATTTTCGAGTGGGTGTAATTGTTTAGTAGATGGAAGTAACAGAATTTGTGTTTCAACATCAGTGCATTCAACCTTTTTTACATATAAACTTCTTAATTCTAATGTTTACCTAATTGTTAATACATAAATATAAATGGGAATACAAAAATGTGACTTCACATACTTGATTCTTGAGCATGCATTGCATGAGGTCACCTAATGGTTGAAGAAAAGTGTTTCTTGCATGTGACATGTATTGCATCTTCCATTGGAAGTAAAGTGTTACTTGCATGTGAAACGTACTATATCTTCCACTGGAACCACCTTGTAGGGAAATGGGTGAATGGATAGTTGCTGGGAATTTTTGGTGACAAGTAAATGATAGGCACGTGAAGGAATTTGGTACTTAATTTTTTCAAGTTAAAACTCCTAAAGTTTTCTTGATACTTAATTATTTGAGTCTACTCGTCTACATGGGAGGTGGTAAAAAGTAGCCATAGGCCACAAACTTAATTTCTTGAAACCTCTAAATTGGTAAAGGTTAAAAAGTAAACGTTAAAACATAAGTATTCTCATTTGGATTTGCAAAAGTATGCTATGTGGCAATTGATAAATCACCACAATAAAATTCCTAATCATATTATGTAAACATGAAATAGTAAACAATTTAATTAATGATAAAAAAATAAACTCATAAATGCCAGGGAGTTAATGCTAGCAATCTCATTCATTGATTTGGAGATGAAGAGAATATGCCAACATATTTAATTCATGGCTATAAGATTAGATTTTGTAATTAAAAGGTTGATTAATTCATCAATTCCAATAGGGGTACATGTAACACCTCAAGAGTGGACTTGAGCGTGCGCGCTCCTTCCATGCGATGAGGTAGACAAACCAAGCGAGTTGGAGGGCACTCGGTCACTTTATAGACAAAGTGGGAGTCTTAGGGTGCGTTGTCGTGCCAAAAGTGACTTCGCATGCCCATGACTTGCGAAAGGAGTTGTGTGCAGAGACTTGTTAAAGGATGCAAGAAAGTGGGCACCCCATGGTGATCATGGGCACACTCACCAAAGAAACCAAAGGAAAACAAAGTTGGGCGCCCCATGGTGGACATGAGAGCACTCACCGAAGATAGATGGTTGGATGGACGGGACCGGTGTGTTGGCAACAAGAGCACCCAATCGACCAGATGTGTGAAAGAGTAACTTGGATGCCTTGGGCCAACCAAGGGGTAGCCAACCAAATGAAGTTGGTGATGCTCCACTCCTTGAGCGCACACAAAGGGGAATTGCCAATGAACGAAAAGTTTTGCAAACGCCAACAAGAAACGAACCGAAGGTGCAACAGATTATTGGCTTGGGCGCCCGCGATGCGAAAATGAAGAAGTCAGCTAATGTAGGTGGAGCGCATCGAAAGAGCGCGCACCCATGGAATAGTTGGTTTCATGAAGTGAGAAGTCGGCCAGAGTTGGAGGGGCATGTTCAGTGGAAACAAATGCCCACAACGCACATAGACTTCACAAACGTGGACATGGCGTTGTAGAGAAGAGTGAGGGCATGCACGTTGGGTGTCCTATATAACCAAGAAAGGAAATCCATTTGGAGGGAAGAAATAAGCAAGAAGGCAAGAGGCAAGAGATTATTTGGTCAAGGCGTGTTTGCTAGAGAAAAGGATTTCGGTTACAAGGAGGCAATCTGAGATTTGGTTAAGTCCGGGAATCACATTTTGGTTCGTGTGAGGAAAGACAAAATCCATTCAACTATGAAGCAAGGTGATGAGAGTTTCACACCAAGTTTTCTAGCTGCGATTGTGGAGGAAGGGCATGCATTGGCTAACTCGTCGAGGAAGAGTTGGAGTTTTCATAACATGTTATTTGTAACTTAATGAAAGCTCCCCATTGTGGAATTTCTTTGTGTGTCATGAGTTGAGCTCGATAAACTTCTACTTTATATCATATTCCAGGTGTTAGGTCGGTTTGGCGGCCCATAAGTAGTTTTGTTTTGTACTTATATGAATGCTTATTTTACTATCATTGAAGATAACTAAGTATAAGACTTGAAAACATAAGTTAAGTAAGGAAATGAGACTAAGTGTTAAGTGTAGCTCGGGTCAAGTACTTCGGTTTCACCTTGCCATTGAAGAAACAACGTCGGTGTCATACGAAGCTGAGGTTGTTGAGCTTCCACAACTCAATCGGGATCCTGAGCCCCGTGACAGATGGTATCAGAGCTGATTTGATTGGAGATGGATCAATGAATCTCTTCACCATCGTCATTCCCATGACAGATGGTATCAGAGAAGACTCGACCCATCCTCGCTACTGCGGTTAGAACGATTTTGAAGGAGGGGGTGCACATGTTGTCAAAACAAATGGTTGTGAAAACAAGTGTGCGGTGCAGAAGGGTGCACGAATGTAGAGTTGCAGCAACAACAACATAAGGCATATAGTTGCGAACGTGTGAAGAGAAGATGATGGGAATGGTGAACAATGATGAAAGAAGCTAATATTTGATGAAGAAACGTGGAGGTTGATGAAAGAAGACAAAAAAAGTTTGTAAAGGATGAGATCCTTCACAACAAGATGGGATGCGTGGTATGAAGGAAATAAACCTCTCTTCACAGATGAATCTTTCCAGGTCTTGGTGACAATCTTTCCCAAGGAAAGGGAAGGCGCAACCACTGTCGTTGACGTCGCAAAATAACAGAGTTTGTTTGAAGTCATCAATTCCATCACTTGCGAAGAAGGTTCAGGTCACCATTTCGCAAGGTATTTCCCAAAAGTAAATCAAGCTAGTGAACAACAAGAATCGTGTAGCGAAGAGTAAAAGGAAGGAATCAAAAGGATGAACTCAGCAAGGGTGGAGTCACTCACCAAGGAGGACGCCCATGAAAGAGGCAGAGTCAAGGCAAAGAAGTAGGTCGGATTACCTGACTGCAGAGGTAAGCCAATTCGTTGTTTCTTATGCAATCTTAACCATTTCACACAGAATTGTCCTTTGAACGAGACGTTGGAACAAATAGTCAAAAACCAAGAGCAGATTGCAACGCAGAAGCTTGCAGTCTTGGGTGAAGTAAACCAACCATTCCTGAAACTGACAAAGGAAATGATGGAAGAGGTTGAGGAATTGACGAATCAGCTAGATGAGTTCAAGACGCAAAACCATGGACATCGATTGCAAGACAAGGATGGAAGAATTTGTTTAGTGTATGTGACAGTGAGTGGGGTGAAGGTGGCAATGTTGATTGACATTGGATCAACTCACAACCTTATTTGTGAATGGACTGCAACATCACTCCATGACAAGGCTGAGGGAAGTATGGCTACCTTCAAGGTAGTCAACTCAGAGATGAAGCCGGTGGAAGGGGTAGTTTTTTCAGTGCCACTGAGAGTTGAAAGTTGGTTTGGAACTTGGGATGTGATGGTGGCTCCATTGGATGATCGTGCGATGATCGTGGGGTAGGACTTTCTCAAGAATGTCAAAAAAATTCTTGTACTGCATGAGGGTTACTTGGTGTTCTTGGATGAATCCAATATGCCAAGTGTTCCCATGACGACGAAGATCAAGCTTGGATGGAAGCTTAGAATTTTTACGATTAGGTTGTTTGAGGGAGTTTGCGGAGGTGAATACAAACCCTATAACATGAAGCAACAACAAGTAACTCCAGCAAAGTGTTCTTTAGGTGTCATGAAAGAGAGCGAACGAAGTATACAGAGGTTGAAAACATTGGAGATTTTGACGAAGTCTATCTTGAAGAAGATAGATCATTTGTGGAGCATGCATGACCGAGCACAAGTTAGAGAGGATGAGCTGAAGTCATCCATCGCAACACTTGTAGAAGTGACAACATAGGAAACGTAGATCGAATCACCTTGCTTCCAGCAGGTTTGTGATGAGGTTGAGGAGGCTTGGTCAGGCAAGTCACTTTCACCACAAACTCTAAGTGTTGAGACGAAGGAATGCACGTAGGCACTCACTCAACTAGACTTGGAGGATGAGGAAGAAGTGGGCATGGAAGACTAAGATGTTGTAACGATCATGATCTATTGTAGATGTGCAATGGGGATCTATGATTTTCATCTTAGTGGAGAACAACTTGAGAAGTTGGGTCGCTCAACGAAGGAAATCATATTGGTCCTAAGGTACTTGCGGACGGAACATAGATCAGATACATTATTTTCCCAGAGCCTTGGTGGTGGCTTCTGAGAATACTTATTATGTTGAGCTTGGAGGTTGGACATGCTGCCAGGAAGTGGGCAATGCGGCCTTGGTGCCCTATTGAAGAGGTGTCGTAGAAAAAATTGAAGTGAAAAACATGAAGTGAAGACAAAGATTAGATTTATTACGAAAAGACAAAAGTCAGTATGTGAAGGTGTAGATAGAAATTGTGAAACCGAGTTGAAGACTTGGTGAAATTTTGGAAACGGTTAGGAACATTTCTTAGATCTTGAGGATTGGACCAAGAGACACTAGTTGTGGACAAAAACAATTTGGGAACGTGGAGAAGTGCATACTTGCAGATTAGACACAATGGTCGTACTAATCACCCGACTAGTCTATGATGTGGGAGCTATAGCTATGTGCGGAAACATGGACTTGGGTTGGTTCTGGATATAACGAAGGTCATGAGAAGTTCAAGACTTGGGAAAAAACTTGGTATTCATCGCAGCAGGAAACAACAACATTTCCATTGAGTTCAAGGGTGCAACTTTGCCCAGATCAATGCGAAACATGGTGTGCGGATGCAAATGGCAGTTTAAGTTATAGATGAGCATTGGTTGCGATCAAAACAGATGAAGTATGTTGGGATTTTCGAGGATGCAAAATATTTTGAGTGGGGAAGCATGTAACACCTCAGAAGTGGACTTGAGAGAATGCACTCTTTCCTTGCGATGAGATGGACAAACAGGGCGAGCTAGAGGGAGCTCAGTCACTTTATAGATGAAGTGGGAGACATTGGGCGTGTTGTCATGTCGAAGATGACTTTGCATGCCCATGACTTGTGAAAGGATTTGTTTGTGGAGACTTGTTGAAGGATGCGAGAAAGTGGGCGCCCCATGGTGATCATGGGTACCCTCACCAAAGAAACCAAAAGAAAACGAAGTTGGATGCCCCATGATGGACATTGGAACCCTCACAAAAGACAGATGGTTTAATGGATGGGTGTGTTGGTAGCAAGAGCGCCTAACTGACTATTAGAATATGATGAATGTGATCGTTTTACCATTGACAATATCACTATTGTCACCCAACCATAGGCCGAAGCCACCCTTCGAGCACCTTAACCTTGACAGAGAATCACTCTGGAAGAAAACCCTAGGCTAGATAGCCAAACAAAGGGTAGCACACCTTTCCCCAAGGATAGCACACCAACAAGAGTTGATCAGATAGTCCAAACCATAACCAAGAGATAGTCCAAGCCAAACATGATCTACTAGCTATAACAATTGCAATGGCATCTCTCCTCCAAACCTGTGCACAAGTGTTTCTCTACAATTCTGAGAATGCCTGCCAAAATGAAGACTGGCCTCCTGTATTTATAGTAATTCTGGATAACTGCCTGGGCCGACTTCTCATTCTGGGTATTTGTCTGTTCAGTATATATTATTTCTTCTGGCCGACTTCTTCTCTTGGAGGCTAATAACCTAATACAAGTTATCTTATTGAGCCGACATGTCTTCTAGGGTTATTATCCAACTCATTAGGGTTTCTTATTGCTGGATAAGTCACTCACACCACAGAGTGACACAAGAGCCATTCTTCTATTCTGGACATATGTCCTAGAAGAATAAATGTCATGAAGCATTTTCTGTTTGGGAAATCTCTGTCCATTGATCATCCATCTAGATGATAATCATTTTCAACATTATTGATAGTCTTCAAGGCAATCGAAACAATATCATTCAATAGAACACAACTGTGTCTATCCATAGTAGTACACAACTACAATACAGTGGTACACTACCACACCAAGTAGCACATAGGTACTTGATCAGTGACGTATAGTCACAAATAGTGGAACACATACACCATAGTAGTATACATCTACTATCTAGAGACATACAGTCTTCATAACAATCATCTAATATCAACCTGCATAGAAACAATGTTATGATATAAACTGAATCATCTGGGCCATTCTTCCACTCACATATGTGAGATCTTCGAAGAGCATCTACCCTCAAGAGGTAAAACATCAATGATGAGCTATCTGGACTATTCTTCTCAAGCAAGGAAGAATAATTATCTTGATTTATGAGCCTAGACCATTCCCCGCCCTAGGCCATTCCACCGACACTAAACAAAGTGTAACCTGGAGAGAATGAGTCTGCCCTAAGGAATGTCTGTCCCTGATTGTTGAACCTGGACCATTCCCCACCCTGGGCCATTCCTTTGGCACTAAACAAAGTGCAACCTAGAGAGAATGAATCCGCCCTAAGTAATGATTGTCCAGACCATTTACCATGTTAACCACAAGAGGAAATGTTTGTCATGCACCAACCTCCAAAACGGACCATTCCTCATGTTAACCACAATGAGAAATCGTTCTCCGGTGAGGCGGGCCAGTCTTCTTGAGTAACCCTCAAGAAGAGAGACTGCCCTAGACCACTCCCCATGTTAACCACAATGGGAGGTCATTGTCTATGGTACATCAGTAATCCATCGAACCATTTTCATTACGAAAATGACCGTTCGATCTGGACCATTTTTTGAACTGGAAAATGCTTGTTTGTAAAAAATCTCAAGCCACTTTCCGAACTGGAAAGGAATTGCTAATCCTGAACCATTTTTTGAACTGAAAAGAAAAATGACTTTCCATAAATCAATAACACATCAATTCTCCCTCTTAACCTGGGATTCATCTCTTCCTTTTTCAATAAGGAAGTCGTCTCCACGAGCTCCAACTTGAGTACGCAAACTCTTTCATCTTGGACAAAAGCTTTACCAAAATGTTTGCTTATCTACTCATCTGTGGAGATATGTATTGGAGAACCACTTTCTCTTTTCTGGACATTATCATAGATAATGTAATGCTTGATCTAAAATGTACTTCGGTCTGGAACACTGGTTTTCTCTGAAGGCCTCATATAGCTCTGATCAATAAAGTATATCATTGTTGGATTCTTGTTTGGTTCTTGATAACTCACAACATCGTGGAAAGGGTCAAACTGGAACATATCCATGTGGCACTTCTTCTATCATCATGAGATCTTTGTCGTGGATTGGCAATCCATCATCTTGATCTTCTGAGTAACCATTCTGACACAATATTTATGTTATAGAAAATATTCACCATGCTTTTGTTGTGTATTGGAGATTCTCCACCAAACTGTCTTCTTCCATCTACATACAAGGGTCTCTTTCTGGTGTACCTCAAAGCCTTGAGGTTTCTTTTCATACGCTCTTTGTTTAATTTCTCTGGAGAACAGTCTTTGCATTCATCTGATGTAGACCTCCAACCCATGGATATTGCAGATGATATAATGACTCCTGTAGAGGTATGTCTGGTTTGCTAGAACAAGTAATCATCATAGTCTTCTCCGTCCATCTGGGAGAACCTCTAGTTTTGGATATTGCAATGCTTGCATTCATATACACATCACAACTTTCATTTCCTTTGCTTGATTTCTTTTAGTGAGTTCATATCAGGCTGGTAATCTTGTGATTCTCGATACAATGACTGGTTGTTCTGGTTTCTCTTTCTTTCTTGGAATCTGCATGTTATTCCTCATGTTTCTCTTTAGCTCTTGGGTCCATGGAGTTTCTTATAGATTCCATGCCCTAAATACTCCACTTCTTCCTTTCATCATAGGATCATGGATGTGGATGGACAACCAGGGATACTTTAAGGCTTCTCTTCAAAGAAGACTTCTTCTAAGGTTGAACTGAACACGTACTGTCTTTCATGGCTACTACCATGGATATATATTTCATCATCTTCAATGGATCATAGGATTATCTCCCTCTTAATCCTTTCTTCATGTATAAGTGCATATAATCGGCTCCCTCTGTCTAACAGAGTCCATGCTTCCGTATCCATCCTTATTGTCTTCTGCAATATATAATCGACTCCCTTCGTCTAACAGAGTACATGCTTCCATCTTATTGTCTTCTGTAAAATGTCATAAGTCTTTCTCCAATTTTCTCTTGATTGTTGACTTCTTTCTATCTTTGCTTCTTCTAAGTCTCTTCATGATTGATTCTGATTTCAGATTATCTTGTAATAGCTTCCACATGATTTGTTTGATGTATTTGATCCTTTCATGTGTATTATCTGACTTGTATAATGATAGCAATCCTTATCTTTTTGTCCTTCCATAAGTATAGTTCTTCTTGGAACATATTATCTTCTAAGAGATAGATATACAAGATATGTACAGAGACTATGCAGACAAGATATGTACAAGAAATAAGAAGAGTATTGTTACCTTTAGAATAAGAAGTCTCTTTCATCCTGCTTGGTCTTCTTTGTAGGTTCCTTTTCTTCGGCAACTGATGCTTCGTGTGTCCCCTTTCTTTTCTTTAGCTCAGGACAATGATTCTTGTAGTGACCATACTTTCGACAGTTGAAGCATTGTATTTCTGAAATATCTTTCTCTTCATCTGTCTTCCTCTTTGAACCAAACTTCCTTTTGTTCTTGAAATTCTTGAATCTTCTTGTGAAGGCTTGATCATCATACTTCTTTTGGGGTTTCTATTTTTCATTGATCCTGGATTCTTCTTGAATGCAGCACGTCCAAAGTTCTTCAAATGTAGGATACTCCTTCCATGTGTTCATGCTTGTGGCAAATGCATCCCACGTCTTGGGAATACCATTGAGTACTATGTTTACCAATTCCTTTTCTGAAATGATATCTTCAATAGCTTGTAGTTGATCTCTTAACTAAGATATCCTCACAAAGTATGATGTTATGATTCCATCATCATTCATCTTCATGTCATGGATCTCAATCTTCAGACTCATTACGTGTCCAATGTTTCTAACTGAGAAGAGGTTTTTTAGGGCATTGTACATCTTCTTCGATGAGTCAAGATGGGAGATGTAGGGTATCAACTGGTCTTTATAGATTCCACTATGATACTCATAGCATTGATGTCACTGTCTTTGAAATTCTCCATAACTGCAACGTTCTGCGGTTCCTTCTCTTTTCCTTCTTCAAACTCTGGTTTCATGATCTTTCCTCTCACGATATCCAACACTCGATTCTTGGCAAGGATGAGGTCAATCCTTGTATTCCATGCTCTGAAGTTAGAAGCTCCATCTAACTTGTTTTTTGACTCCATAGAGTAAATCATGGCTGCTTTGACTTGGTCAACCCTAGATCTCACCAAAAACTCAAACTTGACGTCTTGGCTTGCTGAGAGTACCAGGAGATGCGCTAGGCTAGGGCACACTGATATATCCATAAATTAGGTCAATCCATTCACTTAAGGTGCCTCAACGAGAGGATTAGGGTTTCTGCAACTGCACCTGCTAGTAACCCTAGTGGCAGTGCTATAGTGATTTCTCCTACTAGAAACCCTAGTGGCAGTTCTTCAAGGAGCTTAATATACTTATGGATATGCTTCCTTCTAGAAGTTAGACTAAATGAAGAAGGTGTGGGCCCATAACCTGTTAGAATATGATGGATGTGCTCGTTTTACCATTGACAATATCACTATTGTCACCCAACCATAGGCCGAAGCCACCCTCTGAGCACCTTAACCTTGACAAAGAATCACTATGGAAGCAAACCCTAGGTTAGATATCCAAACAAAGGGTAGCGCACCAACAAGAGCTGATCAGATAGTCCAAACCCTAACCAAGAGATAGTCCAAGCCAAACGTGATCTGCTAGCTGCAGAAGCTGCAATGGCAACTTTCCTCCAAACCTGTGCACAAAACTGGGCTCTGCAATGCGCACAAGTGTTGCTCTGCAATTCTGAGAATGCATGCCAGAATGAAGACTGGCCTCCTATATTATAGTAATTCCAGCTAACTGCCTGGGCCGACTTCTCATTATGAGTATCTGTCTGTTCAGTATATATTATTTCTTCTGGCCGACTTCTTCTCTTGGAGGCTAATAACCTAATACAAGTTATCTTCTTCAGTCGACATGTCTTCTAGGCTTATTAGCCAACTCATTAGGGCTTCTTCTTGCTTCCCAGAGTATTCTATTCTCGTCAAGTTTACACGTGGAGGTAAGTACCTCCCGCAGCTACCATAATATCAACACCGACCAGATGTGCGAAAGAGTAACTTAGACGCCTTGGGAGAGCGAAGGGGGAGCTAACCTAACGAAGTTGTCAACGAATGAAGAGTGTTGTGAACGAATGAAGAGTTTTGCGAATGCCAACAAGAAACAGACATAAGATGCAACAAAGTATTGGCTTGGGCGCCCGCGATGCAAAAATGAAGAATTTGGCTAGTGTGGGTGGAGTATGTCGAAAGAGCACATGCCCATGGAAATTTTGGTTTTGTGAAGTGAGAAGTCGATTAGAGTTGGAGGGGTGTGTTGGGTGGAAACACACGCCCACATCGGATTGGAAAACATGGAGATTTCATTACATAGAAGAGGGAGGGCATGCCCGTTGGGCGTCCGATATAACCGAGCAAGGAAAGCCATTTGGAGGGACGAAATAAGCAAGAAGGAAAGAGGTAAGAGATTATTTGGTTAGGGCGCGTTTGTTAGATGAAAGGATTTCGGTTACAAGGAAATCTCAGATTTGGTTAAGTCTGGGAATCGCAGGTTGGTTGGTCTGAGGAAAGACGAAATTTATTCAACTATGAGGCAAGGTGATGAGAGTTTTGAACAAGTCTTCTAGTTGGGGTTGTGGAGGAAGGGCATGCATTGGCTAACTTGTCGAGGAAGAGTTGGAGTTTTTGTAACATGTTATTTGTAACTTAACGAAATCTCCCCATAGCGGAATTTCTTTGTGTGGTATGAGTTGAGCTCCGCACACTTCTGTTTTATATCAAATTTTGGGTGTTAGGTTGGTTTGGCTGCCCATAAGTAGTTTTGTTTTATACTTGTATGAATGCTTCTTTTACTGTTGTTGAATATAACTAAGTATAATACTTGCAAACATAGGTTAAGTAAGGAAACGAGACTAAATGTTAGGTGTAGCTTCCATCAAATGAAAGGCCTTGGTGCCTCACATAGACAAGGATGTTGAGCTTCTGCAACTCAACCGGGATCCCGAGCCCCGTGACAGTACGCCTATCGGCTGATTTGATTAATCCATCTATTGCAATAGGGTTACTCTTATATGTGTAGGTATTCCATATCAACTAATGATAATTATCCGTTATCTATTAACCACTGAGTTATTATAAATTTTACCACTTCAAATGAAAATAAATAGATAAAATAAACTAGAATTTTATGAACATCAAAAAGATAATTATTAAAGGTCTTTATATCATATCTATGTTAAAACCTAATAAAATGAATGATTTGGAAAAGGGTTTAAATGTTATTTAATAGTGATGGTTATGAATGCATTAGAAACAAAAGGTGTACATGTACAACATAGTAAGAAGATGTAACGTATCATGGAACTAATCATGTTAGATATAAATTTGTTTTCTATTTATAATTTTTTATGTTCAATAAATTTAAATGATTTAACAATTTGTTTATTTATGTGTATTTATATTGAAGTAATATTTAAAGTTGGTTTTTATTGGTTAAGGATTTTCTTTTCTCGAACCTAAGGAAAAGGTTAATGGTATGTCATTCTTATATGAAAGGAAACATTTTAACAATCCAATATCTAGAGGCATATTTCAAAAGAAAAACTCTACCCCCTTACAAAGCATAAACATGTACCTTTGTGGATAGTAGGAGTGATGGTTGTCCTCGTTGTTGGTGGAAAACTCGGTTATAATAGGTTTTTTTACCTTTGGAATATATATATATATATATATATATATATAACAACTTATTCTTCGATTGTATTCCTTTAATAAGCATAGGAGAGCTAATGGTGGGGAAGGCTTCTAATAGAGAACACTCGCATAAGATGGATTCCTGTTAATTGCAACCTCCCCCTATTTTACTATAGCTGGGAGGGAATCTATTGCTATTGGATCTTCATCTCAACATGGTTCTTTCCCTTCCTCATCAAAAATGGGTTCTTTTTCAATCTCCTTGGGTTTCTCATCCAAGGTTTTTCTAAAGGCACCATCAACCTCCATTTCTTTATTTTCATATAATATTTAAACCGGTTTGTCATCAAATCTAGAGCGAGAGATGCCTTCTATTTCACCTATTCAATGTTTGCATGGGTTTTTTTTATCTATATATGTTCTTCTCATTATGGATGGTGTTTTGGATGGGGTTGTTTCATTTTGCAATGCTTAGCGAAGTGGCCATATTATTTTGCTATTGGGTCTTCATCTCAACACAGTTTTTTCCCTTCCTCATCAAACTTGGGTTATTTTGCGACCTCATTGGGTTACTCATCAAAGGTTTTTCTAAAGGCATCCTCAATCTCCTTTTCATTATTTTCATCTAATATTTAAAGTGGTTTGTCATTGAATCTAGAGTGAGAGATGCCTTCTATTCCACCTATTCAATGTTTGCATGGGTTGTTTTGTTTGTGTATGTTGTTCTCATTCTAGATGATCTTGTGGATGGGGTTGCTACCTTTTGCAATGCTTAGCAAAGTGGCCATATTCATGGCACATATTGCACTTAAATAAGTATTTCTCATAGTTTATTTCTTAGATATGACACCTGCAATATATGTTCAATTGTATATATTTATGTAATCCTTTTTTCTAGGTCCACTTCTACTCAAATTCAAGTGTGTGTACTGGTATGCATTTGGTGCCTCTTTGTCTACAAACTTACCAATGTTGTTTTCAATCAATAGAAATGCCAAGCCATCTTACAATATAAGTGACAAGTGAGGGAATAAAATTCATATTATGATTTTTTTGGGTAGGTCTTCTAAAGAATTGAACTCTAGTAACCAATGGTTTGGATATAACCCTTAGGGACCTCGGAATTAAGTTCCACTTCTGAAAATCAAATCATGATTCTCCTTTAGATGATACAAAAAGCTATGTATCATCTACAACAATGGAAAAGGTTAATATAGTCCTCGATTAAATGGATCCAATGTTATGTTATTCAAGGTTAAGGAACTTTATAGCTTTGTAATTGCACCATGAACTTTCTCACTAGAGATTTATCTGTAAACATAAGATATTTTTTTATGATGGGAAGGGGTTGTGATTTTTATATCAAGGATATTTGTTAACCGCATCACAAATCATTCATGCTCTCACTGGGCCTTTCTACCTTTGATTGAATATTTCTTGATAAGGAGTTAGAAATCTACTACTTCCTTTTCAAAAACCAAGGCCATGGGTTCTCCAATATCAACCATAAAGGCATGTTTTTTGCCACTAAATCAACCCTATAAACAAAAGAGATGGAATCAAAAGAATAAACTAAATCACAAGTAAATTAATTCACTTTAGATCCACTTTTACTTAATAGGAAATATTGTTGGCTATGTGTTATATTCTTTGCATGATTAGCGATAGCATCTTCTACGTTGCGTCAAGCGTTCTTGGGTGATTTTTCGACACATGGTTTTTGCTGATGGTTTTCTATTTTCGGCTAAGGAATTAGGGTCATTGAATAATCGAGATCATTCGGTTAGGTTTTTGGATGTCGTTGGCTCCTATATGTATATTTTATTGTAAACAATGTATCACTATGAATGAATATAGAATATGTTGGTTTTCTCGATTTGGGTTTCCAGGGGAAAAATCTCTGTGTAATGTGTGTATTTTCGATTGTATATTTTATGTTCTTTTATTGAAAATATGTTTGCAGTAATATAGCCTACAAGGTTAAAATCTACATTTGGTATGAGAGCTTTGTTGGCTTCAGGGGGACTCCTTTTTGGTCAAAGTTTTGGCTCGCGACTATGATAATATTTGTTACAGTGCCAGATCCATGATATTGATTTTTTCAGGTGAAAAGAAATGGCGAGCAGTTCAAAAATGGAGATCGAGAAGTTTAATGGGAAAAATTTTGAGTTGTGGAAGCTCAAGATGGAAGATTTGTTGGTGGACAAAGATCAATGGATCGTGGTGGATCCAGGTACTGCACCTACAAGAAATTCAACAGATGACTGGAAAACAGTGGATCAGAAGGCGAAGAGCACAATCCAAATGTGTCTCTCGGATTCAATATTATTGAATGTGTCAGAAAAAGCTACAACCAAAGATTTATAGGATAAGTTGGGGAAGTTGTATCAGTCTAAGTCCCTAGTAAATAAACTATTCCTGATAAAGAAGTTGTATAACCTGAGGATGAGAGATGGAGAATTGGTGGCAGAGCATTTGAACATGTTCAATGTTGTGTTTAGTCAATTAGTATCTGTTGAGATTAAAATTTCAGATGAAGATAACTATATCAATTTACTGTGCTCTTTACCAAACTCGTGGGATAGTCTGGTTGTGGCCATAGGTAGTAATACAATTGCCTTGAAGTTTGATGAAGTGGTCTCATCCTTATTGTCGGAGGAGATGAGATGAAATAACATGGAGGGACAAAGCACATATGCATGATTTCCAAGATGACTCTCCCATGAAATAAATAGATTTAAGTCCTCAAGTGGGAGATCTAAGTCTAAGGGAAGATCTAAGCTTCTCAAGAAGTTTGTAAAGGTATGATGGAGATGTGGAAAAGAAGGGCACTACAAGAAGCAATGTAGATCCAAAGTTGAGAAAAAGAAGGGATCTGAAGAATCTCCTTCTATAGAAGAAAATATCTCCAAGGAATAAGTAGGGGATGTGTACTTCTCTTCTTCAAGCACACATGTAGATCATGAGGCATGTTTGGTTGAATCAGGTGCATCCTTTCATAGGAATCCCCACATGGAGTGGTTATGTGAATATGAAAGGTATGATGGAGGTAATGTTTTCCTAGGTGATGAATTCAAGTTGAGGCTCATAGATGGAAGGATTAGAACACTACCTAGTGTTTTTCACATCCCAGGATTGGCCAGAAATTTGATTTATGTAAGCAAAATGGACAATGCAGGGGTAAAAACAATATTTGAAAAGGAAACCTACATGATGGTTCGATGAGAAATGGTGTTGTTGAAGGGAGTTCGGTTTGGAACTTTGTATAAGCTACAAGGAAGCACTATTAGTCTTGGTTGCAATAGTTCCATTGTTCCTGATACTGGAGTTGAATAAGAAATAAATCCTACAGTATCTAGAAATAAGGTTATGTTGTGGCATCAAATACTAGGGCATATTGGAGAGAAGGGTCTTCGAATACTACACGGTAAAGGTATGGTTGAAGGTACGTCTAACTACTCTCTGGATTTTTATTTATGTGAACATTGTGTATATGGGAAGCATAATCGGGTAAGATTCCCCTTTGGTGCAACAAGGGAAGAAGGAATTTTACAGCTAGTTCACAGTGATGTGTTTGGACCTGTGTTGATTCCATCATTGGGAAAATCTATGTACTATGTCTCATTTATAGATGAGTTCTCGAGGAATACTTGGATATATTTCCTGAGGAATAAATCTAAGTCTTTGACAAGTTTAAAGAGTTTAAGTCTCTTGTTGAGAATCAAATAGAGAAAAGAATTAAGGTGTTGAGGACAGATAATGGGGTATAGTAAGAAGAACGATATAGAAAGGCATAAGACTACTCCATCTACACCTCAGCAGAATGGAGTTGCAGAAAGGATGAACAAGACACTGATGGAAAAATCAAGGTGCATGCTCAGTGGTGTCGGGTTAGGGAAATAATTTTGGGCAGAGGTAGTGGGTACTGCATGTTACATGGTCAACATATCACCCTCATCAGCGTTGGATGACAAGACTCCACAAGAGGTATGGACTGATAAGAAACCTTCTCTCACACATCTCAAGGTATTTGTCTTTTAGGCATATGTTCATGTTCCAAAGGAAAACATGTGTAAAAGTGTATATTTATTGGGTATAAATATGGTCTCAAAGGTTATAATATTTGGAACCCAGAAAGTAAGAAGGTTGTGTATAGCCGAGATGTGGTATTTACAGAAATGAACGATGTTGTTAAACATGAAGTCCTACCAAGTAAGGAAGAACGAGAGAAAATAAAGTTTGATTTAAAGGATGATGAATCAAACTCTACAGAAGAACATGAATCAAAATAAGAAGATCCTCATACTCCAGTATTGCGAGATCAATTCTAGAAATAAGTCTACCGGGAATGTATACTCCATTTGATTTATGTTCAAATTTTTCTTTGTTTATTACTAATGATGATCCTAGAATTGTCAGGGAGGTAGTGGATTTTGAGGATGGAAAGCTCTGGAAAAAGGCCATGGATGAAGAAATGGCAGCCTTGGATAAGAATGAGGCTTGGGATCTAGTGGAAATGCCAACTAGAAGAAATTCCATTGGCAGAAAATGGGTATTTAAAAAGAAGTTGAATGCAGAAGGAAAAGTGGAGAAATACAAAGCTCGGTTAGTAGCAAAGGGTTATTCCCAGGTTGGGGGAATTGATTTTGGTAAGATTTTTTCTCTTGTTTCCAAGTTAACTTCTATAATATTTATGCTATATGTTGTCGTTGCATTTGATTTTGAAGTAGAACATATGGATGTGGAGATAACATTCCTACATGGGGATGTGGAAGAAGAAATATATATGAAGCAATGGGAAGGATTTGTTGTGAAGGAAAAGAAGTTGGTATGCAAGATGAAAAAGTCCATGTATGGTTTAAAACAATCACCAAGGATGTGGTATCAAAAATGTGATACTCATATGTTGGGACTTGGTTTCACAAGAACCAAAGAGGATCATTGTGTGTATTTTAAATTAATTGGTGATCATTTGATTTATCTGGTCTTGTATGTGGATGACATGTTGTTGATTCGAAACAACAAGGAGATTATCCATGATGTGAAAACTCAGTTGTACTCTAAATTTGACATGACGAATCTCGGTGCTTCAAATTTAATTTTGGGAATGGAAATTAAAAGAGATCAGAAAAAGAGGAAACTCGGGTTAAATCAAAGAAAATATGTTGAGACAATATTGCAGAGGTTTAATATGTAGGAATGTAAACCGGTCAAGGTCCCTATTCCTATTGGTGTAAATTTATCTACGGATCAGTGTCCCAAGACACAAGAATAGGAGGAGGACATGTCTCGTTTTCCATATGCAAGTGAAGTTGGTAGTTTTATGTATGAAACGGTTTGTACTAGACCAGACATTTCTCATGCAGTGGGAGTTTTGTGTAGGTATATGAAAAAATCATGAAAGGAGCATTGGACAACAATAAAAAGGGTTTTCAGGTATTTGTGTGGCACTGCTAGCTATGGATTTTGCTACCAAGGAATACCAAGATTGGACAGAGTGTTGGAAATACATGGCTTTGTGGATGCATACTGGGCTGGAGATCTGGATCGTAGGAGATATTCAAGCAGGTATGTGTTTAACCTATTTGGAGGAGCAATCAATTGGATGAGCAAAACACAGGCTGTAGTGGCACTTTCAACTACAGAAGTTGAATACATGGCATCCACTCATGCAAGTAACGAAGCAACATGGTTACAAATATTGTGTTCAGGTATTGGGTTGGTACATCAAGCTATAAGGATAGACTGTGACAGTCAAAGTGCAATTTTTATGGCAAAGAACCCTACTTATCATTGAAAGACAAAGCATATTGATATTCAATATCACTTTGTGAGAGACATGGTTTAAGAAAAGAAAATGTTCCTGATGAAGGTGAACACTTTGAAGAATGTTGTAGATTCATTAAAAAAATATGTGAGCACTGAGAAGTTCTCTTGGTGTAGAGTACCCATGCGCATTGTTGCCCTAGATTGTTAACCATGTAACCCTGCAACCCCTTGTATGCAAAGAAAACAACAAGTGGGAGAATGTTTCGTATGTGTTATATTCTTTGAACGCTATGTTGTGTGGGCGTGCAGGGGGGCAGTGCCACCGAGAAAGTTGTTTTACCTCGTGAAACGTGTCACATTTGTTTCCTCATTTTTCGTGTCGCCTCGATTATCATGTCGATTGTTGGGAGGTTTTTCGGCACATGGTTTTTTCCGATGGTTTTCTATTTTCGGTTAAGGAATTAGGGTTTTTGAATAATCTAGGTCATTGGGCTAGGGTTTTGGATGTGACCGGCTCTTATATGTATATTGTATTGTAAACAATGTATCACTATGAATGAATATAGAATATGTTGGTTATCCCGGTTTGGTTTTCCAGGGGAAAAATCTATGTGTAATGTGTGTATTTTCCATTGTATGTTTTATATTATTTTATTGAAAATATGTTTGCAGTAAAATATTCTACAAGGTTAAAATCTACAAATACATCTTAACTAACAACATCAATAATTATAAAGTAACCTCACTCCAATGTTGTTATTGTTGTGCTCATTGAATTAATTTTCCATAGGTTACTAGATGTAAAGAGATTACATGTGTTAAACATTTATTTTCCTTTGAATGGAAAGATATTGTGAGCACTAAGAACCTCTAAGAGTTTGCACTCATCCCAAGGTGCTTGAGGTTACGCCTTGCGGTTTCACTATTACATCTAACAATGAAACTCAAATACCTTAAAATGAATGCAAACTCTAATGGATTCTAAGCGCTCACAAAAGAGACCACTACATCCAGAAGAAGGTATAAATTGTTTCATACATTTAGTTGACCAATAAATGTAGATCCATAAATTGTTAGATGCGTTTATGATTATTCTTACAAATATTTTTTCCATACATTATATATAATCAAAGTAGAGAAAAAAAATTCTTCCATTATCTATTTTTTGAAACCATAAATTTATTGTCTAATAAATGAAATATCATCTCAAGTCTATGGAAAGAAAGGATAATAAAACAACAAATTGGTTTATCTTTCATCGAATGACCATAGCTCCATGATGTGGAGGATTGAATCATTCTTAGAGTCATGGAAAGGGTTTATTCCCTAGCTACTATAAAGTTGTTGTCTCCATGGCCAATCCTATCCTCTCCTCTAGAACACTAGAAATCCCCAACATCACTCCTTTTGCTAGATTAGGTCATACTACAATGGAAAACATGAAGGTCATGACATCCTCCACTGGACACAACTATGTGTCTAAGAAAAATATGAAAATTGATGCTCCCTCCACTGGACATGATTTCATTTCAAATGAAGAGTCAACATTTGACTCTAGGTTTTCCCAAAACACATTCAAAGATGTGTTGACATCAGACCTACATGCAAACGTCCTACCTCTCTAGTGACATGTGTAAATGGTAAATGAGGCTCCCCCATCCTCCACACTTGTAGAATCTAAAATTTGATTCCAAAGAAATATCTTATACAACAAGGTTTAATATAGAAATTCAATAGGATTTGGACCAATTTATCAAATTAGCATCAATGTATCTTTAAAACTTGGAAGACAGAGGTCCAAGAAGAAACATTAAATTAACCTTGTGCAAAGTGGATTTTCATTATAGAGTTGAGTTTAATTAAGCTATTGATAGGGACCATGTCCTCAACACAATGCCTTGATTATGGGTAAAACTATCTTGTGCATGAAGCCATGGTTTAAAAATTTTGATCAATCTTTATAGTCTCTTTCTTTTTCTCCAATATCAATAAGGTTTCTAAACCTCCTAATTCAATTATGGGGGTTGGACTCCTTGAAAGATATATGAATGCACTTAATGACTTTCACTTCTAGAGTGATGAAACATAATAGATACATACCATCACATATTCTTACATATGTGTCCATGTGGATTTCTCCAAAAATTTATTGACAAAGATCAAACTTGTGGACAAAGACTACACATGGATGCAATTCAACTATGAGAACTTCACATTTTGTTGTCGTGCCACACAAATTACACTAAGATTTTCACTTTCCCCACAAAAGCGCCTCAAACAATACCCACCTAGTGAAGGGAATGATGTCACAAAGTCACCTCATCCATAAAGAAGAACCCTTAGAAGGTTGTCAGTTGGAAGCACCAACCCCTCCAAAAACCCATCTTAGCCCACAAAATCCTTTGTTAGGAAAAAATGAAAGCTCTGTGAACCACACCCCAAAGGTCATCAAATATCCCCCTATTAGAGATAAAATGCATGCCTTAGTAAGTACTCAACCGTTAAGTAAAGATAAAGAAAATCTCAAAGCTCATTATAAGCCTGAATTGTAGAGCTAGTTGGGTGAATGTTGCAGGAGAAGAATAAGCTCAATCCTCCTTACATGAGGAGGTGGCTTAAAATATAATGGAAATCACGTGATATTATTTTGAATATAAGTAGGGGAGTGAAATATAACTAAAGGAAGGGATACTGAAAGAACTAGTAAAACCCTTATAAGTCTTACAAGAGGAATGGATGGAATTTTCAAAAATACAAAGAGAAAATGATATCAATGAACATTGATATACTTGATTCAACATCAACTTTGCAATCTATTTCAATATCTAATATGTGTTTCGTTTACAAATTATTTTATCCAAACACCTCAAAGAAAAGCTATAAAAAGAAAATAAATTATCGCCACGTGGACATTCTCCACCCTCATTCAGAAGGGGTCAAGACCCATTTAGTGAAAAGCCTCCCAATTTTGTTGTGATCTTATCTACTTTACAACCTATTATGTCAATGCAGTCATGATATTTTAAACATCAATATAATAAACTATTTCTATTAAATAATCAAATCTAGCATATTCAAAACTTGTATTTATTATGACATAATTTGAACTAAATTAAATCACGTTTATGATAATAATAGAATGAATTTAATTTATGCCAACTAAGTTAGAAATCCTAATCGAGAGCCAAACTTAATCTCGACTATAAAGTTTTAACACCCAAAACATCCTATCATGGTCACAATGATGATACATTATGTTAAATATGCTCTTAGGGCCTAAATTATTCTCATTATATACTTATGACTTTTTTATTAATTTGAATGTCTATAATTGTAGGTGATTTAGATTCCAAGAGATATGAGGAGTGGTAAGAAAAACTTGAAGGTTCAATTCCTAAGTTATGAATTGGATCTAAAAGCATTGGTCATTCTAATTAGATAATGCAATAGTTTAAATATTAGACTTTTTGAATTTTTTTCAATTATGTTTTATGATGAGTGTTGTTCATAAATTTGTAAAAACTTTAAAAGAATTGATGGAATTGCATATATCAGTTGCTGAGATTTCACAATCCAAGTGGATAGGGTTTTTCAGGATGTTGGATTCATCTAGACATTGAAAACTACAATTTAAACAATGAAAAATTGTAATTTTACCAACAATTAAACAACTGAATTTTGATGATAATTATAAAAAAAAAGTCAAAAAAATCTAATAATTAGACTTGTAATTAAATGAATAAACACTTATAAAAATAGGATGGGATAAAAAGTGAAAATTACATACAGAAGAGAAGAAAAAAGAAAAAAAAAAAACTTGTGAAATCACAATTGTACAAATCATTAAGGGACATAACATATTTGAAAACAAAGAACTTCGTTGACAAAATTAAGAAAAAAATATAAGTGCAAAAGGACTTATGTGAACATGTGTACAACGATAAATTATATGTCAATCTCTTTTTTTGTGTTCTTAAAGAATGTCAATGTTTATTTATAATCTCACATTCTAGATGCATAAAGAAAAAGTGGAATATGCGGGCACAAATTTTCTTAACAACATAGAACGATAAATTATATGTCAATCTGTTTTTTGTGTCTGTTTTTAAGGAATGTCAATGTTTATTTATAATCTCGCATTCTAGATGTATAAAGAAAATGTGGAATATGTGGGCACCATTTTTCTTAACAAGATAGAATTAAGCAAAGTTTCAAGTCTCTAGTAATTTGAGATAATTTTAAATGTGTTTTATACAAAGTAGTTTTAAATATTGTTAGGGATTGAATAATTTTGTTCTTATTATTTGTAAGAACAAACAATAAGATGGTTAAAAATATGTGTTTCCTCCTAAGAGGTCATAAGTTCAAATAYAAARAGGGAGTAGGCTATRTATACCTCAAAGCCTTGCACAAAAGGGGTCCCTTGTCCCCCAAACAAGRAGTTATCATGTACACTAATTTGGTGTCTATCTTGACCATAACYTTACAAAAAGAAAATCATTAAACAAGTTATTATAATCGTTAAAGATAAATAATATTATAATTTCTAAATTTCTAAAAATTTAAATGATAAAAATTCTTRCTTCTCTCAATATATAAAACCAATTTCTCTATTATGCCCAATTCACATTTTGATATTCAATGTTACGTAAAAGTGTAATCATTTAAAGATATGCCCAATTCACATTTTGATATTCAATGTTACGTAAAAGTGTAATCATTTAAAGATAAGAATGAAATTTATATATACAACAACATAGTGAAAGTAACATGTGAAGTGATGTAATACATTTTTCATTATCCAAATTAAGGTCATTGATGCATTGATCAATTTGAAAGGAATCATTGATCACTCATACAAGCATTATTAGTCCATGTCTTTCACGCTCACATTTTTTTCATGTCCTTGCACATAAATCAAAACACGTATTAACCTTTTAGCCAAAATATTTCAAGATTCGTTGGTTGGAGGATCTATAGAAGTTTATTTTGACCAATTAAATGTTCGTTAACCTTGTTTGGCCTCATATCGAGGCCACTTCATTTACCGACTAGTTTTTTCATGTTTCGACTATAGAGTTCCAAAGAAATGTTAAATGCAATAATTATATCTTTCACTTGATATTAGTTGTTAAATGAATTAATACTTTCTCTTACTTGACATTATTTCCTTAGCATTTTCTTTTAGGATGCATTTTTCATTCGATGAGATTTTCACGTTCATGGCAAAGTTTTGTTTTTTGGGATGTTGAGTTTGTCACGCGGTGTGGCTATTGACATGATATACATGTGTGTAACATGAATTTATCTTTTGTTTCTCCACTTCAACCCATTCTATTTTCACTTGACTATCCTCCACGGTTAGTCTATGCACTGCCACAAAATTTTACCTGTAAATTAGATTTAGAAGAATTTTTTTTGATTATGTGAGATATCTTCAGTTGTCTCAGGATACTTGAGGCATATGTTGGAGATGTTGATTACAACAACGTGAATCTCATTGGATTCTTGTTGACTCTTACTAGAACAATGTGTGTGTGGCCATCGATGGAATTGAAATAAAGTTATGTAAGAGACTAGCAACACATTGAATGAAGCTAGTTTGAAAAACATAAAAAACAAGTGCTACATGGCAGCGTAGTCCGTGCCAGGTGGGAATGAAAATAAATGCGACTGAGTAGAGACACATGGGTATAAAGTTGAAGTACATGTGATATCCATGCAAATTAAAAGGTTCCTACTATCTAAGTTTACTATCTAAGTTTGATAGTACAAGAAAGATTTAAAAGGAGCTTGGACAAAAAAATTAGTGTACAATAGTAATACATTTAAAAGGTTCTTGGACACAAAAAATTTAACATACAATATAATAGTAGTAATGTATGTTACATAGGTTCATGGACAAAAACACAAAAAAAATAGCATTCCCAAATTAGTTTGATTTAAAACAAGGTTTCCTGGACACAAAAGAAATTGAAACTTATCAAATTATAGGTTCATGGACACCATAAATTATACATACCAAATATGTACTTTTATAAAGTATGGGCATGAGATTTTATAGAGCATGCAAGGAGCCCTCATTCCATACTTAGCCATTTTTTGGATTGTGGGTTCTCGGCTGATGGGCTCAAAATTGGGCCTTTATTGTTCTGTACCCTACAAATAGCACTCAGAATTCCACAATATACGAATTGACAAGCGGACTTGCAGACTATTTGAATTTTAAGGGCCTCGTGTTGATGTAATATCACAATTGGACTTGGCCCTTGAAATTGTAGTGCAAATGTGGCAAGCAGTATAAAGGATAGGTGGTAAGATTGCAAGAAACGACATACTCTCTATATGTGTGAGCAAAAAAAATTATTGAACACAATTGTACGACATTTATATAAGAAAATAAAAAAGTGTGTTACATATTTCTGGAAAT
>ML778596.1:909711-924130 GCA_009831015.1 Picea engelmannii | reverse complement strand
GTACAGATCACGTATTCCATACTTAGCCACTTTTTTGGATCGCGAACTTGCGGGCTAGAAGGCTCTAAATTGAGCCTCTAATGTTATGTGTCCTACAAATAGCAACCAGACTTGCACGATATACAAATTGACAAGCGGACTTGTGGGTTGGCTGGCTCAACATTGCACTTCTATTGTTCTGTGTTCTCCAAACAACATTCGAAGTTCTACGATATACAAATTGACAGACGGACTCCAGGAGTGGCGAGCTCAAGATTGAATATGTATTACACACATGTAGACAAGTGAATGTAGAGGAAGATATGGAGTGTCGAAGGAGGCGCAAAAAAAAAAATACAGCTGCAAACCAGTTCAACAAATACAGACAGAGTAAACAAAAAACTATTTAATATGGAACACGGGCAGAAAAAACGCACCTTTTCATGGATTCCTCTACATCTCCGGTTAGGAGTTATTTGCAGTGTCTAGTTTTCATGTTTGTTTCTATGAAAAAAAGTACAAAACAAAAGGGATATGAACATAAGTTAACATGTAAAGAAAAAAGGCAAATACTATGTACATATACTTAAAAAAATAGAATAAGATGAATAGAGTAACAAATAGTTTTTAGAAGGATGTACCTTTTTTTTTTTTGCATAATGTATATTTTATAATTCAAGTACAATACGAACTGTATGGTGACCAGACCAGTATGTGTACAAATCATGGAAAACTAAGAAGTTGGATAACTTGTTTTTTGGTTTTTTTTTTGCAACAAGTTATACAAATATGCTTTGAGACATAGAAATATGACTTTGCAATATGTTTGATGTATATCTCATAATTCAAGTGCAATACCAATTATATTGTGATCAGACCAATATGTATCTAAGATAAACATAATGTATTGAGGAATGGGCACATTCAACCACACATGGTCAATATGTGTGTTTTGCAGATGGCTTGTGTTGTTCAAAAGAAAGCGGAGACTGTATTTGCACATGTAGTTTTCCAATTCTTTTGTTCTGTCATTATTTTGTAGCATGTCAATATTGAAGCCTCCTACAAGAACAATGGGTCGGTTCAGATCGAAATGGCCCAATGCATTGGAAATAACATCTACTATTTTGGAGAATGATGCATGGGGAGCAGCATATAGATTAAGTATTGCAACTTCTGTTTTATGGAAAAAAAAATTGCAAGCACCACCTCAACATTATTTTCTGCGATATGTATATGGTCCAAAATTGGTACATGTTTTTTCACCAATATCATCACCTCATGTGTAATGTAGTTTGATATGCAATTGTGATTTGGGAATTGTTTGTTCTGCATGCATAATGCCATGTATGTTTCCTGCAAGCACAAAATATTGGATTGCATTGTATCATAGTCATTGAGTATATCATCCATCTGTGCATTTAATCTGTGTGTGTTAAGCGAGAGAATTGATTCAAATAAATTTGTTTGTATGAATTGGTAATCATTGTGCAGTTGTCATTTTGCGGTGGTCCTGAGTCGTTCCATTTCAATATCAACTTTATGTTTGACTTTGAAGTTATCTTTTGTAAGAGGAGTCTATACTTCTGACACATGACAATGCTATGTATACAAGTCCATGTATCTGAATTCTAGCAGGCTAAAATGCAACATTATCAAGTGTTATTCCTTGCGATCTGTGGACTATACGTGCACATGCAAGTTTAATCGGAGACTGTTTTCGAATCTTTAGTCAACCTGTCTTTGCTGATGTTGATAGTGGCTTTGATATTCACAAAATAGTTTTCCAATCGCTTCCAATGTTTGAATTATATAGATAAGCCAACTTGCTTGCTTGTCGCTTACCTATATGCGGTTCATGGAACTTAATCCAAAGGACATTAAGTTTTTTTGTTTTCGTATAGCCTTTGAGTATTCCATCCGCACCATTGACTAATCCATCCTGTGAATCATAGTTACAGGCATATATTTCAACCAGCATTTCTAATTTGAGGACAAGCTGCAAAGGTAAAGTGGTTGTATGTTCATGACGTGGCACATTTCCATAGTTGTCTTTTTCCATGTCAATTGAATTGATGATGATATCATCGCTAGGCATGAGCGATATCGTGTGGCTATTATGCATTGCAACATCCTTATTTCTGTAGAACAAGTAAGGGAACGTTGGGTATGCTGGTGCAGGCCGCAAGCACCTCAAATTGATATATGTTAAGTCATCATATGTTTGGTTGTTTGTCTGCTTTCTATTCAGAATTGCAATGAATGTTTCATCTGTCTAGCGCATTGTAGTATGCAATTCAAAGCATTTAATATTGTCTCTCCAGAAGTCATGCGTCATTGTTTCCATGTTAATGGTAGGTTGTTCAAATATCAAAGAATCTTGGATGGGTTGGGCCTAGTAAAGATCCCCACAGAATATCATGTCAATGTTTCCAAAGTATTTCGTGTGCACATGTTTTATGCTTCTTAGTTGGTTGTCAATGGAATACAAGAACTAACTTCCAATCAAAAATGCTTCATCTATAAAGACAAGTTGGAGTTCCTCATAAATCTTAGACAATGTATCCAACATTTCCTTGCTAAGTGGAAAAAACTGTGACTTGTTAAAAGGAATTAAAAATGCAGAGTGGACTGTTGTTCTACCTGCATTATATGCAACTTTTCATGTGTATGCAACTATTAGGCCCTTTGGTTTCATAGGATTAGAGGAATTGTTTGAATCATAAATTCGTATAAGCATTTGGAACAGTGCTTTCGCTGCGAATGTCTTGCATGTTCCTGCTCCACCTGTAAGGCACAAGTGGAGAGGAGTGTCCATGCTCAAGCATTTTTTAAGAGCAATTTCCTTTAGAATTGTTTGTTGTTCTCGATTCAACAGATGTCTTATTATGTGGTGTTCATTATTTTCAATTAAGAAATGATGCTTTGTGAGTTGAAAACCAAGATTGATACGTTTTTCACTTCCACCTGCTGGAGGACGAGGCAAATCCACTTGTAAGTCATATGACTTGCAAGGAGTTCTGGTTGTTTCTTGGTTTGTGAATGTCTCATGAGGATTGTTAAGGCTTTCTAGCTCATTAACTGCAATTTCTAAATCACCCCATGTTGGATTAACATTGTAGGTAAATCTAGCTTCATTAATGTGCACTATAGTCTCAGAGGCAACATACGCAACGTCCCATGTAGAGAAGTTATGTTTTAATGTCTCTTCGTTTTCATCGAACGGAACGTACAACATCAATTTTTCTCTACAATAGTTTTCATAGTCAAAATGTTTATTGTATTTGACAAACCATATCACAGAGGGTTTTTTTCTTTTTGATATGGGTGCACCATTTTTTTTGTAATGTGATATGAATTCTGCTAAGCAGATATGCCTAATAGGAGATGGACGTTGGAAGTAATAATCAACAATAGAGCGACATAACACGTCTTCTGAATTGTCAGGCTCTTATTCTAACAAAACCAGTGGTTTAAGCACAAATGTGCATTTCTCAAGTGGAGATGTGCTTATGAAGACACATTTTCTTGAACTACAAGTGAGGGGCAGGGAAAGTGCAATGTGAATTGCTTGTTGAGCAAACATTTGTTGAAGATTAAGCAATGTATTGCCAAGTGTGTGTATCATTTGTATGGAATCAATATGACTTCTTTCATGTTCTTTGCGTATTCTTCTGAATTCACTTGTCATAGATTTGTCAACCTTTGTCATATACGAGGTACACTATGATGTTGTAGCATATGCATTGAGCACGTACTGCGCATCTTTATTTGTTTTCCACATAACTGGCATGTCCTTGGAGAAACTGTTGTTCCAAATATGGGAAAGTTTTCGTTTAAGGAAAATTGTTGGTTGTTTAAGAGTACATTGTATGGCTTGGATGTACTCATCTCCTGATAGATTTATCTCTGTCAAGAAGGCATCGAAGCTCATCATATCGTCAAATTCTCCTTGTTCTATAAATACGAACAAGGATTTAGATTTCTCAACAACAACATTGTTTTCTAAACTAAGTGGATCTATGATTCTTGTAGATCTCATTGGCGGCACAGACAAGTTGTATCTGCAATTCAAGTTTTTTGTTTTCTACAACTTCTTGTATGGTAATGTCTATGAACTTTGGCAAGTTCTAGATCCAAATGATCTGTGTTGCATGTTATGTATTTATCCACAAATTGTTTGATCTCTGAATTGTTGTCAGCTCCATAAATTGGTGCACCCTCTATCCACAACAGTGCATGGTCATGTTCATTTCCCCTATTTTGGAATTCAGTCAAAAAAAAGTAGTCCGATATTTTTCCAAAAAACGTTTCATCATGGCATATCAATTGTCTCAAAGCATTTATTCTATGTCTATAGTAGCGAGTACATGTCATTGGGTATTTTATTATGAGGTAGTCAATGTCATTATTTTCCAGTGTATCGGCGTGTCTTTTACGTTTCTTGTTCCTATGCAGGTCATATACGGTGTCTACCAATGGATCCCAACAATGTTCTGCACTTGTACATGTGATAAAAAAATGTTGGTGGTCCCAATTGTTGGATCATTGCAAAAATATTATTTTTTTGTTTTGTTGAAAATAATCAGGAGAGGTGTGAATGTTTTTGAAATCTATGTATCCAATATCAGATTTCAGAATTTTTTATAGGTTTACTTTGTACTTGACATCCTTGGCCAACAACTTTCTTCCTTGTAACTAGCCTTTTCTTATTCAGACCCACATGCACGAGATAACGTGCTCTATTATTATGCGCATTGTTTTGAAAAACAAATTTGTTATGTGACAGGAGAAGTCGTCGCTTGAATGTAGCAACTCCCATCGAACTATTTAATGATAACCGAATCGTTCTGTAATGTCAGTGGCACATGGATATCCATAGAAGAGTGTTGGAAAGTTCATTTCCTCAGCGAATTTGTCCTTGAATATTCCAAGTGGATGTTTCCCCTTAGCAGGTGCAATTTTGACAATCTTGTCTTGCAAGTC
Organism: Picea engelmannii; assembly: GCA_009831015.1. Taxonomy (NCBI): domain Eukaryota; kingdom Viridiplantae; phylum Streptophyta; class Pinopsida; order Pinales; family Pinaceae; genus Picea; species Picea engelmannii. The sequence goes on along the minus strand of ML778596.1, from coordinate 919,165 downwards.
ACGAATGCACTGTGAATCAATGAATCCATGCACCAATATCTCAGCAGGTGTTTCACTCTCTGATTCATCACTTGTATCGAGTTCACTAGCATTTTCAAGAGTCTCTACAGAGTTGGCATCCTCTTCTGTAAAAACATTGTTCTAGTTGTCATTTATACAAATGTTTTGTGCTTTGTACATGGCCCTGGAACATAATTCCTTTAATGCTTTCATAACAACATGCACACACACTTTGCCTGTCTAATAGGAATTTTTGTATCGTAGGCATCTTTTCAGAGCCACAACAATTGTCATTGTATCGCTAATGAATTGTGGCAAGGCTTTTTGCACAACATCTAACTGAACATGCACATTAATAATCGATCATGTTAAACCCATCTGGGGTCATTTATAGCCTCAAGGCCTGATTTGCGCAAATGCAATTCGCAGAGACACAAGTCTCTCCTCAAGTTCTGTAAGTGCACTTACATCTGGTAGTGGTGTAGTACATCTTATTTGGTCAGGGGTTGCAAATAGTGGATTTTTTCCATTTTCAAGCAACCGTTTGCATGGAAGACAAATTTTTCCACTGGAAAATGGTTTATCGTGCATTGTCAACTGGAGGTATTTTGCTTGCAAAATAGGCATGAAAGACTTACTGTTTTTTGAGAAATTCAACTGTTCACAAATTGCACATGCAATGGAAGGAGTGTCTTTCATTTTTCTTTCGCAGGGAACTATGAGTAGAAAGTGTTTGTTGGTTTTCATTGGTAGTAGTGCATGGTGTTACTTCTAGCCCATGAAATGTGACAGTTGCATGACTATTCTGGGATATGTGACCGTACCTGTTTTTGTTTTGTTGTGCATGAACAAATTTCTTTAGATTGTGATAAGTGATTTTCTCTCTAAAAGGAAGCGTAGAAATGTATTTTTTTCTCTTGTGCATGACCTTTTCAAGTTGTGGTAACTTACGCTACGTTTCTTGTCCAAGGACACGATGACCTGATGGCAACTAGGATGAATTTCACTCTGATTCAGGTTGTGATAACTTAGTCTACGTTTTTTGTATAAGGCCTGCATGGCCTCATCACAACTGGGATGAATTTTACGCATAACTTTTTTCAAGTTGTGATAACTTACTCTACGTTTTTTTTTTAAGCCCTGTATGGCCTCATCACAACTGTGATGAATTTCACGCATGGATTTTTTGTTCAAGCCCTGTATGGCCATATTGCAACTGGGAGGAGTTTCATTCTCACTAAAAAGCATGCCACGCATATGCAGATTCGATGCGGTTTGCGTGGCATGGACATTGAACCCTGAACCACTGATATGTCCAAGCAAAGGTTGATAATGGATATGTGTTGTATATGTTTTCAACGAGAGAATGTTAATTGTTCGGTCGTAATGTGAATGAATAGACCAGGAATGGATAGTGCCATCTGGCAAGGCCGACCAGACATGGATGTTTACTCTGAATATGATAGGAAACCATTGCAAATAGAATCTGCAACCCTCCACATTCCCATTTTCATATGGCAGTGCCATGTTTACAAGGTATTATTGCCAACTTCCAATTGTCTGCATATTTTCTAGGAGAGATGGTGAAAGGTGTTGATGCAAGCACCTAAAATCCTATTGGTTGTCGCCTATAATTGCATTGAAAAATGATTTTATAGTGTAAAGCCGCAACAAATGCACATCGAACTCTGTTTCTACCAAACAATAAATTGCATTGAATAGACTATCTCCACAGCTAGACACAACAGTTGTTGCTAGTTGTAAACCATGGCCGTCTATGCGATGCATAATCCATTTCCACCACGATTCAAGGTCTTTGCAAATGAGGGACAAGTAAATATGATCTCCTTCAACATTTCATATGGACAGTTTTCTGTACAGTAGTGGTTCATAATGACCACTGACAACATTAGCATCATGGAACAAGATGCAATATGGATTGTCAGATGCAGTTTTGTTGAATAGTAGATATCTTGTTTTTCTTGTCAATGACCATATCCCAATTGATATATTGAGCCAGTTAGATAGCCACCGTATACAAAATGTATCTCCCCAAAGTCCCCTCTCATGTGCAGACATAATTGGAGATGCAGACAACCGCGTCTTTGAAAAATACGTAGCGACATCATGTATTCCATGCAATTGATGAAGAAAATAATATTCCAGTTCGTATTCATACAACTCCAATGCCTCAACGTCGCCATTTTTCAAACAACCCAAGAAATAATCTATCAATCCATTGTGCAGGTTGGTCGAGGAATAACGAAAATGCAGTAGAACCTGAAATGCATCGAAAAGTCAATCCCCTATAGTATACGAGAATGCATCCAATCTAAAAAGGTCATTGCTATGAAAAATCTCGTCAATGTTGTCATGTATAATGGACTGTGTATCTATTTCATACGACTCAACATCTATTACTTTTTTCATCTTTTGAACTATGATTTTGAATCTATTTGTTAGATACTTTCAGTTTGCATGAAAATAAAGAAAAGGGGGTAAAAAAAGGAAAGCAAAATAGGAAAACTACAAGCGCGGAACTCGGTACCAATCCCCGTATGTATCTTTCAACCTTCTTCTTGTCAACTTCAATCCCCCCTAGTCCCCATAGAAGATGACAAGAAAACAAACCCACACTGGAAAGTGAACCAAACATAAGAAACAACGCAAATAAATAACACCATAAATTTACTCAGTAGAAAGACCGATTTGAACCTATTCATGGCATGCATCGTACAAGCTTCTCAGAGCTAGAAAAAGTCCTGCAAAATAGAAAGGGCAGGACAAAGGCAACAGCTGGACGCAATTTTCCAATCCACGAAATAGAAGCATTCCCTGCGTCTACACCCCGCCAGATGGTTCCCTCTTGTGATAGCTCCGAACTACTTTTTGAAAACCCCTCTGCATTGCAATTTGCGAAATATCTATGGACGTAAGCTTTGGCATATGAAGACGCATGGTTTCCAGGAACAGAAATTAAAAGCCCAAAGAAAGATGGTTTGCAACAGAATTTTGAGGCAGGGACTCCCACCATTGAAAAATAGCAACGAAATGATGGCACTAAAACTTACCCATCAACGAGGGATGACAAGAGCTCAACCCCAAAAACTGCAAACCACAACAACATGTCTAACGACTTGAAAAGTTGAAGAACAACAAACCAGTGAACAACCACGAAGAGGTCCAACTGCAACTGCAGGACCTCAACTTTGCAAAGTTAAATCAAACATGAACAAGAATCATGGAATGAACCAACGAACAAGCATCGACCACTGAACCAGTGATGTCGATGGAGAACAATTCAGCACAATTTCACTCCAAACAACACCATCAAAAAAATGGAATGAAACTGTATTGCAACACATCTGTACAATAAACATTTAAGACTACCAGACCTATTAGGTACACTTAAGACTGTCATAACCGTCGAAGGGCGCATCCCTGTGCAAATATTTAAGAAAAAATGTAGTGTGGCAAGCGTGTTCTCTCGAAGCAGGCAAGAATAACGAAAAAATCACACAGTAATATGCTACAGAATGTACTCTACCTAGCATAAAATGCTAAAGAAAAAATTCGAACTAATACTAGCATTAATCCACCTTCGACCAATGCATAAGAAAATATATGATTCAAAAAGACCATATACGATCAAATACTTTGGATATGCCAACATATATAACATTGGGAATAGCGAAGCCGGCAATAAGACCTCCAATCCGTTGTGCAATCAGAGCATGACAAATCTGGTACTTTTTATTATATAAAAATCAATGCTTTCAGTTCTCTGGTTCCAACAATAGATAATATGGAAATATTCGTGGTCAATGGACAATCTAATACGAGGTCAACAAATTATTGATCGCTATAGTCCCTTTATGCCTATGGCAGGGACTAATAAGATGACATGGGCATGAATTTGATTAGCTTATGTTATATATTTAGTGTTTTTGATGATTCTTAGATACTACTACAATAATATACTATAGGTTTTTCGCTCTTCCTGAATGCCTCCTTCACTGATTGAAAATTTGAAGAAAAAGGTATCCATCTGTAAAAGTAGATAAAATAAAATAGCACCCTTTTTGGCGCTTCTTCAAAAACATTATTTTCATCGATGAACTTCAAAAAAGAGACTCCTCGACACTTTGTCAATTGGTGCATTGTATCATAACATTTCAAATAACTAGCTTTCGACCTTCTTCCATATTTTTCCAAGAACCTTGTTTGCATCGGTAAATTTGTTAAAAGGTCCTTCAACACTTTTTCAATTTGTCTAACATGTTAGCGCATTTAAAAAAACTTTTATTTTGAAATTCTTTTGTTCCTTTCCAAAAACCATGTTTTCATCATAATTTCAAAAAAACTCTTTTATGCCTTGTCAATTCATGCATAGTAACAGTTAATTTAAAAATGCTCATATTTTGACCTTCTTCAGAGCTTGTGCAAAAACTTTTCTTTCATAACCTAACTTCAAAAGAGAATGTTCGGTGCATTTCAATAAATATTCACCGCCAAAGTTTGAACATTTTCCATTGGTGCTTTGTCATGAACTTATATTTTTCATTGCTTCTTTTGAAAAGACTCAAGTACCATCGACTCTTACCAAAAAACTTGAGCACCATTTCTGTTTTCGAAATTTTTAAGTGCCATGGGAAAACTTTGAAAGAGTTTTCATTTTTTGCCACCCCAAAAGATTTGTTTATTATTTTAACAAATTTCGACTTGGCGGATACTGCTTCTTTCATACTATTTTCTGATTTTTAATTTTTTTTGTCTTTCATTAAAAGTAAGACATATGGTACTCTATATCAAATATATAGAAGCATGAATCCAAAACATGTTCAAAATTGTATGAAGGTGCAAACTCTCGAAATTTTTTGAGTGTATTGTATATTTAACAAGCATTTGCAATCGAAATCTGGACGTTGTAAAAAAATCTAATTGTATATGATAAAAAAAAATATTTTTTACTAAAATTCTCTATATTCATATTTAATGTTATGTTTTTTGTCACTTCATATGAACAGGGTTATACAAATTCTAGTCATTTACATTTATTTTCCTTTAAATTTTGTGTATCATCATAAAAGACATGTATCATCAACATTTTTGAAAAAAACAATCTTTATTACAATAACATAGCTTTTTTTGTTGAGAGATTAATTTTTCAAGTACTTTTAAATTTTGTGTATCATCATTTCTGAAAAAACATGTATAACAACATTTTTGAAAAAAATTACATATGAAAACCCCAATTTAGTTACTATTATGAAACTTGAAAAAACTTTAGTTTGTGGTTGCTTTTCAAAAAACTTGCAAGTCTTGGAAAAACCTTTTTCAATGACCTTTCAATTTATCCACTCATTTCAAAAAAAAAAAAAAAATCACCTTTATGATTCTTCTTAAAAAGTGAAAAATAAAAAAACAATAAAAAAAATATTATATAATATTAATATCTAGAGTTTATATTTTGATGGTGTTGTTCCTCATTTATTCTTTATAAGAGAATAATGGCAAGACATCCTATGAATTTTTTTGTGAGTTCCTACTTTAAACTAGATTAAAAAATTTCAACATTCAAATAATATATCCATGAATTTAAAAAATAAAATAAATGGAAAATCATTTTCCAGTAATATGATAAAAACATAGTTCAAAATGAATTGATACACACAATTACATAGATAATGGTAAGCAACTTTATACCATTTAAAATAGTTATAAAAATAATTATGAAAACCAAACACAATATAATCTCAAATTTCAACAAGTGAAAGAGTTCAAACATCATTATTTATTATTTCAAGAAAACGGGTTTCTCAATAAAGAAATAACTTTCTCAGGTTAAACAATTACACAAAACTAAATATAAAAGCAAACTCATAAAAATATTTGCATAAATTACTTGATTCAGGTATAAAGTGTTGGATACTTCACAAAGAAATTCAGAAATTCAATATATAAGTAGTTGTTTCAATAATCCATAATCATGAAAATATTGTAAACCTATAATGACTAATATAAATCATAAAAAAAAATAATGATTATGATAAAACGAATATGTTTTTATTTAGTCATTTATTACTTAATAATTAATAATTGTATTCAAATACACATAACACCAAAGATAAAAAAAAACATTACTAAAAAAACATTAAATAAAATAAAATTAAACAATAAAAACAATTGTTTTAATATCAATCTTGAAGACATAAATGTTAGCTAATATAACAAAGAATCTCAAAATAACATGAACACTCCTCATCCAAGCTAGCTCTTTTTTCGAAAGCATTGTATGCTTTCGTACAGAAAATGTCGAACCCTGACTACGTGAATTGCATCTCCTGTTATCTTCTTCTATGCAAACTACCTCTATAACTAACTTTGAGGTTTGGATAGGATGATGAACTCATAGTTTCAAAGATGTATTTTCATTGTGGTATTTAAGTATGAATCACTTTTTCTTTATCTGGGTTTTATTTTTTCTTTTCATTGTCGTTTCTTATTTTGTGATGACCTAGCCTTTGTTCTGTAATATCTTTTTCTTAATGTGAAACAGTTTTTTCAAATTATTTGATAAACGGTTTTTCAATTTTATTGATAAATAGAAAATAGAAATGCATAGACAATGTAAAGGAAAAGAATTATTAACTATAGTTATAAATAATTGGTATAGATAGTATAATGAACATAGTGCATAAAAGTAATAAAAGTAATGACAAAAATATATTATGATACAATATATATATATATTATAACAATAAACATATAACAAAAATATATTATGATACAATATATTGCAAAGATGTGTTATAGGGAAAGTAATTGTAAAACATGGTAATATATCTAAAACTATTATATTAAATTAAAGATATTTGGAAAATGGAAGCAAAGTATAAAGACATTATTCACGTTGCAAGGACAAGAACATATGAAAAATGTTGCTAAATAATATCTAAAGAGGCATGAGATTAGCCAATATCTATAACAATATATCTATATCATCTGCTAAAATGATTACATCGCCTTGATTATCACTATAAAAATACATTTTTGGAATGTTTTTACTGTGCTTTTTCCCCTGTCCCAAATATGACTTTTTCACATATTCTATCTATTTTTATGTTGTCACTGAATCAAATGCAATGAACAATAAAAAAAAAATACCAATAAGTAGAAACCATATGCAATCCACAACAACAACAATCCACAACAACAACAATTAATAGATGAAATGCAAATCAATACAAGTACCAAAAAATAAAGAAATATGCACTTTTATCTAGCCTTCCATGCTTGATTTGTTTTTCTTTTATATAGCAAATTATTTTTYTATTTTTTCACATATTCTATCTATTTTTATGTTGTCATTGAATCAAATGCAATGAACAATAAAAAAAAAATACCAATAAGTAGAAACCATATGYAATCCACAACAACAACAATTAATAGATGAAATGCAAATCAATACAAGTACCAAAAAATAAAGAAATATGCACCTTTATCTAACCTTCCATGCTTGATTTTTAATTTTCTTWTATATAGCAAATTATTTTTTTGATGTATTCCACATTGAGCAAAGTAGTTGATTCCCTAAAGAAAGTTCAATAAATTGCAATGGAAAATGTTAATATCTCCTTTTTCTTTTTGGTTAATCAATAGCATATATAGTATACTAATCTCTCAATATATTTAAAATAGTTACGCATGCAACAAGAATATTGAAATATGTTAATATGTACTATGATTTATATGTATTTCAAAATTCAATCACAAGATATTATGGTCAATCCAATATGTATCCAATATAAATATCGTGTATTGTCCATTGGCTATGTTCAACCACACATGATCACTAAGTGTATCCAATATAAATATTTTGTATTGTCCATTGGCTATGTTCAACCATACATGATCACTAAGTGTATCCAATATAAATATTTTGTATTGTCCATTGGCTATGTTCAACCACACATGATCACTAAGTGGTATCTTACTACATGACTCTTTTTGTCCAACAAAAGATACAAATTGTAATTGCATATGTAGTTTTACAATCTTCATTCTTTGTCATTGCCTTGCAACATGTCAATATTAAAGTCTCGTATAACAGTCATGATTTCACTCAAATCTAAAATAGATCTTGTTGACTATTGCAATATGAAATTCATGGACTATTACTTTTTCTAACATGGATTCTACCTTACATTATTAAATGTAAATATGTTTCAAAATTGCCATCACTCCGTGATTAATGTGATGATTTTTATCAATATCATCACTCCATGATTAATGTGATTTGATATGCTAGTGAAACTTGCAAATTGTCAATTTCTCATGCATAGTGTCTTGTATGTTTTTTGCAAACACAAAATATGTACATGTAAATTAAGAGTTTAGAGAAAGAATTGACATGAATGATTTTGATTTTGTGGATTGATTGTCATATTTCAATTTCCATTTTGCATTGCTTTGTAGACTTAGCTTTTTGTTTCATCTTGAAATTATTCATTATAAAAGGATTTAGTAGATACAATGATTATATGTTCTTTATACAAAATAAAATTTTATAGAGTAAGAGGATTTAGTAGATACAATAATTATATGTTCCTTATACAAGATAAAATTGTATAGAGTAATCCATGCAATTGTATTCTAGAAGGGTCAAACTTTAGGTGTCTTTACTGTCATTGACATTGGTTTTTCTGTTCAAAGAATAGGTATCCAAACTTTGGAGATCTACAACTTAAATAAATGAGCTACTTTATCTTGACAATGTAGTAAAGACAAATTTCATTCTGCTTTTTCAAAAAACTTCAAACAATACAATTTCAAATTTTCACAAGTTTTGCATTATATAGTGCAATGCAATACAGAAAATCCCTAAGTATTTTCAAATATTATCATATACTATTAAAAAACTATGAAAAAAAACATAAATAAAATAAATTGACAAATATACAACATCATAGTATATATCACAAACACTCTAGTGACAAGACAATTACAAAAGACATCTCCCATCATAATATATATCACAAACACTTTAATGCCAAGACAATTACACAAAACATTTCAAGTACACAAATTTCATTCAGGGTTCTCAAAAACTGCACACTCACATTTTCACAAGTTTCAAATTGAATAGTCAAATGCAACTTTATAGAAATAACGCTATCTTACATTTCTTGATTAACAATTTTCATTATTCCACCATCTATTATTATTACTTTAAATACACTAATAGTTTTTTAAATGAAAATCTGCAAAAGACCCAAAAGTAACACATAGCTTAACATTATTACTATGTTTAACATCACATTGAAAAAAAAATTGTGAACAGTAAAACTGAGAGCATTCAACACCAAAAATGGAATACCATGAAAATATAACAAATTTATATTATATTATATTATTATATATATATATATATATATATATATATATATATATA
>ML778596.1:882734-909166 GCA_009831015.1 Picea engelmannii | reverse complement strand
TTTTTTTTTTATCTTTAACTACGAAGGCTAGCAATAAAGCCTGATTATATTATATTACACTCTTATACACAACATTAAACATTATACACAACACTAAACATAATGAGAAACGCTTTGGAAAACTGTAAAGATCCTTGCAACTAATATAATCACCAATGTTTTAAAGAAACGGGTAAATTTTACCTCAAACGGGTAATGTTCCGAGACACAATGTCGTGAACATTCACACCGTGTTCCAATGCAAATTTCTAGCATAGACCCAGCAGTTACTGATTTTATAAAAAGTTGTGAAATCCATCAATGATCGCTTGGACCACTCAATGCTAAATCAATGAATCAACGTTACAGAATACTGTAACCCAACCATTTAAAAAAATAAAATAACACCAATTAGTTTTTTAGTTAAATGATTCACAAAATAAAAACACATCGATGCTCTCAAAACAAAAAATCTACACAATTTTGCAAAACCTAGCCAAAAAAATAACAATTTACCTTGAATTTATTTTTTTCAAAACCCAAAATCTACTAACTTTGCCAAATCCACTGACAATTTACAATGAATTTTTTTAGTTTGAAAGCCCAAAATCCACCAACTTTGTCAAATCCACGGATTAGGGATCACATCGGTATCTTGTGCACCACGAAATGTTAAAAATGTTCAACATTATAAATTGCTAAAAATACATTTCAACGCCATAATAAAAATAAGTGGAATGATCATATAATCTTCATATGATCTATAGTCTTTTAAGAAAAAATAAATTATTAATATTGTGTATTTTTTAATAAGAAAACAATAAATATGTGATGGAGAATATCAAAACTGCAAATACTAAAAGTTATTAAACACTGCAAACTAATCAATGTACAATTAATTTCACCATTACTAAATAAATAAGTGGAATGAACATCAATCTTATTTTCTTTAAAAAACAATTAAATTAAATAGAGAATTTCAAACTTGCAAATACTGAACGTTATTTAACAATTCATAAACTTCAAATTTATTTGACCATAAACTAACAATATAATGCCAAAAAGAAGATAATAAATATAATTTCAATTTCAACTTCCATAAACTAACAATATAATGCCAAAATGAGCACAATAAACATGATATATGTTTTAGTTATAAGTTTTAAAGCTTTACAATATATATCTTAACATTGATGCTGAGTAGTGGATGATTAAGGAACCAAAAAGTGAGGAATTATTTTTTCCTAAATAATTAATGAGTGCTTTAAAAAAAACATATAAATTAGTACATGAGTACATGATATGTAGTATATTGCATAATAATTGTGAAGCTCGCTACTTAGTGTGAAAACCAGCTAATGGGAAATTCAATTCGACGGTGCGATTCGAATTATTTAACAAACACGAAAAAAATTCGTCTATGGCGAATGAAAAAACGAATTTAGTTTAATAGATTATCAAGCATAGATTGATTTGACAAAAATAATTGTATATTGCGAATCAAAGAGCAAATTGAGTTAAATAGATTATTAACCATGGATTGATTTGGCCATTAAGGTCTCTCTTCATAATTAAAGGAATTCGACTTTTGCAAGGTTGACAGCAATATTTCTTTTCAAAATATTGCCACAGCTATATTAGCAAAGATAAATAACTCTTACAGAAGAAATGTTGCAGAAAAAACCATTTGAAGCTCTTCTGTGTTTAAGCTGAACTGATTTCGCAGTTTAGTGGAGTGAGTTTTAACAAGTGACATTTAGCTTTTATTCTTTTTTATTAAGCGTACACTTATTGATAATGGGCACAATTAATGATCTTTTAATCTTAAATTCTAATCTAATGGCTAAGCATTGAAGATGCTGGCATATCCTTCAAAATCAATGCATCAGATTTATTGTTCATAACTTCCTTGCATTTATGAAGGCATCAGTTAACATGTTTACTTTTTTACATTTACCTAATCACATTATAAATTTACTGTAAAAATACATAATTGCCACGTTGAAATAATTAATTAAGGAGGATTAAAATATATGCAGGCCACGCGTTTATATCATTAAAAAACACTCTACACACGTTTCATTTTGATGGCAATCATTCATTTTTATATTTAAAAAGTCATTTGATGCCACAACCTGCACGGACGTTTTATATGCGCTCTGTGTTGGAGTCGACCAACAGAAAATGAGGAGTGTATGCTCTACTCTGGAAAAGGCGGCACACGGCAGGCAAACTGCCAAAGCTGTACAAAATGCCATTATCATGGACATAGCACGGGCATTGGGATTGGATTAAGAAAGAAACCGTGCTAACTCAAAACAGAGTGGGCTAACTAGGTAGCAACCTTTTTTTGGGAGTTACTTTTTCAGCAGGTTTTTAGTGATGCAGTTTTATGGGTTGGTTTAAAATGAGGTAAAATCCTTAAAATAAGGTTTTGAGATACATGGAATTTTGATCCATGCCAAACTCAGGCTATCTTGAAAATCTAACAAGATTCAGGGCCATTTTTTTTCCTAAAAAGAAGAAAAATTACTCCCAAATTAACTTACTGGATTCAAAACCCCATTGATTAAGATGAAATTAAGATGAAAAGATGCCCAAATACCCATATTTAATACCTTCCTTTGTCCTCTGACTAAGGAAGATACGAAAAATCCTGTAATTCTTGAGTCCTCTCAGACATATGAGCGCAATGGTTTACAGCATTGATTTGCACACTGTAGAGAGCTACGTCATGACCCCACATGCCCAGGAACAGGTCAGTTCCTCAAGTCTGTATGGAACTATTCAAGAATTGGTTGACAGGAATGTTGATATTCGCAACAAAAGTGCGATCCAGCATCTAGGAAGCAGTGCTTCTGTAAAGGATTGTGAACTGGCCCTGTACGATATCTATAAAATATCTGAAGAATATCCTTCAACTAGATATAAATTGCGAATATCTGCGTTGATTTCTATCATTGTGGAATCAATGCAACGTCCATCACAAGGTCACGTTGAATTTCAATTACGAAGAGAGGTGTTAATCGATTTATTGAGCATAGCGGGGGATAATGACAGCAAGGTACATTTTTTATTCCAAATGAGATGGATAATCAACGAGCTGCAACAGAATTGGGTTTCTTAAATTATTTTTTAATGTATACTTTTTTTTTATTATTTTTTTTTATTTGTAAAATTATATAAAATTTGTAAAATATTGGTTCTGTATTATTTTTTTAATTTCACAATTATCAAATAATATATAACTTAACTTCTGACTTCACTTAATTAAACCTTATCAAAATTTTACTGAGCACTACTACTTAATCCAATTTTTTTTTACGATAAGCCGATTACAATATACTGCCCAAGACAAATATAAGAAGACAAAACATTACAGTGAACAGGTGACTCCTTTCCCAACGCATATCCGGCCCCTTTAGCATAGAGAAAAACCCTAGCTTTCCTTTGTTTCTATGGGAAGCCATTAATTGGATAAACATGAAAATCGATGGGAAAATGAATTAACAAAAATAGTGAGGTTCTCTGTCATAATAGCATAGTTACCAAGTTCTAATTAGGATTCAATACGGTAAGGAAAAAAAATATCAATTTTTAAATTCGAAAAGAAGTCTAAAATTTGTCAATATACTTAACTAAAATTTGCAATATTTACCTTTTCTAAACATAGTTTATCATTTAGATTTTTATTTCAACTATATAAATTTTAAAATATCATTAAAGTGAGTTATAAGTCATATATAAATTTTAAAATATCATTAAAGTAAGTTATAAGTCATAGTAATTATTTCTATATAATGGGATTGGAATTGCACCAATAGTTTTTCACCATAGTGAATCTATTTCAAACAACAAAAATAATGATTTCAAATTTATAAAACCAAAAGACTCTTCCTAACCTTCATATTGATTCCAGCTCTGTCAAGGATATCAAAACAACTCATCAGTTCTTTCTTTCATCAGTTCTTTCTTTCATGATGGTGTGAATTATATTATCATTACTGTACTGGCTCGGATCAACTGAGTACAGAACATAAGTAAAGAGGTTCAAATACCTTATATCCCGTTCCTTCAGTGATCCTCTTCCTATTGCTTCTTTACGAGAGAGTGGAGGCCCAGCTCTACCTATACCAAGATTACGGAACTCTGAAAGTGCAATTGCAAGCCAATGATACCTCGATCCAAAAGCTTTGTCTAATAGTAAGGTCAAGGCGATTAGAGCTGCGCCAGCTGAAGAATCTAAACAAATGCGTGGTTCTTTTAATTGTCGTTCTAGTTGCTCAGAGCAAACCCGCACACAGATGCCTGATCAATCCCGTTAGAGTGGTTTGGTGATCCCATATACAAATAATATTTCGACTCTATTGGAATCCAACGCTCCAACAAATCGAATTTGCGGAACAATTTGGCCAAATCGAACGAATTGACGAATTTTCGAATTCATTTCATCGATTCTGCCGAATTTATAACTATGCTGATAGGTCGTATACGGCTGACCTAGGAGAGAATTATGACCCATAAAGTTTCTCGTATGCATTGAATGTCGTTGTCAGAGTAAATTGCTACACCAAGAGGCATCTTCGGGATGGAATTGAGATTAAGGGAATGTTGTTGTCAGAGTAGATCACTACACCATGATGCATCTTCCTGCTGTAGTTGAGATATAGAAACACCCTAAGAATATCAACAAAAATGATTGTTGGGTATTTTTTTTCAAAAAGAAAAATGACTTATATAATAGGTCTTTTACAACATCTTCTAACCTGTCCAAGTCTTATAAGTCCTTCTTCCTAGTCTAAACAGACATAGGATCTGATCATATTACAAAAAACAGTACATTGTCTCCTATCTCTATAGTAATTAACCATTGTTTTACATATCAGAATACAAAAAGCCATAAGCAGTCTTGCTTCAATGTTCTATTTCAAAATATACATCAACCAAATTTCAACCCTGCACCAGTAATCTATTATCTGGATTTACTGCTAATCTTTCTAAATTATCTGGATATCCTTCTGTAACCTTTGCAAAATAAATTCCATCTTCTTCCAATCGCAAAGCATCCTTTGAAAGTTGGTCAGCTTCCTGGTTATAAACTCGGTATATATGTTGAGCTTTGAGCTGTTGAAAACTCCTGCTCAGCATTCTAATTTTTTCCATCCAAGACTGCAATGAGATCACCTGTAAGTTATTATAATTAGCAAACCAATCGATAATAATCTTTGAATCTCCTACCAGATGTAATCTTGTAACCTTTTTATATCTTGCAAAATATAATAAGCACCACAAGGCAAGGAATTCACCCCTAGTATTGGTTCCTCTACCACAATTCATTTTTAATCTAAAGCTACCCAGCACTGGACATTTTAATAGAGCACCAGCTCCACATTTTAAACCTTTATCTTGTGAAGTTCCATCAAAAAACCCCACTGTCAAATTCCAATCCAAAATGGGAGGTCTGTCTATCCTTCTTATCTTAGAATATAATTGCTAACTCTGACCAGATTAGGAAGTAAATCTTCAAAAAGAACCAAATTTATGTGTTTCCAAACCTCCCAACATATAAAGCAAGGGATTTCGTTCCCATTTTCCTTCTTTTTTAACCAATTTTGAAAACAGTCTGCAATCTGAGCTCCTTCCCAAGGACTGACTAAATTTAATTCATTTTTAATTGTTTTCCAAATACCTTTGATGAACCTGCACTCCACAAAAAGATGAAACATTGTTTCCTCACTGAGCCCAAACAAGACACATCTACTCGGACCATTTAAACCTCTTTTGTTCAAATTTTCCCAAGTAAGAATTCTCTGCTCCATCATTAACCAGACAAACCGTTTGACTTTTAAGGGTAACTGCCAATTCCAGAGTTCATTATACCAATAACAAGGTTCAACTTCCCTCATCTCCAACATTTGAACTTTGTAAGCATGATTAGCATTAACCTGTTCCCTTTTTGTGTCCCAAGACCAAAGTAAGGTATCTTTTGCATTATTTAGTACAAAGCCCGACCCAACTAAGCTCTTAACAATATTATACCATTCCTCTTTTTGTTCTCCTTCCATCCCTAGTGACTCAGCATTTTTCCAACTTGTGTAAGTTGTATCCTCCACCTCACTAGTCCTAGCTTGTGCAAGGAATTCAATCCCTTGAGCCTTCAATTTCAAGATAAGATTCCTTGACAATTTATAATAAGTATATGAACCAACCATAGGATCAGTACCAATTCTAATATCCCTCCCATTCCCAGACTTCCAAAGCAACCAATCTGTTATAATTGATAAAGATGCAGTGAATGCTCTGCAAAAGTTTGATGTACATGTCCAATTATTCCTACCTTGCATGAACCACTCCTCCACATATTTCTTCTTGAGATATTTTTTAATTGTCACCTCATGCCAAAGACCAGGCATCATAAGACATCTCCACAGACTTTTTGCTGCCAAAGCTTTCCCAAAGGAAAAGATATTTTTTAATCCCCACCCACGAGTCTTTTTTGGTTTAGCAAGCTTTTTCCATCTTACCAAATGCATCCTTTCATTAACAGCTTTTACAAGAATCACCCTTCCCCCTAAAGAAAGCCATCTATGACACCAATTCAGGATTCCTTTTTCAAATTTTTTCTCCAACCAATTCTAATCCATTCTAGAGTAACAGTTTGGTTTTAAAAACAACCTAGGTACTTAAAACCCTAATCAACTGACTTTACATCATAGGGCAAAATTTCTTTTAACATAACCAGTTCTTCAACTTCCCACCCAGCTTCTAAATAAACAAACTTTTGTGGACTAAAGGCCATCCCTGTCGCTTTACAAAAGAGATCCAAAACCTCCTTAAAAACTTCCCACTCAAAAAAGCTACCACTCCCAAACAGAATTACATCATCCACAAACATCAAATGTGTAATGTATAATCCTCTTGCCATGGGTATACCTTCAGTATTCTTAGCCCTTACCTTCTCCTGAATAGCTCTACTTAACCCTTCTATAATAAAGAGAAAAAGTAAAGGGGTTAAAGGGCAGCCTTTCCTTAAGCCCCTTGTACTTTTAAAGAATTTGGTAGGCTTGTCATTGATCAATACAAAAAAGTTTGCAGAAGATACACACCCTAAGATCTAGTCTGTTGCTTCTAAATGGATACCCACCTATAATAAGACAATCCTTAGGAAACCCCAATCCACTCTATCATAGGCCTTTACCAAATCCAACTTTAGAACCAGTGACTTCATGTTTTTTACCTTTATACTGTGTAGTGCCTCCTGAGCAAATCCTATAGCATATGTAATTTGTCTACCTTCAAAGAATCCAAATTGTTCCTTTGAGATTCCAACAGAAAGAGATGATTTAATTCTAGCAACAATAATTTTTGTAATGATCTTGTAAACTAGATTACATAATGCAATTGGTCTAAAACCTCCAAAAGAATCTGGCTTATCACTCTTAGGTATAAGTGCAATAAAGGTAGCATTTGATGCACCCGAAAATCTCCCTTTCCTCCTAGTCTCTTCCACCATCTCTAATATATCATTACCCAGAAGATAGAAAAAATTCAGAAAAAACTCAATAGTCCAGCCATTCGGCCCAAGACTTTTTGACACCTTAAAACCTTTGATACTTTTCAATATTTTTGCTAAAGTAACTCGCTCGGACAGTCTAGAGCCTTCTTCCTATGACAACATTCTCGGGTAATTTCTTAAAACATCAAGTTGATCAGAGATATACATATTATTTTGTGCCTTGAAAACATTCTGGAAATAGTCCACTGCTTCCTTTTGTAATTTATGATTATTAGATATTAATGTTCCATCATCCTTGGTAATATCCCATGTGGTATTAATCTGTTTTCTGGAATTTGCAAAGGCATGGAAGAACTTGGTGTCTGTCTCCAGAGGCCAACCAGTTTACTCTACTCTTCTTCCTCCAGGTATCCTCCTCCTATCTTAAGAGAAACAATTTCCTCTCTTCTTTTTCTATTTCCAAATCCTTATCTACCTCCTGCACAAAACCCCCCAGGAACTCAGTGTATAAAGTATCCAAGTCCACTTTTAGTTGTACCAATTCCTCCTTGGCTTCAGCCTTTTTCTTTCTTTCCCAAACTATCACTAGCAACTTCAGTAACTTGAGCTTTTTTACTAAAGAGTCCATCGGGTTTAAAGACTTCATTCCCAACTGAAATCTTTACATTACACACCCATGTTATGTATCTCAACCCTGAAGCCACTAACTTCTCATCTATCAAGAACCTATCCAACCTTTTTACTATGTAGTCCCGACCACTTCTCCCATTCCTCCAAGTAAGTAACAATTTTACAGGCTCAACGTCCACCATTCCTCCTGCTTGTATAAATTGGGTAAAGTAGATATGGAGGGGATCCACTCTAGCAATCTCTCCCCACACTTCCCTACACAAAGTGGTAAAGTTTAGATCTCCCCCCATAACAAGATTTTGCTCATTAAATAACCCATCATTTTTTAAAGTCTCCCAAAAAGCCTCTCTATCTGAGTAAGGACCATATCAATTTAGCCGCTTCAAACTTTTATTTAGATCTTTAACTATACCTTCCAGCAGGATCCTTGCAAGAGTCAAATAAGCATAGAAATCAGCTTTGCGCGGATTCCAACCCAAAATAAGTCCACCAGAAAGTCCATTTGAGTCCACCCCACACATAAACCAATTAGCTAATAATTTAGAAAACATATCTCTCGCTTTTGCTTCACATACCATAGTTTCCTGTATAAAAAATATATCAGGTTTTACCTTCTCTAGAAACCTTTTGAGGACTAAATTCTTTGCAGATCCCCCACTCCCCTAACATTTAGGGTTGCCAATATCATTTTTTCACCCTCGCCAGGGCTTTCTAAGCTCTAAGCGCCCTAGGACCATCAAGCACCCCAACACTAGGAATCTCTACTAAATCCTTCTCTTTTACCAACTTCCTCGCACTACGAGTTTTAAGGGGAGAAAATTATTTTTCTAAACCACCATTAACAACCCCTTTCATCAAAGTAGCCTCATCCCCCGGGCCCCTATCAACTTCCCTACTTGACTTCTCCTTCTTCCCGGACCTTTCTACAGGTTTTGATAATGGAACCCCCCCATAAAAAATCTGCAGTGGCGTCCGGGTAAGAACATCCCTATAGGACGGGATAAAACTTATTAAAGACTCCTCAAGTTCCGAGAAAGTAGGCATAGCTTTTTGGCCTTCAGCGTTCAAAAAATCAGATGAAAAAATACCAGCCTTACTGCAGCCATCCTCCTGTGCCACATGCCGAGTAATCTCAGCAGATTCTTCCACAGGTTTTGAGCCGCAGACACGACTTTCCTCAACTGCTAAAACCCTAGCCTCACTTGAAGAAGACTGCACAGGAAAATCTTGTATTACACCCACTCTATCCCCAACCTCTACATGCCGACTCCGCTCATCGAGCCGAGCTTCCACACACACAGGAAACAGCTCGACCCTCTCCTCAAATTGAATAATGTGAAATCGATCCGTAAGCAATAGGTTTATGGTCAAACTGTTTCATTAACACAAATGCTAAAAATTTTAAATACTAAAACTAATTAATTAATTGATTCCTTAATTCTATTATCTGACAATGTAAAGACTAGGCCTGAATTTTATTTGCAGACTAGAAAATAATGCAGAAAATACAGTCCAGAAGAAATCTACCATACTAACAGAGATAATGTAAGGACTTAAAACTTATCCGACTCGAAGGATTTAGAGCAATTCTAATTCCATGTTAACCAAAACTGAAACTCACCTATGACTGCAAAATTCCCTGAACAGTTGGAAAGTAAAACAATCACAGAAAATGCAATTAAAATGTAAATATATTTTGAAAACTCAATCTTGGGAAAACCAACAACAAAATCGCTCTTCTTTGGCCTTACATTAATTTTAGGCATATATTCATATTACAATGTCATTAATTAACAAAATACCAGATTTAAGAATGGCTATAGTGGTCTTCTATATAACTTTATATAACTTGTCAATTGTGAAGAAACACAACAAAACAATCGTGTTTTCTTCTGTGACGGTGTATTCCTTATTTAGATTGTGGCTTCTTCAACTTATTAATACAAAATCATTTGAAGTGAACTTTTTCACCTTACCAACACAAAATCGACTCACAGGGAATGCTATATTTTCTCCCAAATTGCTCTGCAAACCTCCATTTCCCTTACACCTTGCGATATCTATTGCCCCTCATTCTCTAAATTCATTGCCTTCTTTTTATCTTCTCTATTGCGCGGTAGATAGAGCATTCAAACTCCTTGTGATCAGTGGAACCAACAAAAGGAAAAGTGCAACTGCTTTTCCCTATTGTGGCATGTTCTCCATAGCTCACCAAAGCCCCGGACATTTCTATTCTCATGTTTGGCAGTTCTACCACCACCACACATCAACCAATCTTTCAACGGATCGTGGGGATTTTCTCTATGAAGGAAACCAGCCTACAATCCTTGGCGATAGGGCACAAAAGGCAAATATGTATGCTCCAACTCGATGCCACATTAGACTGGAAGCCACTTATCAATACGCAAACAATACGCATAAGCGACTTCCTCCGCACAAGGTACAAAACGTTTTCCACGATTGTTGTTCTCTTCGTTAACATACAACCTCTTCTTCTCAGGTACGTTCTGGAGAACAATGAGCCTAAACCCTATGCTAGCCATGACTTTGAGGAAGGCTTCTTTAACATTTATTTGGCCTGGCCAGCAACAAGGAGTATTAAAGGGAAACAAAATATTGAGCGTCGGGGACTGATACAATACATTCTCCCCCAAAATCCAGAGGAAGTTGCATTGCATTTAATAAATGGTGCTCATTGAACTGGTAAGTGGAAGGTATCTGGTTGAATTCCTATTTAGGATTGGGGCTCAAATATCTTTGCTGCTTGTTCAATTCAGAGGTTCCGAGGGAAAAGCAAGGTAGGTGTTGAAATATGGTACATGGAATGTTGTCATGTTCAATCATGAAGGGCAGATTTTAATTCGGAGGATGGAGGACATGCCCACTATTATTTGCCATTGGATTTCCCTTCTCTTTTGGTTGACCTACGTCCTTTTGTACACTTGTGTGCCAGTAGGTTTCGTAAAGTGTTGATCCAAATGGCTAGTGTAATTGATTTTGAGGCGACCCTAGGGTTTATGTAAAAGTGGATTTGAAGAAGAAAAAGCCTCCTTTTATTTCAATTAGGATAGTGGATGAGGTTCGTTAGTGGAAAGTATGTTATTCGAAATTGTCCAATGCTTGTTTTTGCCTCTCAAGCTCAAGACCACCTCATCCATAACTACCCACATTAGAAACCACCTTCTATGAGGGCATGGGCATTACCACATCACTTGCGCCAACCAATAGGGGTGGGTCATCAATTGGTTTTGTTGAGGTTGCCAAGGAGGCTAACACGATGATTTTGATCAAGAAAAAGATATGGATGTGGTTGAAGGTTGACAAGTTAAGTCCACCAAGAGGAAAGGGGCGTTGTCTCCTACTCCTCTCGACAAGCCTATTAGAGCAATGGGTGTTTCTCCTAGGGCAAAGTCATTAAAGGAAGTTGTGTCTCTTTCCCCAAACAAGGGTGCCACTTCCTTGGGTAATGTAGCATTGAGCAATAGATTCACTACTATGGGGAACCCTCTAATCATTGAATGAAGATTTCTCTTCTTTCTAGGAATGTGAGAGGGATTACAATCCCATGTCATAAGCAATTGGTTTGAAAGGAGTTATGAAAAGTGATAAGCTAGATTTATTTCTCTAAGGTGAAGTTTATTGGTTTTGAGCTTTACGGTCACATGAGTTATGTGTGGAATGGTGTCCCTTTGGGGCACACATCACTTTCAATGAGGGAGGGAGTAGTGCTTTCTATATCCCCTTACCTTCAGAATTTTATTACATCACATGGATATGACCCAAATTATCGGTGAGTGTTGGTTACTCTTTTAATACAAGAGAGATTTCTTAGATTTTGTTTAGTGTATGCACCCAACAACACTTCAACTTGAACCTACCTTTGAGAGTGCATGACTCTCTACCAAATGTAGAATGGATTATGGATGGTGACTTCAACATGGTGAAATGGGAGGATGATCAAGGTGGTGGTGCAAGTCCCATGGTGCATAGTGCAGATAAGTAAGCATGGTTGAGGTGTAAGGTCATGCTTCAGCTCTTTAATCATAATTGATGGAAAAAGGGTTGGACTATGGAGGTTGGTTCACTTGTCCAATTTTTGTGAGGGGAAGGAGACGGTGTAAGTAAGATTGGATAGGGTGTATGGCCCTCAAGATTATATTTCCTTTTGTGGAAGGCTTTGACCAGGTGATGAAATGATGGAAACCACTAGCTTGGATCATGTTGAGGGGGCCTCTTAGGCCCTAATAATCATCACATATATGTTATTAAACATTAGAGTACATGATAATGTGTAATAAAGTATGAATATAGGTAACAAGTGGGAATTGTAACTAAACAAAGGATTAGTTGGAGCGGGTGCAACCGCTCCAACCATTTACCTATTGTATAAATAACCCTAAAGATGGAATACAAACCTGGAATGGAATTCCTTCCCCACATTCGTCTCCTTTCTTGGGATGTGTGTGTGTTGATATGTGTTCCAATGTAGTCTCTCTCTTGAATATTTGTCGGTATTCCCTCGACTACAACATTTTTCTTCCGTTGCCATGTGACTTGAACTCGGACTTTGATATTGAATGGAAGATTTGTTGAAGGTTCTCGTGGAAATAAACAAGCTTGCATGAAGATGATCTTGGAGTGACCTTTTTCTTGGTGGTTGAGAGTTGCACAGAAGAACCCTGCATATAAGAACGAGAAAATACAAAACCAAAGATAAGTATATCTTTAGAGAATAAAATAATAAGAAATTCGTTGCTATAGATATTCACTTCTAAAGATGATTACGAAAAATTATTGAAGAATGTTGGTAATTATTTTAAAAGTTTATTATGGACAATTTATGTTGGTGTTTCATGTAGTAATATGAGTTTGAAAGAGATGAAAAAGATTCACAAGTCAAGGGTTTGCATGTAAATAAATGAAAATAATGCTCTCACTGCAATTTACCAATGATGAAGAGACTTAGTTAAGAATGATGTCAAAAACAAATGCATGGGCATTGATTCATTTTTGGAAGTTCCAACGCGAAAATATAGATGGAGTGATGATCGAAAGTCCTTTGTTGATCCAGATTTATGAGCAGAACAAAATGAATAACAGACTGAATACAATAACACAAAGATATGGAGAACAACAACAGATATCCAGTGAACAATAACTTCTATTGAATAAATAAAATTGGTTGAAACTGTAAAACTCCAGAACTAAAAACGACTTGCTCGAATGGTGGTAGCTATCTATGAGAAGAGATGTGGCTGCTACGTGCATCTGTCTGAGAAAAATGATTACAATCAGGGTCCAGAGGCCTTTTTAACACTACTCATGAATGCCAAAGCCCTAGAAATCCAAAACCTAACCCTAGGAGGTGAAACGCCATAAGTCATGTGGGCCCTGTTATCCACCAAGTTGCACATAGATGGACTTGCAGTTGAGCCGCCAAAGATGAACAAGCTATTGTTCAAATTCAGAGTTCAGAAGTCCATCCAAGCCCCATGGTCCCTTGTACGTTCTTCAAATTTTCGTATTTTCATAACCCTGCGGGGAATTGTAATAGATGAGCTAGTATGATGAACTTTGTAAATGGTCTTGGCCACTTAAGACCCACTCTCAAATGCATTTACTCTAGGGTGTTTTTTTTATCTAGGAATTATAAGTTGTTTACAACAACTTATGATTGTTGGGTTTTTTCACTCATTTCTCCAAAGCTGGAGTATTTGTATTAGTATATGGGCCTTAAAGTGATGTCTGAGCCTAGTGTCTAATGTATATTACTATACTAGTTATCAATTTTGACTCACATGGAAATACGCTAAGTCCCCCTTAGGTTTTTTTTTAATGTTTTCAGATAATATAAAATTTCCCGCAAAACAGGATATTTTAATTGTAATTGATGAATAATTTAAAAAAAGTGGTACTAGAAGGCATCATATGCCTTAGGGGTATTCATTTTTCGTATCGGAATACCCACTTTACCCATAGACCACTTTTCGAGAGAAAAACAATGGTTATTAATCATTAAAAAAATAATTTCTCTCGACATTAGCCAAATAAACGACAATTAAAAGGAAAAATCAATATTCCTTAAAATAAAGAAACATGTATCCCACATGTTCCTTTTGTCTTGAATCTTAAAGAAAGTTGTTGGATATTTCCTAAAATGAGAAATCACTTATCCTTGAGTCGATTTGAGTCTAACCGTCGTTTCCATTTCCCCTAAAGCGCTTTTCTATTTGTTTATATTTCCACTAAAGAACTTTTCTATCCCAACTCACACGCTTTTCTTGAATAAGAAACATCCACCTTTGCTTTCACCACTTGACTTAACTCATCCTTTTTGCTTTTACTACTTACTATCCACCTAAACTTTTCCCATCTTTTTGTTTTCACAACTCACCATTCACTCAGGGATGACTCGCCTTCTCATTTAGGAAACCCTAACCATTCACTTGGTTATTTAATAGAGGCGACCTACCTCTTGTAGGTTAGTTGGAATTTTGCGAAGAGTTTGCTTGTGATAAATTGTAATCGATTTATCTTCTATTGGAATAAAAAAGGCTTTGGAGGCTATTGTGGTGTAGAGCTCTCATGTGTGGATTCAAGGTGATCAATTGTGTATGAGGTATACTTTTATTTAGCTTATTTTGCATTTATAAATTGTTATTATTGGCCTATGTTTGGAGCTATCTCCTTGTAGGATATAAATAGAAAAGCTAAGCTTGTTTGATATTTTTGTTAGTTTATGTATGTTAGATAGTTGTGAGATGTGTGTTTATTTAGCTTAATTCCATGCTCTTATTGTCTTTCTAATATATGAAACACCATGCTTGTAACTCTTTTGTTGCAAGATTTGTCTTAGTATTGCAGGTTTACATCATTTGAATGATAGGTTGAAGCGAGTGAGCTTCCTCCCACTTTCAAAGAGCTTTGAGAAGATCACTTTCCCCTGCTTTCCTCTAATGAAGACTCCATTTCCCAAGACATTCCAAGACAACAAACATTCTTCTTCTCTCCTTCTCACAATTTCTTATAAAATCTTTCTCTTGGTTACCTTTCTTGCATGTAACATTTTTTTTGGTATTTCAAATTCAGATGTAAAGCTAAAACAATTTGCATGCATGAGTAAGATTTAGATCTAGACCATTAAAATAAAACGAGTTCATTTCTAGCTAGATCTACTTCAAATTTGTTTGCTTTTAACTAGTATTTCAAAGTAAAACCAGTAGGTTAGAAGCTATGTAATCTCACCAGTTCATTAACTGAATATTTGGCAAGTTGTAAGTGCCATTGCTTTGTTGATTTAATATCAACAAAGAAAGATCCTAAGGGCGTGAGCATTTTAGCTTCCTCTCTTTAGTTCCTTTTCTATTGGTTAGCCATAATTTTTACTTAGATTTTTTCTAATTTGTTAGGGGTGTTCCAAAACACTTTGAAAGTGTTTTTTGGGAATTTTGTAGGACTAATTGTTTGTTGTTATTATGCAGAAGTAACAGGCACAAGGGGAGACTCTTGCAATTTTTTGAAGATTTAAGCTTACTCAGAAACCCTTGAAGCAAGTGGACACCTTCTCGCCTTGAAAAAATTTGTTGAAAACTCATAAGCCATTGATCCTGAGATAAAGGATCAATGTGCATTCTCACAAAGAAAAAGAGTTGTAATCATTTCAATAAAGAGGCATAGGCTACACATTGCCTTGCCTTGTTCCTGTAGGGGGATCGGTGTCGGTGTCTTTTCTCTTGCAGTGATTACTTTCAGAATTTTAATTAAGTTTTTTTAACTCCTAAAAGAGATAAAAAAGAACTTCGATCACCTAACTTACTGATAAAATAAACCACATTTTAGAGTAGTTGTTTTCTATTAAGTTCCCTCAGATCCACCTTCCATGTATCATCCATCTAGAATACTAATTGCTAGACTAGTTCCTTTTTTGCAATTATTTGGAATAAACCTTAGTTACCAATGTTCCACTAAGACTCCAAGACGGGGGTGCGCGGGAGCTAGGAGACGCATAGGGGGGACGTGTGGGAGCACCCCCAAATTTGGGGGAAATTCATGGGGGACGGGGGGACGTTGGGGTCCCTAGCATAGGGGTCCCCGGCTCTAAAATTATAAAAAAATATATATAAATATTAATGATAAAATCCCAACAATAACAATTCAGCCCATGTAAATTATTAAATTCATCATTGTGCATACTAAATAGTAAATAGGAAACAGTAAACCAATACTAAATTCAAATTTGTAAATGATATAAATAATAAAGATGATTCAGATTATGATTTCAGATTTAGTAATGAAATACATTGATTCATAAATCATAAATGAAACAGATATAGTAAAATATTGTGCGTCAAGAAGCATCCCTTTTCGAGGGGGGACGCCCAGAAGCACCCCTTTTGGGGAAACATGCCCCCCCACACTGGGGAAACGCACCCCCCTGCATCTCCCCGAGTTTCCCCAAAAGGGGGATGTGGGGAAACGTTTCCCCAGGAGCACCCCCGTCCCCGGTGTGTGGGAAACGTGGGGGGTGTGCACCCCACCCTGGGGGACGCGTCCCCGTGGAACATTGTTAGTTACTCAACTGCGTATGCAAGCCCGTTGCTACTTTCGAGTGGTATTTCGTGACCCAAAAACAGACCTGAGTAACGTATGCTATTTTTAATTGGGAAAATCTATCTTATTGTGCTAATGTCTAAGACCTCTACTCTGGCTGGAGTGTTTTAGGTCAGGGGGATGCTTTGAGATCCATGTTCTCTCCCCATTGGACCTACGTCACACCCGGTTGACAAGTCTATAAAGAACCCAAGATTAGCAAGTAAGATAGGCCACATAAACACTTTTGCACACAAAGAGTGGGGACCCCAACTTTAATCCCCACTTCACTTTTATCCCAAACTAATATACTATTCTTCCACAAATAATAAAATACTCAAGATAAAATAAACGCGCATATTCAAAACATCACATTTACTTTTCCTGCATTGGTCCTTACTTTCATCTATCTTATTGGATTATTTTACTTCAAAGCATTTATTATTCAAATCATCTATATTTGGAGTATGTTATAAATGTGAATGACTCTTTGCATGTATTGACAGGGTGTATCCTTTAATTATATTTCAGTCATATGTTGTTGTTATAAATCTTGTTTCATCATAATATCTCCTAGGAGTTGCTTTTATCATTCTTATATTAAAAGCCTTAGATTATTTTCTTAGGGACTATCCCCCATTGGCTTCTCTAGGGGTTGGCCTAGACGGAAAAGTTGAGAGTAGACGTGACAGCATCTCAACTTGAAACTTTTCCCCAAGGTTGCACCCAATGGATTAAGATTTCTTCACACTAACCCGAGGTGCAAATTAGGCGGCAACGGGCCCTGATGGGTAAGTTGGTACCTCAACTTCCCAGGATCGTAAATTTTGCATACGACCTTCATTTTAGACTTGTGATATCCCATTGGAAAGGTCTTTTCGAGAACTACACATTATGCTGTCAAATTTTGACTGTGTTTACAATTTTACTATGGCAAGCCAAAAAAACATTGTTTAGTGCCCCAAAACAGCATTGGAAGTACAAAAAGATGTACTAACATGAAAACTTATAAAATAATCCTATTGGAATAGGTGAGCGGCCACCAATGTCCACCTAAATGTTGTGGAGGGCTTCAAGGAAGCCCCGAAAGTGCAAAACCCAAAATTACAAAGAAATCTCATCATTACAGAGAATTGTGTTGAACTAAAATTGTCAAGAGGAGTTGGTTGGAATAGGTGGGTGGCCACCAATATCCACCTAGATCACTCCTCCCCC
This sequence comes from Picea engelmannii, assembly GCA_009831015.1. Classification (NCBI taxonomy): domain Eukaryota; kingdom Viridiplantae; phylum Streptophyta; class Pinopsida; order Pinales; family Pinaceae; genus Picea; species Picea engelmannii. The sequence goes on along the minus strand of ML778596.1, from coordinate 891,237 downwards.
CTAGGAAGTAATGGTCTCCATTGCATTGAGTGCCCCCATCAGGTAAGGAGATTTATGCTCAGTTTGGCCCTGGGTGAGCCACTTGTCTTAGTGTAGGCGCTGCTCTACCTTGACAACCCGATAAAGATGGATCCTTTGTTGGCGAGTTCCCTTGACCTGTGTGTCTACTATCTGATCAGTGGATGCATGTTCCATGCAGTAAGGGTTGAGCTCTGTTGGTGTCAATTGTTCTGCGATCTCTGAGGTGTCCAATAATGGTGGAAAATATGGTCGAAGGAGGTCCACATTGAACACTGGGTGTAATCCAAGGAAGGGGGGAGTGTTGAACTCAAAAGCATTGCCACCCACTGCCTAGTGATAGTGTAAGGCCCATAGCGAAGTGGGCGGAGCTTCTGATGGGGCCTTGTAAGTCATTATTTCTGCAAATGCAACCAGACCTTGTCTGTCACCTGAAACTTGTGTGGTACCCGATGTTGATCATGGCACTCCTTGTACTTAGCATTGGCTTTCTGCAAAATCTCATGTTGGTGGATGTGTTGAATCCGCTCAATGAATTTGGTGTCTTTGTCGGCCTCAGACTGAACATGGGAAGATTATGTTTGTGTGGTTGCAAGAGGTAGTGCAACATCAATGGGACCCAAGGGTTGGAATCCCAGCCCCACCTAAAATGGGCTATGGTCGGTGGAGCTATGGAGAGCCCTGTTGTAGTTTTGTTGAACATAGGGAAGACTCTCATCCCATGTACATGGATTCTTAGAGTTATACATGCATAGGATGTGCACAATCATCTGATTGACGACCTTTGTTTGGCCATCGGTTTGAGGGCGGAAGGCAGTGGATTTAGTAGACACCTGATACTCGACCAAAATGTGTTGAGGAACCTGTTTTCCCGATCGGAGATGATGATCTGTGGTATCCCAAAATGGACCCACACTCGTTCGAAGAAGATCTTGGCAGTATCTGTCATTGTGATTCTCTTCTTGGAGGATGTGAGAATGGCCATCTTCGAAAACCGATCAACCGCCACAAATAGGCAATCATTGCGTTGCTTGGTGAATGGAAGGCCAGACATGTAATCCATCGAGATGGATTCCCAAGGACTCTCGAAAGTAGGAAGAGGGGTGTATAAGTCTTGCTTCTTGATGGTTGGCTTGGAAATGGCACATGCAGTGAAAGATCTGATATACTTGTTGATGTCATGTCGAAGTTTTGGCCAATAAAAGTGTTTGTGTAGAACGATCACAATTTTCTCCATGCCAAAATGTCATGTCATCCAACTGTACTGAGCCTCCCAAATCATCTTTGCACGCTCGCTTGCAGGAACATAAAGGTGGCCCAGATGACATAACAGTCCATCATGAATGTGAAAATCAGTGACATTCGCGTTTGTACCCAAGAGCTGATAGGTTGTGGCGAAGTCGAGATCTTGTTGATAAAGTTGGGGCCACTTAGATGCCTCGTGCTCACAAGAATGGAGCACAGTGGTGAGTGCAACAACGAGAGGTTGATTGAGGCAGTCAGCAACACGATTTGTGCTTCATGTCTTATACTTGATGTTGAGATGGAACTGTTGCAGATATGTGGACCACTTTTGATGGCGATCATTATGCAACTTCCCATATGTATGTATGAACTGCAGAGGCTTGTGATCAGTCTGGATGATTGTCTCCATTCCCAGAATGTAATGTTTTCATTGATGGAAAGCTTGCACAATGGAATACATTTCATTGTCATAGGTGGGGTATTTATGGACGATATCTGAGAGTGTCTCACTATGGTATGCTACTGGATGACCGTGCTGAGTGAGAACTGTGCCTACAACATAGTCGGATGCATCAGTCTCAATCTCGAATGGTTGTTGTAGATCGAATAAGGAGAGTATTGGAGTTGAGAACAAAAGATGCTTCAAATTATCAAATGCTCGTTTTTGTTCCTTCCCCATGCAAACTTTGCCTTGCCACCGCCCTTGGTCACTTGGTTGAGGGCCCATACAATATGGGAGAATCCCAACACAAACCATCGATAGAAGCTGGCAAGTCCCAAGAAGCTCCAAAGATCGATTAGTGTGATCGGGGATGGCCAGTCACAGATGACTTGGATCTTAGCTGGATCCACATGTACCCCATGCTAATCAACAACATAGCCCAAGAATTGGACCCTGTTCATGCCAACAGAGCATTTTTCCAAGTTGGAAATCTGAGAGTGTCTCACTATGGTATGCTACTGGATGACTGTGTTGAGTTAGAACCGCGCCTACAACATAGTCGGAGGCATTAGTATCAATCTCGAATGGTTGTTTCAAATCAGGTAAGGAGAGTGTTGGAGCTAAGCACAAGTGATGCTTCAGATTATCAAATGCTCGTTGTTGTGCCTTCCCCCATACAAATTTTTACTTGCCATCGCCCTTGGTCACTTGGCTGAGGGCCCATGCAATATGGGAGAATCCCAACACGAACCATCGATAGAAGTTGGCAAGTGCCAAGAACCTCAGAAGCTCGATTAGTGTGGTCAGGTATGGCCAGTCACGGATGACTTGGATCTTAGCTGGATCCACATGTACCCCATGCTAATCAACAATGTAGCCCAAGTATTTGACCCTGTTCATGCCAACGAAACATTTTTCCAAGTTGTAATATAGCTTGTCTTACCGCAGAGTGCTCAAAACTTATTGAATATGCTGCATGTGCTCCTCCCAAGTTCTGCTTAAGATGAGGATGTCATCCATATATACCACCACAAAAGAGTTGGTGAAGGGTCTCAATACATCATCCATCAACCTCATGAAAGTTGTTGGTGCATTTGTTAAGCCAAAGGGCATGACTAGCCATTCGAAGAGACCTTCTTTAGATTTGAAAGTTGTCTTCCATACATCATTCGATTTGATGGGAACCTGGTTGTATCCAAACTTTAGTTCAATCTTGTTGAAGAACTTTTCCCCCTTGTGTTGGTCAAGAAGGTTATCAATTCGAGCAATTGAGTACTAGTTCCTAACTATGATTTTGTTTAATGCTCTGTAATCAATGCAGAGACGCCAGGTCCCATCTTTCTTCTGCACCAGTACAATCAAGCTTCCGCAAGGGGAGGAGTTGGGTCTAATGTGCCCCTTTTGAAGCAGCTCTTGGATCTGACACTTGATTTCGTCATTTTCCATCAGCGAGCGAGGATAGATTGGTCCATTACGCAGAGGTGTACCGGGGGTTAGATCAATTGGATGATTGACTTGGCACTGTGTCAGTACCCTGGTGGGTGAGGAGAAGATGTCTCTATACTCTTCCACTATCCCGTCCACTTGCTTATGCTGGAAAGAGAGGCTTTATGTAGAGGTCACAGATGTGGCGGTGACCTTCTGCTTACTGTGAGCATGGATCACAAAGACGATGAACTTTTCGGTCTGTGAAATGACCTTACTACATTTCTTAACAGAGATTAAAGAAATAGCGATAGGCGATGCTACTTCTGGTATCCTCTACAATTGTCTACCCAAAGTAATAATAACACTGCGGGGTCTAGACTCATACACAACATGTCGCTTCCACAAATATGGTTGTCCTAAAAGAACATCACAAACTTCAAGGGGAGAAATATCACACAATACCTCATTTTTGAAGAGATTGATGTCATAGGGAAGACGACACTGTTGGTTGATGTGGAGATCTCTTTATTAGCGAAGCCAGCCGATGGTGTAGGGTTGCGGGTGCAGTGTCATCGGTAGGTCCAGCCGCTTGAAAACCTCTGCTGAGATCAGGTTCTTTGGACTGCTGCTTTCGACAAGGAAATGAAGCAAAGCCCCCTTTACCTACATTTGTGAGTGAAAGAGGTGTTCCCCTTCCTCTGGTTCTTCAGGTTTTCTTGGCTGGACTTTGGTGGTAGCGACAGTGGCGTTGTGTTCGACATCGCTAATCCGCTTCCCTCCTAGATTTGATTCGGAGTCGGAATCTACCTCTGGCTCGGAAGCTTTCAACTCGACCACCAATGATTACTTGGAGCAACATTCTTTGGTGTTGTGCCAAGGGATTTTATGGTATTCACACTACTTTCCCGTGTCCTTCTTCAACTTCTTATTACCCTTCTTGGGTTGCGGGTTGGACAGGTTGTCATGAGAGTGGCCATCTTTTCTTTGTCCCTTGTTTTATGGGTTGGAGCCACCTTTTCCCGGCTTCGACTATGAGGAGTTTGCAGATCCAAACTCTTGCCTCTTCTTCTTAAGTTTCAACTCGATCTTGACAACATATCTATAAGCCGCACCTAATGATGCGATGTCCAGAAACTCCATTTCTGTTTGAATGTATCTGAGCAGACAGTCATGGTATTTGAGCACCAGATGTCTTTCGGAGTCTTTGATACCCAATTTCGTGTGTAGGGTATGGAAAATATTGGTGAAATCTGGTACTATCTAGTCATTTTCCTGACGCAGCATGGTCCATCTTGTGTAATGGTCCTTGTAGCTTCCAACATGGTAGTATTGTTCTTTAATGGCATCCCCAAAGGAATCCCATGTGGGGGAAACCACAAATATTGCAGATTCCTCTATGGGCCTTTTCTTAGAGCAAGTATCCCATGAGTCCTTAACATGGGGGACAACCTTAAGGAGTGCAAAAGTAATCATTTCCCTATCGAAAAAATTCTGGACCAAAAAATACCCTCGAGCAGATTCATCCATTTATTTACAGCATCTGCATCTATCAATCCTTCAAATAATGGAATATCAAAATTTGCTTGTACCTTGAAGGGGGTTGCATGGCCGCTTGATGAATATGTGTCTCCTGTGGGCAGTCATCGAAGGATCTGTGCAAAGTTGTCCATCATTTTGTTCTTTTGTCGCGCAAGCACTTCCTCAAGCAACAGTTTAAAAGGATCTCCTGCTCCATCATCTTTCTTCTTGTCCCCCATGAGTTGTTGTGAGGCTTGGTGCGGTAGATCTTGCAAAGGCTGGACTAGTTCGAGACCCAACTTCTTGTACCCAGATCTTGTCGAGGACATGCATGAAGAAAAATAAATGAAGAGAAGACTGCTCCAATACCACTGATTTGGATTTATGAGCGGAACGAAATGAATAATAGACTGAATACAATGACACAAAGATACAAAGAACAAAAACAGATATCCAGTGAACAATAACTTCTATTGAATAAATAAAATAGGATGAAACTGTAAAACTGCAGAACTGAAAACAACTTGCTCGAATGGTGGTAGTTATCTCTGAGAAGAGATGTGGCTGCTACGTGCATCTGTTTGAGAATAATTATTACAATGAGGCTCCATAGTTCTTTTTAACATTCTCCATTAATGTTAAAACCCTAGACATCCAAAAACCTAACTCTAGGAGGTGAAACGCCAAAAGTTATGTGGGCCTCGATGGGTAAGTTGGTACCTCAACTTCTCGGGGTTGTAACTTTTGCATACGACCTCCATTTTAGGCGTGTGATAGCCCGTTGGAAAGGTATTTTCAAGAACTACGCATTACACCATCAAAATTTGATTTCATCTATAGTTTGATTGTGGCAAGCCAAAAAACACTATCTAGGGCCCCAAAACGACCCTGGAAGTACAGAAAGATGTACTGACATGAAAACTTCTGAAATAAGCTAGTTGGAATAGGTGGGTGGCCACCAATATCCACCTGGATGCTATTTAGGGATTCAAGATAGCCCAGAAAGCGCAGAACCCACAATTACAAAGAAATGTCATCATTACAGAGAAACGTGTTGAACTAAAACTATCAAGAGGAGCCACTTGGAATAGGTGGGTGGCCACCAATATCCACCTAGATCATTTGCATGTTCCAATGAAGTTCTCTGCATTATTTCTTTTATAAGTATAAATTTTGTATCTGCTTGACCATGTGGACCACCAATCGGTTGTCAAACAAGATTTTTTAGATGTGTCCAAATATCAAGTGTTTGAATAGCTACCGATTTGCTCACTAAAATTCTGAAGATACTACAATCTGATCTACCCATGATATTGTTGGTGGTGTGTGGACTGATCTAGATGCATTCATCACAATTCACAACCATTCCTTATGTTGTTGAGATCAACAACTACTTGTTTATGCGCGCATGTCAATATAACAGTGAGACATTTGTCTCAGAGAGCACAAATCTTAGCTCTTAGCCACCAGATGATGAAAATAGCCAGTTTTCCATGACGATATTTAGAGACGTCCACCAATAACTTGATGAAGACAACACGTAGAGGGGGCGACGAAAAAAACTCGGAGGTTTGATGAGATGTCGTACCCGAATCGTGTAATGTTTCAAAAAATGTATTTTTACGTCGAAAGGTGTACACCTACTGACAATGGGCACATTTAATATGTTTTTAGTACTTAATCAGTTTTGTATGGACAAGATTAAATATTGTTGGAATATTCTTAGTCGTCCCAATAAATCAATGGTTGTGATTTCAACCACTAACTTCCTCACTATTATAAAGACATCCTTTTACATGTTTATTTTTTTACTTTTACTTAATCATATTTAAAATTTACTATGATGGCTAGTTGATTGCCACCTCTCAGTAATTAACGTTTCATTTTCTAAAGAGCCCAAGTTTAGCAGCCACTATTTTTACTCCAACTATTATTTACTGGGTGGGATTTTCCTGCCTGGAACTCTTACCGCKTCTTCTTACCACATCAGTTATTTAATGCACAGGATCCTGCGATTATATAATGCCCAGGAGCTCGGTTATTTCGGCGTTCACCAGCCACGAGTGAGTTGTGGCTGTGCTAGTCTAATGATATTGACTTTACCTAAACCTTCGGAGAGCTGGAAAATGGAAAATGTGAAGTTATCCTTTAGTTGAGATCGAATGGTGTGATGGTATCTTTGTTTCGTGCAAAAATTCAGCGGGGTCGCCACCTTCTCAAGAAGGACGAAGAGGTTCCGGATGCCATACATTCCCATCACAGAAAAACGTCGTCGCATGTTGGGTGCCGACCCAATGCATTTTCCAAATGATGAAGTCGAGAAGCACAAGGAAATAATCCTTTCCAAATACACACAAGGAACAATCGGATCCATCGATCGTGTAAGCATGAGGGAGAGGGAAAAAAGTGCAGAAGATTAAGAAAATGACGTCCAAGCTTATTCAATAGTACAGTCTCCTCATCAACTGCCTTGAAGATGAGAAAAAGAAGAGCGTGGATCTGATCATGAAGACGAAGATGGTTTTAAATGAGTGACTGTAGCAATGAATCAGAGCTCAATTCTTCAGTGGAGATGAGCTATCATGATCCTCACCTTAGCATTCTGATCGGAGTCCTCACTCGTGCAGAACTATACAACAGAAGGCATTTCCTTCACATCGTATACGGAATGCAATCGACACTGCTAGCGAAAATAAATGTGATATTTGCGTTCTATAGTCTGTACAAGGACGACCAGAGAATATTGGGGACTCTAGAGATCAATGATATAATAACCCTGGATTGAGAGGAGAACATGAATATTGGGAAGACTTGTACCTATCTTTTCAAGCATGTTGTCAAGGGACTTTGCACACAGAAACATAATACTCATTCCTAAGGTCGTTTTCTTGAAACGATTGTGTAATCTGGTCTTTGATACCAAAAAAGTGATGCTACATATTTTTTTATATTTTCATATTCAGTTGAGAGTGCTTGTGGTGGAGATATGGTTGCATAATTTGTCAGGGCGGTGAATTCAAAATATATTTAAGTCTATTGAATCTATCATGAGTCCTTTACCAAAAGTATATGGGATACTATAATAATATGTAAAGAAGGCACTCCAAATGTAAACGGCCGGTCATAAGCATAAAATTGTTATATGGAGGACAATAATTTAGTTGATAAAATAAAATAAATATCATATAAATTATGTCTTTGTAAATTAGTAGTTTTCATAAGTATTTGTCTTTGTAAAATCCAAGTTAAAAGTGGAGTTTAAAGAAGGGAGGGGCTTAAACATGCATCTTTTAAAGGCAGGCGATCCCTTCCATCATTGTAATGTAAGTTGGTTTTTAAGCCGAGAATATTGGTTCCCCGCCAACGTTAGTGTGAGTTGTAAAAGTCTAGTACCAGAAAAAAATGTCTTTATTTTTCCATTGCGTCATTGAGTCAAGTAATATTCAAGTTCTCCTTCAAGTAATATCAAATGTAGACTCCATATATTATCAAGACCAGAAAAACATAAATACGCACATTTAAGTTTGATGAGCAACAGAGAGCAAAGCAATAAAATACTAAGCATTGATGATGAACATGTTGGCAATGGTTAAAAGCATTGAAGAACAAGACATCACATGACGAGACACACATGTTAGACGATCAAGTTGAGATCGCGATTTCCTGCGCGATTTTCTCCATCATTTTGTCCGCGATTTGCTCCTCTGATGTTCCTTGATTGATTAGTTAACTGCAGATTAGTTTTCTTCTTGTTTTCATCAACAGTTAGTGTGTGAGTTGCTTCGTTATTTACGAAGCACCCGTTGCATGTAATTTCCTTTAAATATCCATTCCAATAATGAGATCAAGTGT
>ML778596.1:860246-878337 GCA_009831015.1 Picea engelmannii | reverse complement strand
TTCCAATAATGAGATCAAGTGTGGTGTTTATGCATTATCTTCTGCGGCTCTGTCAATTCGTTTTCTGTTTTGCTGCAAATTCATTTTCTGCGTTTTCTGTTTTGTAGCAATTCGTTTTTCTATTCCGCAGATCTGTTTTCAACACACACATAAGAGCTTAAAAGAAAAGATGATGGAAAAAAAAATACTTGATTGATCAATCCCCTTGGTATAAACGTTGCAGAATAGTTCCTGAGTTGTGATCTCAAAAGCCAAAAAGTAGAGAAAAGGTAGGTTGGTCGATGCATGGAGATCCACCAGAGGGCATTGTGCAAGTGTGAGATGAGCCCAAGACGAGCCAATCACCACTCTGAAGTCACCGGAAAGAAGTGTAACAATAGGATCAAGATGACCATTGTTTGGTGGGAGCAAAGCTTGTTATCTGCACACTTTCTGAGGGAAAACAAGGAATTGAGTGTGGGGGAGACTTTGAGGGGGCCTCTTAGACCCTGATAGTCATCACACATATGTTATTAGACATTAGACTACATGATAATGTGTAATAAAGTAAGAATATAGGTAACACGTGGTAAATGTAACTAAACAAAGGATTAGTTGGAGCGGGTGAACTGCTCCAACCATTTACCTATATATAAATAACCCTAAAGATGGAATACAAACTTGGAATGAATTCCTTCGCCGCATTTGTCTCCTTCTTTCTTGGGATGTCTATGTGTTCCAATGTAGTCTCTCTCTTGAATGCTTCCCGTTATTCCCTAGACTACAACAGATCATCTACCCATTTAGACTTCCATTTCAGGTGGGTCATGTGAGTTATTCAAATCCATCTACCTTGCACAAGATAAATATTTATCATTTGGATTTGCTTGATTTTCATGCTCTACTTCAATGTGTTTGGAACCATGTTCCACATCCTATAGGGTATATAGGTTGGATGTTATGGTGGGAGGAGACCATTTTGAGGATTGTCAAATTCATGCATGGTTGGGGGCATATGATTACTCGCAAGCAGAGAACATGTGGGGAGGTTAGCCAAAAGTTGGAGGTTGTTTGCATCTTTCTTACGAAAGTCCTGCATAATATTGTCCTTCAGAAGGATGTAGCGCACTTGGAGTTGACGGTAGATGGGGAGGAGACGTATAATGCTAGAGACAAGTTTGTGCCAAGTTACACTATAATCAGGTGGGAGACAAGGGCTCCATGATCTTCTTTGACTTCTTAAAGAAGAGAGCAATAGCTAACAAAGTGCTTGGTCTTTGTAGAGAGGATTATTCGCTAGAGGAAGATCCTGTTATGATTTGGAGTATGTTTGGTGATCATTTTCAAAGTATTTTTTCTTCTTATCCCTTGATAGAGATGGTTGTTTCTCTAGGAATTTTGTTTTAGGTGTTGTTGCACAAGGTCTCTATTATAGACCATGACAAGTTGGACAAGCATTTCACTAAGGATGAAATTTTTGCAGCCATTTGCTCTATGCAAAATGGTAAATCTCTAGGGATTGATGGACTAACTTATGAGTTCTTCAAGGATATGTAGGATATTATTGGAAATGGATTGAATCACCTGGATTCATAATCCTTTTCCTCGAGATGTTTGATGAAGTCCATTAGTCAAGAGTTGATCAAGACAATTTTGAAGAATGTTGCCAGAGACACCAGACCAATAACATTATTGAGTGTTGCTTACAAAATCACAACCAAGGAAATGGTGCTATGGATGAGGGATGTCGCCAAGAATATTTGCATAAGGAGTAGCCATTTTTCCAGGAGAAATCTATCCTAGACACAATGATTTCTGCTTGGGAGGCCATGGAGTGGGCCAAGGGGTCTTGGAAGCAAGATTTCTTCCACAAATTCAATTTTTATAAAGCATATGACTCAATCAACTAGGATTTCATTACTAATATGTTGCACTGCTTCAGTGTTGGTTCAAAATTTGTCGGGATAGTCAACAACTTGTTCTCTTGTGCCTCAATTTTTGTTGTAGTGAACAATATGCTCTATCTGCATAATCTTCTCCACTAGTGAATCAGGCATGGATGCCCCCTCGCACCCTATCTTTTTGTTCCAACGCTTGATGCCCTTAGTTATTTGTTGGACATTTCCTATTTGGAGGGGAAAATTCAGGGTATTTCACTTCCAAATGCTCCTAAGATGGTGAATAATTTATTTGTAGATGATTTTATGTTTTATGCGTGGGCTAACTAGGAGTTAGTCGTTGGTGCTAGAGGTTATTTGTCTATGTTTTTCCCAAGATTCGGGGCTATGATTGCTAATCGTAAGACTAATTACTAGTTAGTCGATCCAGATGGGCCCCCTCATTTGATTTCACCTGCTTGACCCTTCATCCATCGAGCTATAATAATGAGATATCTTGGTATTCCCTTTGTTGTGAGGCTCTCTCCAATGGCTATGTGGGATTGGGATTGGTGTTTGGAGTGTTTGTAACATAAAATCCTTCTCTAGCAATACAAAGACAACTTTGATTTGCTAGAAAACTCACTATGGTTATTACGATTCTTTAAGCTTCACATATTTAATATGTATCTTGTTGGCTTCCCAATGAGTCTTAATTCCATAGATTGGAGAAGCTTTTGTGATCATACTTGTTGGACAAGTATGACCATGCTTGGGCCTCCCTATGGTACCAGGGCCTTCCTTTGGTACCTTGGGATGTTTGCATTATTCCCAAGGATGAGAAAGGTTTAGGATTGGTAGTGATATTGTGACTCTAGATCGCATCTTGACTCCCAAATGGGTGGTCTGGCGTTGGGAGGGATGCTCGCAAGTAATGTTGAGGCATGGTCTTCTCATGGAACATTATTAGGGGATCTTTTGGATAGTTTGACATAATTTCAACTCCTCACAATTCTTGTATTTATCATAAGCATGGCATTTTTTAGAAGCAAAATTTTGTGAATGGGCTATTTTTTGGTCATTTAAAAAAATATATATTCTTCAATTGATCATTTTCTCTTTAAAAATTTTCTTATTTATTACAGAAATATGAGTAAATTGATAATAATTACCAAAATTTACAAGTTTCAGAAGTAAAATATATGTTTTTTTGAATATTTCCCTACATATCTATATGTATGATTTTTTCAATCGAAAATAATTATTCATCATACAACATGGAAAATGGTTGTTAGCTTGGTGCAATGGTAATTGTCTAGTAATTGGGTAGGATGGGATTTGGCCAAAAGACCAATTTGGAGTGGGAAGATGTAAGGCATGTGTGTTGAGGACATTTCCCATAATGCTTACTCTTAGAAGCACTCACTATTTATTCCCTATGAATTTTTCTTGTCTTTTACAAACTCGTATACACATGCTCAAATGAAAATCATTGGTCTTATGCTCAAAATGAAAATAGACATGTCTAATCCCTTTTGGCCTGATTGAGAATGTCGAGCTTGGGCACTCTTAGAGGTTGTACTCACATGACTCTAAGAGGTTGTATTCCCATCTTCTTCTGGCATGAGCTTAGCCATGCACTTAATACACGATATGTATCCTATGATGCGGAGAGATGGTGGCTCGCCGAATTAAATAGCGTGATTGGTTTGGGCCAGCTACAAACTTCGAGTATTTGTGTAGCTGGGGATTTACTAGGCCTTCCCGCCAAGTCATGGTTGATCAGAAGCGACCTTTTGGATGGGCTTTTTCCTTTGTATTTCATGATAGAAACAATGAAGCATCTCCTTTGGGATTATTCTTTTTCCCAGTGTTGTTCAGAGTTTGTTCAATTTAAGTATCTAGCCATTTTTCAGGGGAGAATGCATTGAAACTCGTGTTATTGAATGGTTCCAAATCTTTGGCCTACTAGTCCCTGGGCTATTTGGCAGTTCCTAAGGATTTCATCCTGGTTTGTTCTTTGAAAACTTCGGTGAAAATATGTTTTGTAAATGAAGTTAACCCTTTGTTTAAGGTTTCTCAATTATGGAAGGAAGAGGTTTTTATGAAAAAAGGGTTTTGTTAATAAAAAAAACCAACCTATTAGATACAACTACCAATTCAGATTTTATTGTTGTTTTAATTTCTTTAACGAAGAGGATGTAAATATCTTGGGCATATTATAATTTTTTTCCTCTTATGTAAATTTTTTTAAATACAAATATTTAAAAAAAAATTAAGAGAAAAATCTTAATATGCATAATGCCAGCTTTGGCTTTTATGCTCTGGTTTATGAATTTATTAAGATAACAAAAAAATCATAGCCAAATATTACAGATAAATGGGATACCGAGGATGTTTCTGAAGACAGCGAAGCAAAACCAACCCCTAGATAGAATCATAACGGAGAATATTCACGAACTGAAGTTTTTCTTAAGATGTCTACCAAGTGACAAAGATTTTATGCAAGTTGTGTATCCATGTAGGGTATTAAAATTTTAGCAGGCCACAATCATCAACCTAAATTTGAACTCAACAAATACAAATAAGAGAATGCAAAAAGAAAGAGTCAGCCTATTGTAGTTCTTGTACTGGTTTCGAGCTGGATATCAACTACCAATGTTGAAATTCTTTCTTGCTCTTGATCTTCCTCATAATATTTAAAGCTCTGAAATGATATTTTTCGCGTTTTGTTATGTACACGAAATAAAATACGTCAAATGCTACGAGATTGAGTGGGTATCAGTGTTCACTCCTTAGAATCTAGCTCTCCATATTCCACTAGATAATGACATTGGGCTGGAAACCGATAACTCAATGCTTTATGGCCGCTATGCCACTACCATCAATTCCAATCATAAATCAATCAGAAACAAAACAATATACGAGTCCTGTCTAATATATTTCAATTTAAAATTGAGTGGCCTTACTATGAAGAAATCATTACCGAACATCTTGGCTGTGTTTAGTTGACATATCCAAAAGAGTTATTTTAGTAGCACGTGAGTCGTGACAAGTAGATGTTTTTTCTCACCGAAACAATATAAGAGTCCTGTCTAATATATTTCAATTTTTTGAGTGGCTGTACTATGAAGAGGTGATTACCTAACCTCTTGGTTGTGTTTAGTCGACATACCCATCTACAAAAGAGTGTTTTTAGTGGCACGTGAGTCGTGACAAGTAGACGCTTTTTATATTCGTGACGCACATCTATTCCATATAGCAAAGTATCAAATTCACAGCTGTTGGTTGTTTTGGATGTCAAAATATACATTAGCAGCGCTGAATGAAAACAGTTACGGAGCTTTCCAAAATGACATGTATTGTCCAATTTTGTTCATCATCGTTTATACATTTAAGATGCCCATGTTTATATGTTTTAAATTATTCATGCATTGCATTTATGCTTAGTCATTTATCCATATAATATTCCTAATGCTGATCTATTGAAATTACTGTATTTCTTCATCGACTTAACAAGGCTTAGTAGTAATGTCGAAATGTTATATATATACTGGTTGGTTGTCATGTTTAGTAAGAATTTGCTGAGTTGGCACGTTTCTTCTCCGATCTAGAAACCAATAGGGGGGTAAATGTTTCTTACTTTCCGTAACATTCTTACTGATATAAAAAATAAGTCAATATTATATATACATAGATATACGATAGATCCATGTTTACTATGTAGTAACTAAACACAACCGTACACAGGTTAGAACATGGATAGGCTAACGGAAATTAAATGGTGATAAATATTCAGAAAACGTTTAAAACAAGACCACTGCTCCCACAGAAGTCTATTCATTCGAGACACATCTACGAAATGGAAATTAAATGGTGATAAATCTTCAGAAAACGTTTAAAACAATACCTCTGCTCCCACAGAAGTCTATTCCTACCAATATTGATAATCGAGACACATCTACAAAATTTACAGCCTGCACCTTACTGTACTACTTGGGCCTAATGGTTGATTCTCGAGATGGTTGTGGATTCCCAGCAAGCCCTCTTCCAATGATAGCTATTATATTTATCCTTTCATGGGTGACTTTCTAGTTTTGTTGCCTATTCATTTAATGTTTCCTGCAACTCTGGGTGCTTCTTCAACTTCCACGGTGACTTCTCATCTTTCCTTAGTGTAGCTCCTCTATCGCATCTACTTGTCACATTCCTCACTTTCATGGGTGACTTTCTTGTTCTGTTGCCTCTTCATTTGTTTCCTGCAACTCTGGGTGCTTTTTGACAAAATAAGAAGTAAAGAAGATAATACAAAGAAGACAGAAAAGAAACAAGAATGTGTAGAGCGTATTCGTATTAGATGAAAGGAACGACTGATACAGCTGATACAGCTGTCACATACTGTCTAGAACAACTAGCAGTGTACATGTCACATACTGTTGAGGTTATAGTTATAACTAACACTCCCTCTTAAACTCAACAGTTGCAAACATTAACATTGATAATGCCCAAGTGTTGTTTCTGAAAATCAAAAATGGTTTTTCCTAATGGCTTTGTAAAAATGTCTGTGAGTTGATCTCTTGAGCCACAAAATTGAAGTGTGATTTCACCATTATTGACTAGCTTGCGTATGAAGTGAAAGCAAGTGTCAATGTGCTTGCTTTTCTTATGAAAAACATGTTTTTTGGATAAAGAAATTGTTGAAGTGTTGTGAGAGAAGATAGGAGTTGGCTCATTTTCTGTATGTGACATGTCATTCAATAGTCTTCACAGCCACATAGCTTGACAGGAAGTTGAGGTAGCAGCAACATACTGTGCCTCTGCAGAAGATATTGAGACAATGGGTTGCTTCTTTGATGACCAAGAAATCAGGTTCGTACCCAAGTGAAAATCATACCCTAAGGTGTTTTTCCAGTCATCTAGGTTGCCTACAAAATCACTGTCAGTGTAACCAAAAAGATGATTATCTTCAGACTGAGTGTACCATAAACCAAAATTGAGAGTGCCTACAACATATCTCAGAATCCTTTTCTCCATCTTCCAGTGAGAATCTTTGGGAGATTCCATGAACCTGGAAACAAAATCGGCCGCATACATAATATCAGGCCTAGTTGCTGTAAGATACAACAAACTTCCTACTAAACTTTTGTATAAGGTAGAATCCATTGTAGGGCCTTTATCTTGCTTGCTCAATTTTGTGCCTAGGGGTGTGGGGGTTTCTGTTGGATTGCAGTCTTTCATGCGGAATCTTTTGATGATGTCTGCTGCATACTTTTGTTGACAGACAAAAAGCCCTTTGGTTGATTGGTCAATCTCAATCCCCAAAAAATGTTTCATTATGCCAAGATCTGTCATCTCAAACTGAGATTGCATGGCATGTTTAAAACCGGTTAACTCAAGATTTCTAGTATATATCATGTCAACAACATATAAACATACAATCATAATTTTACCTTGCTGATATGTTTTGGTGTATAGAGTTGGCTCATTTTGGCTTCTGCCGAAACCGCTCTTGATCAGGTAAGTGTCAATTCTGTTGTACCAAGCTCTTGGAGCTTGCTTTAAGCCATACAAGGCTTTCTTCAACCGAAACACTTTGGCTGGCTACTCTTTGACTTCAAATCCAGGTGATTGATCCACATAGACTTCTTCTTCTAAGACACCATTCAGGAAAGTTGACTTGACATCCATCTGGTATACTAAGTACTTGCCATTGGTTTTGAGCTGCTATGGCTAAGAGAGTCCTTATAGTGTCCAACCTTGCTACTGGAGAAAAAGTTTAACCATAATCAATGCATGGTTGCGGTTAGCCATAATCAATGCATGGTTGCGGTGGGAATCCTTTGGCAACAAGTCTTGCTTTTTGTTTTTCAATCTGCCCCTTTTCATTGAGTTGAGTTTTCTAAACCCACTTGACACCAATACTTGTCTTATGTCTGGGCAAATCAACAAGATCCCATGTCTTGTTCTTCTCAATGGAGTCAATCTCTTGGTTAATAGCTTGAACCCAATGGGGCTCTTTAGTTGCCTCTTTATAGGATGTAGGTTGACATGACATTAATGCAAGAAGATTGTGTTGATCAATATCATCCAATTGTTGATGGATTTCTCTCGAACTTCGAGTTCTCTTATTTTGAAGTTTAGAGGATGAATTTATGCTTGATGAAGAGTTGTCCTAAGGACTTTCAGGTTGTCCTTGTACCTACAACCTTGGAAGGACAGGTTGATGTGTTTGTTGTCCTGAATTTTCTGTGTTTTCAAGAAGTGGCAGCAATGGATTTTGACTGTCCATGAGACGATTTTCAGACTCACTCCAAAACTGATTTTCGAGAAACTTGACATCTCTGCTGAGAATGAGTTTCTTTGAAATCAGATTATAGAGTATGTAGGCTTTGGATGTCTCACTGTAGCCAACAAATATGCATTTCTCACTTCGATCATCACGTTTCTTCCTCAATTCGGAAGGTATGTGAGTGAATGCAATGTATCCAAAAGTTCTAAGATGAGCAACATTCAGTTTTGTCCCACTCCATGCTTCTTGAGGGACATTCATCTTGACACTAGTGGTTGGAGATCTATTCAGGAGATAAACTGAGCATGCTACTGCTTCAGTCCAAAATAGATTTGACATACATTTTTCTCTAAGAAGGCTTCTTGCCATGTTCATTATAGTCTGTGTTTTCCTCTCAACCACTCCATTTTGTTGTGGAGTATACTTGGCTATGGTTTGCACGATGATGCCATGTGATTTGCAGAAATTTGAAAATTCTTTGGAGCTGTATTCTCCTCCTCCATATGACCTGAGAGTTTTTACATATTTTCCACTATGTTTTTCAGCTTCAGCCTTGAACTCTTTGAACTTTGCAAAGGTTTTAGACTTGTGTCTGAGGAAATAGATCCATATTTCCCTGCTAAAGTCATCAATACATGTTAAGAAATAAAAGCTACCACCTATTGACTTTGTTTGCATTGGTCCAGAAAGGTCAGTGTGAACCAACTCTAGGTGTTGTTTGGCTTGAGTGGAGGACTGTGGAAAACTTGTTCTCTTATGTTTTCCAAGAATGCAGGACTCACATGGGGGATTTTTCTCTTTGAAGATAGGTAGACCTTTGACCATGGAGTGCTTTTGTAGAAGGCTTAGAATCTGAAAGGGTAGATTTTCAAATCTTGCATGCCAAATCATAGTTTCATTGGGGGTGGATGAGCTGTATGCATATGATTGAGTCAGATTTGCAGTTCTAAGGGATAGGGGAAACATTCGATTTCTAGTCATGTGGATTTCAGAAATCAATTGTCTGCTGGGGGTTTTGTCATATATCCTACATGAGGCTCCTTCAAAAAGTACCTTATAGCCATGTTGAATTAGTTGTCCTACACTTAACAGATTATGTTTCAGATCTGGAACATGATAGACATTGTTTATGTCTTTCTTGACATTTCGTTTAGTGATAATAGGTACAGTTCCTTTACCCTGAACTTTGACTAAAGAGTCATCTCCAGGTGTAATATCAGATGAAATAGAAGAATCAATGCATGAAAGTAAATATTTGTTACCTGTCATGTGATTGTTGCATTCACTGTCCAGCAACCAGAGGTCTTTGTGTTGTTCTTCAATCTTGTGGCATGAGAGAAACATTTCAGCTGAGGTTTCTCATTCATGATTTGAGACATTTGTTCTGCCTAAGTGTTGATCTGCTTGCTTCTCCCAAAATTCAGATCCATAGTGACCATACTTTTTGTAGTAATAGCATTGTACGCTTGCTTTGTCATTTGATCTCCTCCCTTTGCCTCTTTGAGGCTGGAAATTCTAATTCCGGTTTTGATGTCTATGACCTTCACTTGAGTGATTGTTACTTAGACTTCTCCCTTTTCCTCGGTGAGCTATGCCTCTGCCTCTGCCTCTGCCTCTGCTGAAGGAGAATTGAGTCTTGAAGGCGTTGACTATTGACTCATCTTCTAGATGTAGTCTTGTCTCTTGTGTCAATAAAGAACCCATTAGTTCATCTGTAGAAAAATTTGACAGATCCTTGGATTCAAGGATGGCTGTAATGACCATTTCAGATTTCTTTGGAAGACTTCTGAGGACTCTCTCAACAATACTTTGATCATGGATGTCTTCACTAGTCAACCTGATCTAGTTTACAATTCCCATGACTTTGGTCATAATTGATCAACGTTTTCAAACTCTATCATTTTTAAAGTCTCAAAATGCGTCCTCATGGTCTACAGCTTAATTGTTTTGACCATGTCATTTCCTTGGTAAGTTGATTAAAGAATATCCCATGCCTATTTTGAAGTAACAACACCTGTGATTTTGGAGAAAATTGAGTCATCCACGGAGTTTTGAATTCATAATTTTTCCTTATTATCTCTTTTCCTCTGTTCTGCCTGAGCAATTCTCTCTTGATTGGTCATGGCAGCTAGGGTTGTTGGATCTGGTTCCACGTAGCCAAGATACACCCAACACTCTTGTGCTTGTCAGAACGATCTCATTCTAAGAGACCAAAATTCATAGTTCTTCCCAAAAAGAAGTGGTCCTTGTGTTGGTCCTAAATTGTTAGAGGTGGCCATCTTGAAAAGAAATAGAACAGAAAAAAATTTAGTGTTTTTCATGGGTTACATGTTTCCCACAGATAAAACCAGGTCTACAAAGTTCTCTATGTGACTTCGGGATGAAAAACGCGGGGCTGACCACTTCTTTAGCTTCAATCTGTCTAGATCTGACTATCCGAGCACGAGAACTACCAAGTCAAAACTCTGAGCTCTGTTCTTTATCGATTGTAGACCCTCTAAATTGCAGAATCGAGTTCTCTGAGTTTACTCGCGAGCCAGTGCTTACTTCTTTTTAACAAAACAAAAAAAATCGTGTTAAATCCTCATATGACCAAGGGATGAAAACTAGGTGCTAATCCCAAAAAAAAGAACTACTTCGAGAGCTTGGGGCTCTTTGGGCTTGGGGGCTATGGGCAATATTCCTTTCTTACCTCTCAATTCCTCCAAACTCATGAACCTCTGAACAAGGAGAAGGGATCGACGATCTCAATTACCCGTCGAGATCTACGACTCAGAATTACTTCGGAAGTTCGGACTTCGGGCCGTTTTATGGAACAATACTAACAATCCTCCGGAGTGTCGAATTAGCGAACTCGCGAAGTGTGGGATCTGCCTCCACATGTCCTTTTGCAATGGATGGTTGCGTTGAAATTCGGTCAATGGTCTGGATCTACTTCATCTCTTTGGAGCTTTGGGGGTTCGGGAGTTCTTGACTCAACAAACCGTCGTTCTTTTGGAGTGTTGATGCTCCAGACCTCCAGATATAAATCCACGTGTCCACTAAAATCGATGATCTGGATCCTCTCCAAGACTTCAGGCCTTAGGGAATTCTTGTCTCTAGGCAAACTTACTCTGTTCCTTCAGAGTTCGAGATCGCCGAATATGGGGATCATCAGACACATGTCCCCCGGATCCAATGGCTAAGATTAATTTCGGGAAACCAACCCTTTGACGATTCCAACTCCCTCACACTCCTTAAACCTCTAAAGTGCTCTAGCGTCAAAGTGTGGGATCGTGTGACACGTGTCCCCTCTGGATCCAACGGTCCAAATCTACTTCGCGCCTTTGAGACTTCGGGAGTTTTGCTACCTCCGCATTTGATTTCTCCTAGGGTTCCTTTTCTCCGAAGTGTAGGATCCATTGACACGCGTCCTTTCTGACAGACGGTTCAGATTGACTCTGGCTCCCTGCTGCTTCGGCGATTTTGCGACCAGCGCTTCTAGAAACTCCCAGAGTGCTGCTTGTCCGAAGTTCCAAATCTTTCGCCACCTGTCCCTCCTGACGATGGACGGTCCCAATTTACTTCGGGAGTCTTGCGACCTTCTCGACCAGAATTCTTTGGGATGATTTACCTCCGGACTATAGGATTTGTTGACATGTGTCCTTTGCAAATGGAAGGCTAAGGGTTAAACAGCATGCGACTTACCTAGATCCGACGACTGTCGATCCACTCGCTCAGATATGATGGTTGGGATCTGTTCTCCTTCTGCGTGCTCCTTGATCTATCTGGGCTTGATTTGATGGCCCAGATCTGTCCCTGCGGACAATCCAACGGCTATTGTAGCTTCTCCTATGCTACGGTTGTATTTTCCTCTTGAAGAGGGGATTTCACTAATCTTTAAATGCTTCGTCCTTTTGTAGGGTTGCTTCCTCGCGCAGTGCTATCTCCAAGTATCTTTTGAGCAGACTGCACTCCAAGCTTTGTGAAGAGTCCGACCTCCAGTGCTCTCGTCTGTGAGACAACATATTCTATGTTCTCTTCCTCCTAGGATCGGGCTGCTCTCCAGGCTCTGTGAAGAGGCTTACATCCTAGGCTTTGATACCATGACAAAATAAGATGTAAAGAAGATAATACAAAGAAGACATAAAAGAAACAAGAATGTGTAGAGCACATTCGTATTAGATGAAACGATGAACCTTATAGGTGAGAAACATTACAACTGAATCAAGAAACAAAACAAAAAAACCTAACGACTGATACAGTTGGCCAGAACAGCTCGCAGTGTACATGTGACATACTGTTGAGGTTACAGTTATAACTAACACTTCTTCAACTTCCACGATGACTTCTCATCTTTCCTTAGTGCACTTCCTCTATCGCATTTACTTGTCACATTCCTCATTTCCTCATGCATTGTAGTAAAATTTCAAAGATTCCTCTATCACATCTACTTGTCACATTCCTCATTTCCTCATGCATTGTAGTAAAATTTCAAAGATATAAGAGAAAATCCACCATAAACTTGAAAAATAAGCTCCTTTATGTAATTAGTGTTTAAGGCCGAAACTGCAAAATGATCATAACTTCAGTTGTCTCTTGGCTATTATGACTCCAATTATGAAATGCTACAAATTTTCTAGAGCTAATGACACTGCTTTGATTGAGATTTGTGCAATCTGTCAAAAGATATCTAATCTACAAAATTCCTTGCTAAAAATTTGCAGATTTTGAATCGACAATATCTTCACTTCTTGGACTTCGTTTGGGACGATTTTTTTAATTTTTTTTAGAGGAGTTTAGATATGTGGTTGGTTTCTACAAATTCTATATATCAAATTTTAGAAATCAACCTAAATACTGTCATCCTCCTTTTTCCTTCAAAAATTTGCTAAAAAAAGAACAATTGTTTCACTTTGTGTCCAAAAATTCTCCTACTTTATTCCCACGAAAGAGCTTTGATACCACTTGTAGTAAAACTTCAAATATATCAGATAGAATCCACCATAAACTTAAAAGATAAACCCTAAACATTAAAGATACCAAAGTGTTCACCATGAACAACACAAGAATATAGATTAAGAAACCCTTAAGGTAGGGTAACACCATCAAATACTCCTTATGGAATGAATCATTCCACAAGACATGCTAGCTACAAGAAAATACAATCCAACTCATATCCAATACAATGATACTCGTGTATTAATACTTTCTCACGAGTCAATATTCCTAGGGGTCTTATGCCAACTACCACTTATTATTATATTATTTCCTTTTAATTACATAGTGGGGCTATTCCAATATTATGGCCACATTACATTCATTATCCCCCAAGGATATCTCCATGAGCACACCATATTACCCCATATTATCCTCCCTAGGTACATTACATGCATAGTCAATGTCGTATGTATCTTTTTGGATGAGCTCAAAGAAGTCCTCCAACATTTCATGCAAATGTGACTTGTGAAAAAGTTGACCCCTGGGTCATTCAACTATAGCACCATAAAGCACAACTCCAAGCTACGATAGAGCAGACCAAAGAGATTCATTCCACTATCGAAAACCAGTTGGACATTCTCAACACTAGGGAACATCCTGTAGATTTGGATGCAATAGATGCAGCGACACATCAACCTCGTCCTAGACCCCAACCAATAGATTGATCTCCATGCCAAAATAAAGTTGTCAATGAATAATTATATAAGTTATTCCTCACCTCAAACTCAACAATGTTGGCCAATCACGATAGGGTGTTATCAATCAAATTAACAAAAACTAAATGTTGTCGTTGAATTCGATGACCATGCAACAAACAAGATCAAGAAAAGTGGTGTGTCATTGTAGCTAAAATATAACTTTTTTTATCCAATGATTTTCTAAGTCCAAGCCTTCAAGGATTTTATGTAGTCGACACTTGAGGTTGTTCTAGAGGTGGCCCCTTTGTTTGAAGGCTAGCAATAGAACACATGTTCTAGTGCTGGGCGTTACAAAAAAATCTAGCACTTACAAAGTATAAAGTACTAAATACCAAGGTGCTAATTTCCTATAACTCAACAACGCTTCCCACTATCACCTTTGCAACTCTACCTCTTTTTTTAGGTTTGGCTCTTCCTAATGTAAGTGGCTATCTCTAAGTATAATTGCTAATGCTATGGAGTAGAGGCTTTAGATGATGTTTGAAGATTAAGCTGTAATAAAATATGTGGTGGTGGAAGTGGTGAAAAGATGAATTGTTTGAGAATAAAAAAGTGTTGGAAACTCCAAGAATGTGCCTACCAAATATTAAGCAAAATGGAGTCGAGGAAGTAGGATCTAAAAGGACAAATGCAAACAAAGGCCTTCAAAACATTCTACAAGAATTAACAACATATGAAAAGTAATGCAAGCATAAAACCCTCACATAAACTAGAAACAACACCTCCAATTTTCCATATGATGTACAATGTAGTGAAAGGAGAGAACTCCTTCCATCCCCATAATATAATAATGAAGTAGTTAGGTCCATATTTAGTCAATAGGTAACCATATCCAATGGTATGTGGAATCTAGCATCTCCAAGAGATCTCACCCCATCCAAAAGTATGAATGAAAATACAATAACAATCTGCAAAAGAGGACATGTCAAGATAAAAGAGGTATTTTACCATGTGAAGATGATAAATGGTCCATTACACGGTGGCCTACAAGTTACTAGATCAATTATACAAATAAAATACTGCTTGAAATGGGAGATGTGCTCCAAGGTCCACCTAGATGAACTCAATATGCGTGCCCTCTAATGAAGAGGTTAGGACCTCCAACATGCTAGGCCCCATGAAATAATAAAATATACTCATTTGTACATACTCACTCCAAGAAGAGAATTAAATAATCATAGGGTGCACTCCTCCAAGTAAAACCCTTCACAAATAGCAATAGTAATGTCTCCACATGTGCACACTCCAAGGAAAATCTCCAAAATAAAAGTAAGACCAAGAAAATTCATGCAATAGTAACACATTTGTCCCTCCTCACACTCCAAAATCAATGCAAATAGGCGCATGTCCTCTACATTTAGAACACATTCCTTAAGAAAGCTCCTCCATAACCACCTCATAATAAAATAATATAAGTGCCAAGTCAAAAAAGGTGATGCACTCTCCCAAAGACGTGAAATGATGCCAAGTGTAGATGAAATAATGATCTT
Source organism: Picea engelmannii (assembly GCA_009831015.1). Classification (NCBI taxonomy): domain Eukaryota; kingdom Viridiplantae; phylum Streptophyta; class Pinopsida; order Pinales; family Pinaceae; genus Picea; species Picea engelmannii. The sequence continues at coordinate 863,024 of ML778596.1, read as the reverse complement.
TACCATGCAACATTGAAGGATGAGCACCTAGAATAAGCATGCCCTATAAGAATGTACCTTAGAGCACTTTACACCACTACTAAACAATAAAATAATAGTCACATAAAGTGCACCCTGGGGAAGAGTGTCAATGGTGATTAACCTCATCAATGCATGTGCCAAAACCATGTGTTATTTCCAAAACCCCTAATTGATTTTCCCAAAACCATGTGCATAAGAAGACGACACCCTAGAAAAGTATGCAAAGTTGGCTACACTCCTCATCAATAAAATATCCCTACATAAGCCTTAAAATCTGCACCAAAGAGGGAAGCACTCTATCAATACTCCTTAATCATCCCCCGAATAATTCCATCCATGTGCAAAAACAAGCCTATAAAGTAGGGAACCCAACTAATTAGCCTTCACCTAAATAAAAATAATTAAATTAACCATTGAATGGTTAAATTGACATCATGTGTGCACAAAGGTTAATGCTTTAATATAACCATAGTCCATCTCAAAATAGTCATCGGATGATTTAAATCAACATGAACATGTCTGCCAATTTGTGCTCCATCAAAGTGCTATACCATGCAAATAAAAGTTGTTCTCTCTAGCAAAACCCCATCATGATATGATGATTCTAACACAACCACAAAATATAACCTCCACCTAAGATTGAACCTAGGGAGCACCACCATTTAGGATCTAATACATCATCCAACCTAAGGAAAAGGTTAGATCATCATCATAAAAACATGGTGTTGTTCATTTTGACAGGATAACGGACGTTGTATCAAATGCTCTTTTAGAACTAGACAAGAGTACCTGGATTATTTTTGAACAATGAAATGGACACAGATCTGAAGATACCCATAATTCTTATGTGCAATCTTAAATATACTGTTATAATTTTTAGGTGTAATCTTAAATATACTGTTAGAAATTTTTTTGTACACACTGCAGTAAAAATATGCATTCACAGGCTAAATAGATAAGAGAGTTTTATATTTTTATTTATGCAGAAACAAATATCAAACATAAGTATGTAATTTTTTTCAAAACAGTAAAGTATTTTTTTTGAAAAGGAATAGATATATACTTTCAGCATCTAAACCTATATAATTTTAAAAAATTACGGAATTTTCTTTCGATAGAAACATATTTAAGAATTGAAACTTCCAACAAATATGAATATCTTTCTTATGTTAATACATGGAACATATTCGTATTTAATATTAATTACGAGTTATCAAAACAGCCCCCCCACAAAAAGTGGTTATTTTCCACAAAACCAGGTTCGAAATCCAGTTCTTCCCTTACAAAACTATTTAAACTTTGTTTGAAAAATACGTCAAGACGATTTAACAATTTAACTCTATTTGAGAAATAAGGCAGGAGAAACTGTGGCGAAATGCATATTTAAAAAAACACTAATTTGAAAAATAACTTTTATTCACTTACTTTAACTTCATCGTAGCTTTGTTTCTACGTATTCTTTGCAAATCTTCTTTGTCATTCCCTGCAAACGATTAACGGCCTTGAAGATCAAGGAAAAAGAAGGTACTATCCCAAATTGAAGTGACCGAATGGTATCATAGAATGTAAGTTCTCTTTTACCTAACTTTAATATGCTGCCACCGAACGATCAAGACACTGAACACGTCTCTCTATCAAAACAACTGTACAACCAGCTGAGTCTGTCCTTTTACAAAAACCACTAAACACTGCACAATCATAGCTCTGCGACTGCAGATGTCCAAATCCCAATCAGGCAATGAGCACGAAGAAACCACTGTATCATACCTCTGTTTCTGGTACGTGTTCCTGGTTGAAGCTTGTTTTCTGCAGATTTCATTTTTCTTTCATGCCCATGCGAAACCCTTAATTTCCACATACTCGTAATTTCCGCGTAGAGTGACAGCGTTTCAGCCTCTTCTACTTGTGAAATAGAAATTCATAACACCTGAAGTCGGGAAGACTCAATAAATAATATCCTGTAAAACAAATTTATATTTATTATATATATATGATATTAAATATTGATATCAGTACTAATGATAATATTGGGTGTCTCAGCATTTTGGAATATGGTATACTCACTACTTTTTGGAATATTGGAGGGTTAACAACAAAAATATTTTATAGACTCATTTAAGGATACAGCATGTCATTCATAAGGAATCCAGACCTGCATAAATAGAGTAACAATCTACATTTAATAGACAATTTTAATCTTAATATATTAACTAAAAAAAATTATATTTAGAAGATTCGATTTAGATTTGATTTCTCTGTATCACTAATAAATCTGAACCTATAATTAATTTAAAATTATATATATATATATATATATATATATATATATTACGTTTTTAGTTGACTTAATTAATAAAATTATTATTAAATAATTTTATTTATATATATATTTTTAAATAATAAACATCTATTTAATATTAACTTTATATTTAATCCCCCGGGTGGGGTGATAGGTGGCGCAATTGTGCCAGGTGGAAACGACAGAGGCCGAGGCGTAAATGCTCCCGTCGGCCCGTCCCAAACCAGCCATTAAATCCCATGAACGCGCACAGGCGAACTCTCTCGAGCAGTACCCTCGCGCGAGCGCAAGGTACATCAGCCCAGAGCACTAACAAGACGGGAATAATGATGCGATTTAATGCCGAGGTTATATCAATTGTATTGATAATGGAGCTCGTCAGTCGGGTTATGCCTGCAAGCGGTTTGTTTCTCCGGGAAGCCTACCTTTCACAGGAAACTCAGTGCTGCAGAAGCCTT